>OY811972.1:10853974-10874619 GCA_963681505.1 Eunapius fragilis | reverse complement strand
GGTATAACCTTTGGTTTTTAATTACATGCCATGTTCGAATTGCTTCAAATGTGGAGAATCTATGCCTACACAACAGTGCAAACGTACACACAACAGTGCAAACGTACACTCTGCGGGGGGGGGGGGGGGGGGGGGGGGGGGGGTATTTGTGTAGGGTGTGTGTGAGGTGGAGGGTGCAAAAGTGCAATTTCCATGCTTACAGTTGATTTAGGCCTCATCACCGCTTGAAAGGTTCAGTGGAACAGGTCAAAGTCTAATTTAGGAACAATTCAAATGCATATTTCATTGAAGGAGGGGGAGAAAGGAGGAGTGGAAGGGAGGGGGAGGAAGGGGGAGGGTACTTGTAGCGTCCTTCCTTAGTTTTTATTGGTCCCTGTCAGGGAGGTTGTCCCAGATATGTACTTAAAAGGGAGATTGACTGCACAAAACTGTAGCCTAGGACAAGGGGCTTTGAGTGATGACCATGCATTTGTAATACTAGAAGAGGCTGTGTGTGTGTGTATGTGTGTGTGTGTGTGTACATGTACACACCTGTGTTGAAGGCTCCTATTTCATCATCTCAGTTCAATTCTACCATTGCTCCCCCTCCCCTCCCCTCCCCTCCCCTCCCCTCCCCCTCCCCTCCCCTCCCCTCCCCTCCCCTCCCCTCCCCTCCCCTCCCCTCCCCTCCTCTCCCCTCCCCTCCCCTCCCCTCCCGTCCCCTCAGCTGACAGCAGGAGCAGTGCCAGGATACGGGGTATCAGACTGGTGAGCAGTACTGGGGCCATAGGGGGGACACAGGGACGTGTGGAGGTGCAGCTGGCTAATGTGTGGGGGACCGTGTGCGACGACTACTGGAACATCAACAATGCAAGGGTGGTGTGCAGGTGAGTGTGAGGGTAGTCTGGGGAGGAGGAAGGTGATGTGGGGAGGAGGAGGAGGATGATCACCTCCCCCCCACACCTACAGGCAACTTGGCTTCAGAGATGCTACAGCAGCTGTCTCCTATGCGGCATTTGGCCTTGGGACTGGTCCCATCTGGATGGACAATGTCATATGCACAGGCAATGAGTCCAACATAGACCAGTGCATCTTCCCGGGATGGGGGCTGAATGACTGTTCTCACTACGAGGATGCTGGGGTGATATGCACCAGTGAGTGTGTGTGTGTGTGATATGTGCACATACCCCTTCCCCCTTCCCCTCCCCTCCCTCCCCTCCCCTCCCCTCCCCTCCCCTCCCCCTTCCCCTCCCCTTCCCCTCCCCTCCCCATGAGATGAGCAATACTTCACAGCAATACTTGTGAATTGGATGTACACGTACCTTTACATGTACATGTAAAGGTCTTCATTCCAGTGGTCACCTTTTGTTTGTCTACTTACATCTATACAACATCACGGTACCTCTGTTTAAAGGGGAGGGGAGGGGGGAGGAGGACGTCCTGTTTAGGGGGGTAGGGAAGATCAAGGTCCTGTGTTTAAAAAAAATCATATTTTATTTTCGAAAAGTTGTGGCTTTGTAACAGATGGAGCATGTTACCAAACATTGCTTTGTATATGTACCAGTACTTCACTATTAAAAGAACAACCATTTCTTATAACAAGCATTCCTTATATGTGCAGTGCTGTTATCGTAGGTTCTGTACACTAGTAACAATCTGTTGTCAGGTGGTAATGGCAGCATTCAGAGGCAGTAGTGGTGGTGGCAGCATTCAGAGGCAGTAGCAGCATTCGGAGGCAGTAGTGGTGGCAGCATTCAGAGGCAGTAGTGGTAGTGGCAGCATTCAGAGGCAGTAGTGGTGGTGGCAGCATTCAGAGGCAGTAGTGGTGGTGGCAGCATTCAGAGGCAGTAGTGGTGGTGGCAGCATTCAGAGGCAGTAGTGGTGGTGGCAGCATTCAGAGGCAGTAGTGGTGGTGGCAGCATTCAGAGGCAGTAGTGGTGGTGGCAGCATTCAGAGGCAGTAGTGGTGGTGGCAGCATTCAGAGGCAGTAGTGGTAGTGGCAGCATTCAGAGGCAGTAGTGGTGGTGGCAGCATTCAGAGGCAGTAGTGGTGGTGGCAGCATTCAGAGGCAGTAGTGGTCGTGGCAGCATTCAGAGGCAGTAGTGGTGGTGGCAGCATTCAGAGGCAGTAGTGGTGGTGGCAGCATTCAGAGGCAGTAGTGGTGGTGGCAGCATTCAGAGGCAGTAGTGGTGGTGGCAGCATTCAGAGGCAGTAGTGGTGGTGGCAGCATTCAGAGGCAGTAGTGGTAGTGGCAGCATTCAGAGGCAGTAGTGGTGGTGGCAGCATTCAGAGGCAGTAGTGGTGGTGGCAGCATTCAGAGGCAGTAGTGGTGGTGGCAGCATTCAGAGGCAGTAGTGGTGGTGGCAGCATTCAGAGGCAGTAGTGGTGGTGGCAGCATTCAGAGGCAGTAGTGGTGGTGGCAGCATTCAGAGGCAGTAGTGGTGGTGGCAGCATTCAGAGGCAGTAGTGGTGGTGGCAGCATTCAGAGGCAGTAGTGGTGGTGGCAGCATTCAGAGGCAGTAGTGGTGGTGGCAGCATTCAGAGGCAGTAGTGGTAGTGGCAGCATTCAGAGGCAGTAGTGGTGGTGGCAGCATTCAGAGGCAGTAGTGGTGGTGGTAGCATTCAGAGGCAGTAGTGGTGGTGGCAGCATTCAGAGGCAGTAGTGGTAATGGCAGCATTCAGAGGCAGTAGTGGTGGTGGTAGCATTCAGAGGCAGTAGTGGTGGTGGCAGCATTCAGAGGCAATAGTGGTAATAGCAGCATTCAGAGGCAGTAGTGGTGGTGGTAGCATTCAGAGGCAATAGTGGTGGCAGCATTCAGAGGCAGTAGTGGTAATGGCAGCATTCAGAGGTAGTAGGGGTAGTGGCAGCATTCAGAGGCAGTAGTGGTGGTGGCAGCATTCAGAGGCAGTAGTGGTCGTGGCAGCATTCAGAGGCAGTAGTGGTGGTGGCAGCATTCAGAGGCAGTAGTGGTAGTGGCACACATCTGTTTGGTAGCACCATCTCCACTTCTTAATCTTCATTCTCATGAATGGGGGCTCATTTTACCTGTGTGCTGTGCTGGTGGGTTGGTTTGTGCTACAATGGATTTTATTGATCCTCCTCCCCTCTTCATCTCCTCTCCTCCCCTCATCTCCTCCCTCCTCCCTCCTCCCTCCTCCCTCCTCCCTCCTCCCTCCTCCCTCCTCCCATCATCTCCTAGATCGTTCTGTTGGCAACCCTGTTCGTCTGGTGGGAGGCACCACTGCCCTAGAGGGAAGGGTGGAGATCCAGTACAACGGACAGTGGGGTACAGTGTGTGATGACTTCTTCACAGCTGTGGACGCCACTGTGGTGTGTCAGCAGCTGGGATACTTCGGGACTGCCAGTGTGGCCCCGTACCTTCGCTTTGGGGCCGGCTCTGCCTCCCAGAGCATCTGGTTGGACAACGTTGGGTGCCTGGGAACAGAGTCCTATCTCTCTGACTGTCCCAACCTTGGCTGGGGGGTCCACAACTGCGTGCACAATGAGGACGTGGGTGTGGTCTGTCAGGGTAAGACCCAGGATGTGTGCGGTACATTATGTATGTCTGTTGGTATGTGTGAGATGTTGCTGGGGTGAGTCCCCACTCCTGTATTTGCATATTTGTGGTATAGATATGGATCAGTGTGTGTATGTACATGTGTTTATGTTTATGTGTGTGTGTGTGTGTGTTTAGCATAAATGTTTGGTGCCTGTGTGTTAACTTATCATTTCGTTATTTTCCTTTCCTAGGTAATGTATCGGATATAGTGTGTGTGCGTGTGTGTGCATGTGCATGCGTGTGCATGTGTGTGCGTGTGCATGCGTGTGTGCGTGTGTGTGTGTGTGTGGGTGTGTGGGTGTACATTATTCTTCATTTCCATTTCTACTCTGATCCATGCACACACGTGTACACAACCAACAGCTGGTCCTTATGCTGTCCCGGTAAGGCTGGCCAATGGGACGTCAGCCCGGGTAGGCCGTGTGGAGGTGAACGTGAACGGTGTGTGGGGCACCATCTGTGACCTCAGCTGGACCATATCGTCGGCCAACGTGGTGTGCAGGCAGCTGGGGTACTCAGGTGGGTCCTCTTCCCCAGTCCTCCTTATTGACGTCTCCTTTGCATTGGGGAGGAAGCTTGCGTAAAATAATTTTTTTTTACATTAGCCTAGTATGTAATGGCTTGGCTGGTTAGATGTCACTGGACAATTGTACTTTACACGTACCTTAGGTGTACACATGTACACACACACACACACACACATACACACACACACACACACACACACACACACACACACACACACACATGGAATTATGATTGATTATTGATATGATTGGAATTATCATAACCAGTGTTGTACATGTAGTTTGCATGTACATGTTAAGGTCTATAGTGAACTTTCAGCTGTCCCCATCAGACATTAGTACAAGGGGAAATGTTGAAATGTTACAATGTTACATGTACATGTGTGTGTGGGGGTGCTTGTAGTGAGATGTTGGTGTGATGAAGTGGGTGGGTACATGTTATGCTGTGTGTGTGTGAAGACATGGGAGGTGTGTAGTGGTGTTAGTAGGTGGAGGTGTGCTGAAGTGGGTAGGAGGGGTGGGTGACACAGGCAGTGAATGTTAATCATGGGGGTGTACTCCCAAGGGGATTAGTACAACATGCAGGGCTCATGTGTTTACTGCCTATACCGTGTTTATTGCCTGTCTCTGCATACATGTCCCTATCCTGTAGCAGTTGTATGTTTTGTGGGGGGGGGGTGGGGGGGTGGGGGGGGATTTTCTTAGTATTCCCAGTATTGCATTCTAAATGCTTCAGTTGGAGTAGTGGTATACATTATATTTGTGGTGTGTTGTTTGTTTTGATGTGGTATGATGTGATACCTGACACCACATTCCTGCTTCAGTCTGCCGCTAATGCTTCATGTCATATATGTTCTGTTACACCTACGGTGACAACACACACACACACACACACACACACACACACACACACACACACACACACACACACACACACACATACACACACACACATATACACACACACACACAACACACACACACACCTGTACTATAGGAGCCCTAGCTGCAAATCGTGGCTCCACCTATGGGGCGGGGTCACTTCCCTTTGTCGTCGGCTACATCTACTGCTTGGGACAAGAGGGTCAGCTAGCCAACTGCTCTGGTGTGACAGACTTCACCTACATACCTGACACCTACTGCAACTCCAACACCGTTGCTGGGATACAGTGCCTAGGTAAGTGTTAGGGGGTAGAGTTAGTGCCCGTGTTGGGGGGGGAAGGGGGGGGGGGTGCCAGACCACCATGTTTAGGTGTATATTCTGTGCCTTGTGGAGAATGTTGGAGGTTTGGAAAGCATCACACGTACGCATGTGCAGGTGCATGTTTCTCCCAAGGTTGCCTGGAGGTATTGGGTTAAGACATGTGCATCTAAAGTCAGTATACACTTTTGGAATCCTTGTGATCATCTACTTTCTATTTTAAGCACCCATTACAGGCTGTGTGTATGTCTTATCATCCTCCTCTTTCTCCTCCTCCCCCTCCTCCTCCCTCCCCCTCCTCCTTCTCCCTCCTCCTCCTCCTCCTTCTCCCCCTCCCCCCTCCTCCTCATACTCCTCCCTCTCCTCTACCTCCTCCTCCTCCCCTCCTCCTCCTCCTCCTCCCCTCCTCCTCCTCCTCCTCCCCTCCTCCTCCTCCTCCTCCCCTCCTCCTCCTCCTCCTCCCCTCCTCCTCCTCCCCTCCTCCTCCTCCTCCTCCTCCTCCTCTCCTCTTCCTCCTCCCCCTCCTCCCCCTCCTCCACCTTTATCTCACACGCATGCAGATGCCTTACAGACCCAGCCGCCTGTCAGACTGGTCGGAGGGGCCAACAGGCTCGAAGGTCGCGTGGAGCTCTACGTTGGGGGGGCGTGGTCCACCGTGTGCGACGACTACTGGGATAACACTGATGCCACAGTAGTGTGCAGACAGCTAGGCCTCTCTCCTGTGGGCGCTGTGGCCTTCTCCAACGCTTACTTTGGTCAGGGGAACGGCTCCATACTGCTGGACAACGTGCAGTGCACTGGACAGGAGCTTTACCTCACCAGCTGTCCCAACAACGGACTGTACGTCCATGACTGTGTGCATGCTGAGGACGCTGGTGTGAGGTGTCAGGGTGAGCTACTGTATTCCCCTCTATATCATTTCATTCTCATTCTCTGTGTGTTTGTGTTCATTACACAACGAAGTATTCAACCTTGTTTCTCTCTGCCTCACCTCCCTCCCTCCCCTCCTCTCTCTTCTCTTCCTCTCCCTTCCCTCCCTTCTCTCTTCTCTTCCTCTTCCCCTCCATTCCCCTCCCTTCCTCTCCCTTCCCCTCTCTTCTCTTCCTCTCCCTCCCCCTCTCTTCCTCTCCCTCCCCTCCTTTCCCCTCCCTCCCTTCCCCTCCCTCCCCTCCCTTCCCCTCCCTCCCCTCCCTTCCCCTCCATTCCCCTCCCTCCCCTCCCTTCCCCTCCCTTCCCCTCTCTTCTCTTCCTCTCCCTCTCCTCCTACCCCTACCCCCCCCCCCCCCCCCCCAACCACCCACTACTACAGCTCCCACCTCCAACATCTCTAACCCTGTGAGGCTGGTCATCAACGGCACTGTGGCAGGTACCAACCAGGGGACCATACAGATCCTCTACAATGGCACGTGGGGCAGTGTGTGTGATGACTACTGGGGCTACAACGCTGCCCTGGTGGTGTGTCGCATGCTGGGGTACACGGGTGTGGTCCAGGCGTACAGTCAGGCCTACTTTGGCCAGGCCCCCGGTCCCATATGGTTGGATGACGTCATCTGCACTGGCCAGGAGACAGAGCTAGGCAACTGCCAACACAGGCCCTGGGGAACTCACAACTGCCTACACTCAGAGGATGCGGGTGTAGCCTGCACCAGTAAGTGGTGGGTGTGGTCTAGTGGTGTAAGTGGTGGGTGTGGTCATGGACTGCACCTGTACAGCTGGTCCCCCCCCCAAAACCTTCTGTGACATGGGATAACAAGGGTCTTTACATATTTACATACATGTGCTGGTTGTAAGGTGGTGATTGTGTTTGCATGTTTAATTGTACTGTGCAAGTACATGTACATGTCTGTGGGGGGAAAAGGGTGCATCTACTCTGAATGCTTCACTAAAGGGCTCTGTTCACCATTTTTATTCCGTTTTCCACTCTCCCTCCCTCCCCTCTTCCACTCACTCTCCTCTCCTCTCCGTCCCTCTCCATTTAGACTTCATCCAGCCCACTGCCCCTATTCGTCTAGTTGGAGGCTCCACCCCCAACAGCGGCCGCGTGGAGATCCAATACTCTGGTGTGTGGGGCACAGTGTGTGATGACCTGTGGGACATCAACGACGCCAATGTAAGTCCTTTGTGTGCATTTTGGAAGGTCACCATTTAAATGTTCCCCCCACCCTCACCCCATACCTCTTGCACCAGGTGGTGTGCAGGCAGCTAGGCTATGCTGGGGCCCTCAGACCTTCTACCAATGCAGAGTTTGGTCAGGGCACGGGGACCATCTGGATGGACAACGTGCTCTGTGCGGGGTCCGAACCAACGCTGGACCTGTGTCCGTTCAACGGGTGGGGTATCCACAACTGCGTCCACAGTGAAGATGCGGGAGTGGTGTGCCAAGGTAGGGGTGAGGGAGGGAGGGAGGGAGGGAGGGGAAAGAAGAGGAGGAGGTGCATATGATGTGCTTTAGATAGAAGTATAGACAACTACACTGTAGGTGTGCTTAATATGTACATGTGTACACACACACACACACACACACACACACACCACAATGATCCCTTGACCAATACTTCATATTCTTTCCTTCACTTGGTGGGTGGGGAATAAATAGAAATGCTTGTCATAGTACTACAGTGTTGTGTGTTGATAGCTAACGTGTATGTGTACATGTAATTCATGCCGCACACGTCATGTGATCAAAATCTTCCCCCCCCCCCCCCCCCCCCACCGCCCCCCTCTGTTTCCTTTACGTATAGGTGTGCTACCAACCATTAGGTTGGTTGGTGGCTCCACCCCTCTGCAGGGGAGGGTGGAGGTGTACTACAACAGCACCTGGGGCACTGTGTGTGACGACTTCTGGGACATCAGGGATGCTCGCGTGGTGTGCAGGCAGCTGGGGTTTGCTGACGCCGTCTCTGCTCCGTCCTTTGCCGCATTTGGACAGGGGACCGGTAAGTCTGCCTGCGTGAGTGAATGTGTACTTTGACCTCAGTAAGCGTATGGTGCTTGGTGTGTGTTAGGGATATGCTTGGAAGGTACATGTATGTACAATGTACTTTGACCTCATTGTTGCATAGGGTTGAGTTGTCACCATGGGAGGGGGGAGGGGGGCACTTTTAATAGCGAAATGATATGTTTGAAGCTTTCTGTAAGGGGTTAAAATAGCCCTAACCTTAACCCCTTCATTAGCACAATGCACAGTGTTCTGTAAGGGGTTAAAATAGTTCTAACCTTAACCCCTTCATTAGCACAATGCACAGTGTTCTGTAAGGGGTTAAAATAGCCCTAACCTTAACCCCTTCATTAGCACAATGCACAGTGTTCTGTAAGGGGTTAAAATAGCCCTAACCTTAACCCCTTCATTAGCACAATGCACAGTGTTCTGTAAGGGGTTAAAATAGCCCTAACCTTAACCCCTTCATTAGCACAATGCACAGTTCTCTCTATGCTCCTTAGCATACTGTAAGCACACACTGGGGGATGGTGAACACACACTGGGGGGTGGTGAACACACACTGGGGGGTGGTGAACACACACTGGGGGGTGGTAAACACACACTGGGAGGGTGGTGAACACACACTGGGGGTGGTAAGCACACATTGGAGGGTGGTGAACACACACTGGGGGGGTGGTGAACACACACTGGAGGGTGGGTGTGGTCTGCTAACATGATCACTACCTAACGTACCACACATGTACATGTACATGTGTATATCATGATAAAAATCAGTTTTGGGGTGAGGGGTGTGTTTTGGGGTGAGGGGTGTGTTTTGGGGTGAGGGGGTGAGGGGTTGTTTTGGGGTGAGGGGGTGAGGGGGTGAGGGGTGTGTTTTGGGGTGAGGGGTTGTTTTGGGGTGTCCTAGGACATCCATGGCTGGTGCATACCACCTCTGGGACGAACATGTACATGTAGCCCAGCCATACATGTACAAGTGGTGTTTTTTGTTCTACATGTACTGCATAATCATTGTGTGTGTGTTGAATAATAATAAGGCCATTCCCAAACCCAAAATGCTGGGTGACATCTACACATGTATGGCCACCTCATTATGTCACTGGTGAGGTCAGTGGCTAGGGCCATCATGGGGAGAGAAAATGTCCGGATAGGTTAGAAGTACTGTAGGTTTGTTAGCGGCATCTATTGTAAGTTAGTTATCCTTACAATAATGTAATTGTGTTTGTCCATTTATCCTGCTGTAACTGTATTCTGTTGTACAAAAATAATTAATAATAATAATAATAATAATACGGCTGATCCTCACTTTGGTTCGCTGCCTAGCCAGGGCCTTACTTTTCCGTGTCGGCACCCAGACCCCAGAGGGTTAAAAACTTTAGTTTAGGACTCCCTCGTGATTTCATTTTGTTCATGTTATTGATACGTGCTACTGTTTAATGTTGTAGTGTTATGTTTAAATAATGATAAATAAAAAATAATAAAAATAATAATGAGGGTGTGCGTTCCCCTGGCTGTGGAGTCATATGGATGCTGGGGCACGGAAGCACAACAATCCTTCTCACGTCTTAAGGCTCGTCTAGCCATCCAAAATGGGATGCAACAAACCACAGGCCACCACCATCCTGTACCAGAGGCTAAGCCTTACGCTCGTGAGAGCCAATGCTAGAGCCTTGCTCTCCCGTGCAAGGTTTTCGGCATTCGGAGGAGGGGGGTTGAGGTGTGTGGGTGTGGGGATGGTTGCTGCTGTGACTTTGATTTTGTTGGTGTGCTGTACGGTGTAAAATTTAATATTAATTAAAATTAATTTTTAAAATGTGCATTTATTTCCATTCGTGTATCAATAGTAATGTTTGATGATATACTATTTCGGGTTAATGCTTGGGGGAACATCTGGTAATTGAATTTTAAGGTAAATAATATAGCTTACCCCATACAGGACATGCAGTTTCCTCAATCAATTTCATTGCACTGTATGAAGTCATCAGTGTGTTTACTCGTTTACTCATTCATGTCGCCATTATGATTAGCATAACACCCCTTTCGATCCCTCCCCCATGGTGTGTACAGTCAGCATAATGATTTTGGCATAGTGTGGGCTATGATTTCATTTGTTCCGACTTGTGACCCCTTGATGGTATGTGATGCCCCATGTTTGTTGTATGTTGTGAATGTTTGTGTTGTGTTTAGTGCAGTACCCCACAGTCCCCACAGTACCCCACAGTACCCCACAGTACCCCACAGTACAGTACCCCACAGTACCCCACAGTACCCCACAGTACCCCACAGTACCCCACAGTACCCCACAGTACAGTACCCCACAGTACCCCACAGTACCCCACAGTACCCCACAGTACAGTACCCCACAGTACCCCACAGTACCCCACAGTACCCCACAGTACCCCAGTAGTGCAGTAGTAGTCTTTCCTCAAGCAGCCCAATTGGGTACATGTAATCCAGACCAGGTGCCCAGACCCATAAATCTTCTAATCTTTATTAGTTAGCAGAGATGACAGTCAAACATCTACATGTACATGGTGTGCATGTACATGAACCAATTGTTATCAGTCTGTACACATGTACACCATGCACATGTGCATGTAGATACATGAATGTTTGGCTGTATCTGTACATGTATGGATGTATATATATATATGTGCATGTACTTGTATACAAGACATTGTACATGTACATGTATGTGATTCATTTAAATCTCTTGCCACCCCCCCCTACCACCACCACCCCCTTTTGCAGGCCCTATCTGGCTGGATAACGTTGCCTGCTTGGGTACAGAGAGCACCCTCTTCCAGTGCTCCAGCAATCCAGTGGGCCAACATGACTGTGTGCATGCAGAGGACGCCAGCGTGGTGTGCACGAGTGAGTGTGTGGGTCTGGGGACCTGGATGAGTAGTACATTGTACACGTGTTCTATGAGTCCTCCCTGTGGACCACTCCCTTTACATCTCATTTTCCCACTCGCACGGTCCACACCTCACACCTCCTTCCATCCACACCTCACACCTCCTTCCATCCACACCTCACACCTCCTCCCATCCACACCTCCTCCCATCCACACCTCACACCTCCCATCCACACTTCACACCTCCTCCCATCCACACCTCACACCTCCCATCACCTCTCCCTTCCTTCCTCCTTCCCTTCTTTCGTCATCCCCTCTCCTTCCTCTTTCCCCTCTTCCCCTCTCCTTCCCCCTCCCCCTTCCTCCCCTCTCCTTCCCCCCCCCCACCCTCCCATTACCTCCCCAGACGTAACTATCCCCGTGGTCAGCGTACCAGTCAGACTGGTAGGAGGTGTGGTCCCCACGGAGGGTAGGGTGGAGGTCTTCTACAACAACACATGGGGCACGGTGTGTGATGACTACTGGACCATCCAGAATGCCCAGGTGGTATGCCGTCAGCTGGGGTTTGATGGGGCCACCCAGGCCCTGTCCAGCGCGTACTTTGGGGCGGGCAGTGACTCCCAGCCCATCTGGTTGGACGACGTGAACTGCCTTGGTACAGAGACAAACGTGGGACAGTGTCAGAGCATAGGCTGGGGTGTGCACAACTGCGTACATCTCGAGGACGCCGGAGTGCGGTGCTTTGGTGAGGAGTGTGTGTGTGGGTGTGGGTGTGATGGTGAGGAGTGGGTGTATGGTGTGTGGGATGGTGAGGAGTGGGTGTGTGGGTGTATGATGGTGAGGAGTGTGTGTGTGGGTGTGTGTGATGGTGAGGAGTGGGTGTGTGGGTGTGATGGTGAGGAGTGGGTGTGTGGGTGGGTGTGATGGTGAGGAGTGGGTGTGTGTGATGAGTTGCAGAGGTGTGTATATGATAACGCATCTGCGTGGATGTGTGCGATTTTGTGCATGGAGGTACATGTATGTGTGTGTGTGTGTGTGTGTGTGATACAGGCACACGTACAGGGTGTAGTGGTGCCTGCTGTGTCTTTGTGCCTGAGGGAGGGGGAGGAGGTGGGGTTATACATGTAACTTACATGTTGTGAAGGTCTCTGTGGAGAAATATATATCACATATCACCCTGCCTCGTTTTTTTTTTTTTTTCCCCACCAGTTTCCCAGCCTCTGGTCCGATTGGCTGGTGGCCCTACCCCGGGTGAGGGAAGGGTTGAGGTGTACTACAATGGTTCATATGGCACCATATGCCAGAGTGGGTGGGACCTTATGGATGCCACTGTCGTGTGCAAGAGTCTTGGATATGCAGGAGCATTGGTTGCTATGGGAGGAGCCGCCTATGGTCCAGGAAGTGGACAGGTATGTTGGGGGGGGGGGGGCCATATCAGGAGGGTGAAGGGAAGGCTTGCCACTAACCGAGGGATGGAGTTGTGATCCATTAAGTTTGTCAGCATTCACACAGACATGTAATTAGCCTAAGCAAAGTGGCGGACTTACAGGGTGTGTGTACATGTAAATGGTGGGACCTGTGGAGTGTACTGTTGTTATGGGTACTGCATTGGGAACTGTGTTGTGTGGTATGGGACCTGGACTGAGTACAATACATGTGCATGTATTGTTGTGTGGTATGGGACCTGGACTGAGTACAATACATGTACATGTATTGTTGTGGGGTATGGGACCTGGACTGTGTACAATACATGTACATGTATTGTTGTGTGGTATGGGACCTGGACTGAGTACAATACATGTACATGTATTGTTGTGTGGTATGGGACCTGGACTGTGTACAATACATGTACATGTATTGTTGTGTGGTATGGGACCTGGACTGAGTACAATACATGTACATGTATTGTTGTGCATTATGCAAACTGACTCCGTTGTTTGCTCATTTGTTCAGATCTGGTTCCAGAATAGTCAGTGCTTTGGCAATGAGACCACCATCTACCAGTGCCAGCATGGAGCCTGGGGACTAGCACCATCATGTACCCATGACCAGGACGTCTCTGTTGTCTGCACACGTGAGTCATGTGTGCAGTGTACGTGTTCTGTAAGCATGTACCTGTGCAGGTATTAACCCAGCACCTACATGTAACAGTACATGTAACAGTACATGTAACAGTACATGTAACAGTACTGTAGCAGTACATATGACAGTACATGTAACAGTACTGTAACAGTACATATGACAGTACATGTAACAGTACTGTAACAGTACATGTAACAGTACATGTAACAGTACTGTAACAGTACATGTAACAGTACATGTAGCAGTACATGTAACAGTACATGTAACAGTACATGTAACAGTACATGTAGCAGTACTGTAACAGTACTGTAACAGTACATGTAGCAGTACATGTAACAGTACATGTAACAGTACATGTAACAGTACATGTAACAGTACATGTAGCAGTACATGTAACAGTACATGTAACAGTACATGTAACAGTACATGTAACAGTACTGTAACAGTACATGTAACAGTACATGTACCAGTACATGTAACAGTACTGTAATAGTACTGTATTGGGTATCCTAAACACAACTGCTTTATGCATCATTTGAATTTGATGATGTGCCAATCCAACATATATCCACACACACACACACACACACACACACACACACACACACACACAACACACACACCACCACCACCACCACCACCACCACCACCATACCCCTACTACAGAGATCCCAGCAAACACTCGTCCAGTCAGGCTTGCTGGGGGTAGCTTGTCCAAGGAAGGTCGAGTGGAGATATTCAACAACAATGCCTTTGGCACCATATGTGACACCCACTGGACCCTCAGGGAAGCCAATGTGACCTGCAAGTCTCTTGGGTTCCCCGGAGCCATTGCTGCCATTGGTGGAGCATACTTTGGTCCTGGGACTGGCAATGTCTGGTTGGACAATGTGTTCTGTACTGGGAATGAACTGTTCCTACAGAGCTGTTCCTTCACCGGATTTGGTAGTGTTAGTTGCCCTCACTCCAGGGATGTGGGAGTGTTTTGTGCAGGTATGGGTGTGTGTGCGTGTGTGTGTGTGTGTGTGTGTGTGTGTGGTGTGTGTGTGTGTGTGTTGTGCTGTAATACATGTACTTGAACACATGTTCAATGGCTATACATGTACATGTACATGTACATACTTATATGCTACATGTACATGTACATGTTTGCTACATTTGTGTATGCAGACTTGCATGTATCACTGGTGTGTGTGCATGTAACCTTTAGGCCCAGATACAATGGTACCAGATCTGTGCATTTCTGTAGCTACATATGCAGCCACCAGTGCATGCACACATACCCATCATGGGCTTTCCTTTCCCCTCATCAGACAATACCCTGGTCGCCAGGCTTGCTGGCTCCCCCGGAGATACCACACGTGGGCGTGTGGAGGTCAACTACAATGGCCAGGGGTGGGGCACTGTGTGTCAAAATGCCTGGACCATCCAGAACTCTGATGTGGTCTGCAGAATGCTTGGCTTCAACTCTGCCGATAGTTTCACTACTGGTTCATCATATGGACGAGGACTTGGACGCATCTGGTTTGACAACGTCAACTGCACAGGGCTAGAAAGCAAACTGCTGGACTGCTTCTCTTACAATGGACCTCTGGTCTCCAGCTGTGACCACAACATGGACGTTGGAGTGGCTTGCTCCTGTAAGCTGGGTGTGGCTTGCTTGTGGCTGGGTGTGGCTTGCTTGTGGCTGGGTGTGGCTTGCTTGTGGCTGGGTGTGGCTTGCTTGTGGCTGGGTGTGGCTTTCTTGTGGCTGGGTGTGGCTTGCTCATAGAGCTGTACTAAAGTGCAATATGATGCTGGGGAGGTGAATAAGAGGGCGTGGCTTTGTCATGGTACTGTACATGCATTAGAGGGTGTGGCTTTTGTGCAATGTTTTGATGTGTCATTGTAGTTGTGAGGTATGGCCTACACATTCGCTGGGTGCCTGTACCAGAGGATACTGTCCGATTGATTCTTACACATTGTGTCACCTCCTCCCTTCCACCCCCTCCCCTCTTCCTCCTCTCCTCCTCCTCCACCTCCAGCTAACAGCATATGCTCGGCTGAACCCCTGAAGTCCCCCACCATAAGCAGTTATACGGCCTCAGGGTCTCTCTCCACCCTCCCCGGACGTTACACCACAGGCACAACGCTCACCTTCACATGCAATGCAGGGTACGGTCCTGTGGGGGACACCAGTGTGGTCACCTGCGACTCCCTTGGTGCTTGGCAACCATATAATCCCAGCTGTACCAGTAAGTGTGTAATTTGGGTGGTGTGGTTTGAAGGGGAAGGGGTGTATGGTTTGAAGGGGAAGGGGGTGTATGGTTTGAAGGGGAAGGGGGTGTATGGTTTGAAGGGGAAGGGGGTGTATGGTTTGAAGGGGAAGGTGTGGTTTGAAGGGGAAGGGGGTGTATGGTTTGAAGGGGAAGGGGGTGTATGGTTTGAAGGGGAAGGGGTGTATGGTTTGAAGGGGAAGGGGGTGTATGGTTTGAAGGGGAAGGGGTGTATGGTTTGAAGGGGAAGGGGTGTATGATTTGAAGGGGAAGGGGGTGTATGGTTTGAAGGGGGAAGGAGGTGTATGGTTTGAAGGGGAAGGGTGTATGGTTTGAAGGGGAAGAGGTGTATGGTTTGAAGGGGAAGGGGTGTATGGTTTGAAGGGGAAGGGGGTGTATGGTTTGAAGGGGAAGGGGGTGTATGGTTTGAAGGGGAAGGGGGTGTATGGTTTGAAGGGGAAGGGTGTATGGTTTGAAGGGGAAGGGGGTGTATGGTTTGAAGGGGAAGGGGTGTATGGTTTGAAGGGGAAGGGGTGTATGGTTTGAAGGGGAAGGGGTGTATGGTTTGAAGGGAAGGGGGTGTATGGTTTGAAGGGGAAGGGGTGTATGGTTTGAAGGGGAAGGGGTGTATGATTTGAAGGGGAAGGGGGTGTATGGTTTGAAGGGGGAAGGAGGTGTATGGTTTGAAGGGGAAGGGTGTATGGTTTGAAGGGGAAGAGGTGTATGGTTTGAAGGGGAAGGGGTGTATGGTTTGAAGGGGAAGGGGGTGTATGGTTTGAAGGGGAAGGGGGTGTATGGTTTGAAGGGGAAGGGGGTGTATGGTTTGAAGGGGAAGGGTGTATGGTTTGAAGGGGAAGGGGGTGTATGGTTTGAAGGGGAAGGGGGTGTATGGTTTGAAGGGGGTGTATGGTTTGAAGGGGGAAGGGGTGTATGGTTTGAAGGGGGAAGGGGTATATGGTTTGAAGGGGGAAGGGGTGTATGGTTTGAAGGGGGAAGGGGGTGTATGGTTTGAAGGGGAAGGGGGTGTATGGTTTGAAGGGGAAGGGGTGTATGGTTTGAAGGGGAAGGAAGGTGTGGTTTGAAGGGGGAAGGGGAGGTGTGGTATGAAGGTGGTGGTGGTTGAAAAGGGAAGGGGAGCTCTAGGGTACATGTACATATGGAGAAGAGTAAACATGATTTTGTGTTCCTTTGAAATAAGATCTATTTCCTGGAAAAGGTCACGGAAGCTATTAAGGTTACACAGGGGATACATGTATGTGTAGGTTTGCTTGTAGCCAGTCTGATTATTGCCTATGTCTGCTGTTATGCACATACCACATACATGTACATGCACACGCACACGCACATGCACACACACACATGAACACACACACACACACACACACACACACACACACACACACACACAGTTGTCTGCCCATCCCTCGTCTCCCATCCTTCGTATCTGCACATCTCAACACCAATTAATCGTCCCGGCACTGTTGTCACCTTCAGCTGTGACCCCGGGTACACACTGGTGGGTGGTCCAAGTGTGACATGTCGGGGAGATGGGACTTGGAACAGAGATATTCCTCAGTGCCAGGAGAGTAAGTACACTTCAATGGCCTCAAAGTACATGTGCATGTACATGTATGTGAGGCATCTCCACATGTGTGTTCTCCTGCTTTTGGTGGGGGGGGGGGGGGGGGGGCATTTGACTCACTCTGACAAGCGTGTTAAGCACATGAGAGCTTCTATACATGCACATGTCAACATGGGTGCTACTGTGAACTTATGAAAGATTCTCCTCTCCCTCCCAATGCAGACCTATGTCCTGCTCTTAACCTTCCCTCTCACGTCACTGTATCAACCGCCGACACACGTCTCAACGTCACCGTCACCTTCACATGTGACACTGGGTACACTCTGGTAGGAGACGCCAAGGCTACATGCACCTGGCCAAGTGGAATATGGTCCCCAGGAGCTGTTCCACAATGCACCCAGAGTGAGTGCCTCCACAGTAAAGGAGGACATCCCTTTGTTGTTGTATGGACACACCCGCGCTGCAAAATGCAGACACTTCCGCACATTGAGGGGAGGAGGGGGAGGAGAGGGGTGGAGGGGGAGGAGGAGGAAGAGGAGGAGGAGGAGGGGTGGAGGGGGAGGAGGGGGCACTGTGTACATGTGTATGCACTCTTCTTCAGGATGCTTATACACTTACTATTTCCTCCTCCCCTCTCCATTATTGATGGCATGATTTTGTTCAGCTGCAATGTATTTGGTAGTGTTTGTGCTTTTGGTTTGGTTATGGTTGTGATTGTGGTGGTGGTCATAGGCGGCCCCAGGGGGGGGCCCAGGGGGCCATGGCACCCCCCCTCCCCTGGTTATGGCGCCCCCCCAACCCCTGTAAGTAATTTTTACTGTAGCGTTGCTACATGTAACTATGTGTAAAATAACTACAAACAATCATCTGAGCGTACAAATAGCGATTAACAAATGACTACGACTGCAAAATCGATAATGCCCCTCCCCCTTTGGCGCCCTTCGTGACGTTGGCCCCTCCCCTTTTGGCGCCCTTCGTGGGGTTGGCCCCTCCCTTCGGTAAGCGCTGGGGCCGCCTATGGTGGTGGTGGTGGGGGAGGGGGCCATTATGTGTACATTCATGTATGCTGCTGTGTGGGAACATTCTTACTTTAACTTCATGTACATGTATGTCCTCTGTGGGAGAGAGCATTGGGAGGCTGTGTGTACTGTGTATTCATGGTCCTATTCTTTTCTAACTAGTCACATGTACACACACATGTACACACATACTGACACACACACACATACACGCATGCACATACACATATGTACTGTACTTACATGTAGAAGACTGCTGCATCAGTCACATGTGCACGCACGCACACACACACACGCACACACACACACACACACACACACACATGTACTGTGCTTACATGTATGCGTCTGTAATAATATGCTTTAGAAACCTGCAGGTGTGCACAGCTGTAAAGGTGTATGCGTGTTGTGCACCCCCACACCTTGATGGTGCCCCCTCCCTCCCCCACACCTGTGATGGTGCCCCCTCCCTCCCCCACACCTGTGATGGTGCCCCCTCCCTCCCCCGCACCTGTGATGGTGCCCCCTCCCTCCCCCGCACCTGTGATGGTGCCCCCTCCCTCCCCCGCACCTGTGATGGTGCCCCCTCCCTCCCCCGCACCTGTGATGGTGCCCCCTCCCTCCCCCACACCTGTGACGGTGCCCCCTCCCTCCCCCACACCTGTGATGGTGTTCCCTTCCTATACCAGGTGTGGCCCCGCCTGCAGCATCCTCATCATCAGCGGGGACGGTGGGAGGAGCTGTTGGGGGCGTGGTCGTGGTGCTCGTCCTAGTGGTGGTGGCCGTGTCCATTGTTGTGTGGAAGCTGTCGTAAGTGGGAGGGGTTTTGGGGTGGGCGTGGCCAAGAGCTGTTGCACTAGGGACATGACATCACCGCTGTGCACTGTGGTAACTTTTTTATTCTAAATGACGCCCATCACAGGTCGTATTGGACACGTAAGAAGTATGGTACAATTCACATGAATCGCTTCTATGAGCAGGTGGAGATTGACGATGAGGGAGAAGGTACAGTTTGGGTTAGGGTTAGTAATACTGTAGTGCTTGTGGCAGTGTGGTGGGTGTGGCAGTGTGGTGGGTGTGGCAGTGAGGTGGGTGTGGCAGTGAGGCAGATGCTTAAGTACACAGCGGTACGATGCACAAAGTGGATCAATGAACTTTGGTCATTTCTGTGGGTGGGTAGGGGGAGGAGGCGTTCCCTCACTCCCATCTGGTGGTCCATCTCATTTCCACAATGTCTTGTACATTGTACATGTGTGTGTGTGTGTGTGTGTGTGTGTGTGTGTGTGTGTGTGTGTGTGCATATGCATGTGTATGTGTGTGTGTGTGTGTGTGCATGTGTGTTTGTATGTGTTGTGTCATTTCTCTCACTGCGCACAGAGGAACTTGAGACTGGTTCAACGGTGCAGGATGCCCCTGCCAGTGCTGCTGCTCCTGCTACCACCACCCCTAAGATGACGGAGATACAAGAGAGAGAGAGCGATATTGACGATGATTTGCCCATTAACATTGCTACTTAATAAGGCCCCGTCCCGCCCCCCGCCCCCCCCCCCCCCCCCCCCCCCCCCCCCGTCAGTGAAGGGGGAGTTGTGCATTAGCATCTTAACCCCTTTTTCGTTGGCTTGCTCTGTATATGTTGTGTGTTAGGTTTCATAGCTGTACATGGTTTATACAAAATGTACGTGTAAGTTAAGAAATGAAGTCTATGAATGTTGGCATGTGGTTGGGAAATGGATGAAAGGTCAAGCAAAGGTAAGTGCTACGTGACTGAGGGCATAAATGAACGCTTCAGTAATTAAAACGTTTTAATGTAGTATATGACATTACTTATGCAGTTATACACATTGGGGGCAGGAGTGGAAACCATGGTGATGAGGTAGCATAGAGGGTTAAATTGAAAGGAATGGCTCATAGATGATCTATGGCACATCCTGGGGGGGGGGGGGCACCAGAATATTATCCAGTAATCTATAGTTCACTAAACAATATACCGGTGAACCCTAATGTGTATTTCGCTGAGGAACATTGTACCCAGACCATGGGGGGAAGGAGAGGGGACCATTGTACCCAGACCATGGGGGGAAGGAGAGGGGACCATTGTACCCAGACCATGGGGGAAGGAGAGGGGACCATTGTACCCAGACCATGGGGGGAAGGAGAGGGGACCATTGTACCCAGACCATGGGGGAAGGAGAGGGGACCATTGTACCCAGACCATGGGGGGAAGGAGAGGGGACCATTGTACCCAGACCATGGGGGAAGGAGAGGGGACCATTGTACCCAGACCATGGGGGGAAGGAGAGGGGACCATTGTACCCAGACCATGGGGGAAGGAGAGGGGACCATTGTACCCAGACCATGGGGGGAAGGAGAGGGGACCATTGTACCCAGACCATGGGGGGAAGGAGAGGGGACCATTGTACCCAGACCATGGGGGAAGGAGAGGGGACCATTGTACCCAGGCCATGGGGGGAAGGAGAGGGGACCATTGTACCCAGACCATGGGGGGAAGGAGAGGGGACCATTGTACCCAGACCATGGGGGAAGGAGAGGGGACCATTGTACCCAGGCCATGGGGGGAAGGAGAGGGGAGCATTGTACCCAGACCATGGGGGGAAGGAGAGGGGACCACTGTACCCAGACCA
>OY811972.1:10403974-10848974 GCA_963681505.1 Eunapius fragilis | reverse complement strand
AGGCTTGTAAGATGTGTACTTACACGTGTGCGTAAGCACTCACATAGCACACATGTACACCCCTCCCCCCCCCCCCACACACACACATCCCTTCAGCTCCCAGGTGAGGTGTTCAACTATTGGCTGCAACACATCATCATCTTCTTTGTCATCCCACCATACCTTATCTACACCTGGGGTAAGTCTCCCCAGGTGTAGATAACCTTACATTCACTTTCATCATTATTCAAGGCCCTGATTGTCTTGAGCCATTCAATGAGTGGGCGTGGTGCTTCTTTGCTAACATTGTGTTCACGGTCCACCACAGTTACATCATGACTCCCTTGGCCATTGTGAGTCATCCTGGTTGGCAACAGGGGGCTTTTTTTAATTTCAAGACTGCATACTGCGTGTGTTCTCATCTCTTTTCCCTGCCATTCGTGATGCTGTACAGGTCACCCATGTCAACCTAAACTTTCTACTGTGTCCGGCCAGTGTGGACCCGTTCAGCGGTCCGTATTACAGAATCTTTGGGCTGCTCCATCAAACTTTCTGTCTGCTGTTTCTGGGAAAGATTTACACTCTGGTAGTCAAATTTGCTCTCAATTTTCTACCCAAAAAGTGGCATAAATGTGCCGAATAAAGATACTATCTATTATAATAATGGTGTAGGCTTCAACAAAAGAGAAGAGTATTCAAAACGCATTATTCATGTTCACTGTGTTCTGTTCTATTCAAGATCTGGTGCCTTTGTACTCAGTATACATCCACGATGTCGCGTATCTCTTAACACTTTTTTTTGTGTGTCCCTGAATGTTCATTGTAACGTGTGTGCTTCGACTGTGGTGACTTCTTGTATTGCATGTGGAGTGTGGAAATGTCAGAAGGTCAGCCAACGACTAGCATGTTGAGGTCACCTTTGGGCAGAGAAGACGTTATTCATGCAAACAGCTCACCCACATCAATAACTAAAGCTGCATGCAGGGGGGGGGGGGGGGGGGGGGGGGCTCGTAGGGAATGTGTTTTCATGACGTGCCGGTCTCACTTGGCTTCTGAAATGGAACTTACCTTGTTTTGAGTAAGCATGCATCTCATCACTCCATTGCACATTGCAAGTGTGAGTGCATATAGGTGTATACTAATTATTCTGTATCAAAATTCACTGGACACTATGTGTGTTATGGGAATGTCTTTGAGTGTGTGTGTGTGTGTATGTGTGTGTGTGTGTGTGTTTTGTTTGCATTGTGAGTTGTGTATGCATGCATGTTTGTGTATGTATGATGTGATGAAGCCACATGTCATACCACCCATCACTCCCACTTCCAATGGCACTATCCCAGGAATGTGAGGTCATGTGGCTGATGGAGGCAGGTGTCTTGGTGGAGGTGGCAATATCTCACACCAGTCACACATACATACTCATCTGATGATTTCATTAGGCAATCTGCACGTAGAGCGTTTTAGGGGAAGTAGTAGCATCAAATACTGAGTAGAGTATATGAGCACGTATTATATGTGGGTGCGTGCGTGTGTGTATGTATGTATGAATGTATGTATGTATGTATGTATGTATGTATGTATGTATGTATGTATGTATGTATGTATGTATGTATGTATGTATGTATGTTACGTTTTGTGCTGTTTACATATGTGTATGTGTGTGTATGGGGGAAGGGGGATGGGAACACCAACAGAGATGTCAAGTCTCTGCCACTTAATGCAGAGTGGTTCTCTTTCACTGCATAATAATGTATTTACTATTAATCAAAATGTATTGCAAACGTGCATGTAAATATTGTATATGCAACATTTCCGCTACAATAGATGCGAGCGTTTTATTTACTTCTTTGTTGATGTTTGAATGTACCATATTTAATAACATATTTGTACCTACAATCGATTAACAGAGAATACGATCTAAATCGTTGGGCTCCAAGTCCAATCATAAAACTGATAACCATGCAGGAAGGGAGAAGCAATACATACACAGGGTGGCGGGATAAACCCGGCAAGCCAGAACATGCAGACTCAACACAGGCACCATCCACTTAGAGATATGCTTCCAGTCAGTAACAAGAAGTTAATTGGCACGCAGCCAGATGTGTATATTTATTTATCTATTTTCAGCGCTACCAGTTGCATGCCAGCAGCGTTACCAGTTGGTTACATAAACTTCCTATATGCAAGGTTTATTATGACAGCCGTGGAACAAGGTGGTTTACATACACTCCTTTACAACATCAATAAACCGATTACAGCAAAGCCGAGACAGAAAATAAAATAAAATGGCCACCAACTAAACCCAAGCCTGTGCAGGGGCGGTCCTACCATGGTTCACCCGTATGCCCGTGAACCCCCTCCCCCCCCCCCATCTCGTACCCAGATCCCATGTACAATTTTTGTTGTTAATAAAAAGTATTGAAATTCCATATGATTCTGAAAAGCAGTAATGATAACTTGCAAAGCTTCTGGAGCCTACAGCGCTCCCCACACCCCTAGCTGCCGAATGTACTTCCCTCCATTGGTGAAACCCCCCCCCCCCCCCCCCCTCCCTCTCCATATTTCCTGGATCCGCCACTGCTGTGGTTTTGTGATAACAGTTGTATATATGTCTGTTGGTGATAAAATAATTATCGGAAGTTTCGTTAGAAACTTCCATATAGGATTTGACCCCGACTATGAATGTCATTAAAAAAACGCGACCCGTCTGTAACAACACTCCCGACGATCGGATCGTGTAGCTTGTTTTAGCAATCGATCTAGAAGTCAAAAATGAGTAGTTTCGTTTTTGTTTTATGTCGCTGAACCGCGTGGTTGTTGAGAACAAGAGTGTACTGCCCGTCCTCGTACCCAGTCTCGGAACAAGGGGCGGGTCGTCTTCTCCTTCTTCTCCTTCTTGGCAACGCATAACTCAGGACAGGAACATTTCTAAGCGATGAAAATTTCACCAATAGCTTCAGAATCGGCTGGAGGACTCGCTTTTATATAATATATGAAAAAAAAAATAAAGAAAACAAGTAAATAAAAACATTCTCTACGAGAAAGTTGGTGGGATATAGTATTTGATTATGGCATTGGTGGTGTAAAAAGCAAGGAAACAAGGTCTTATCAGAAGGGAAAATGTCATAGTCCTATATTTAGCACACAAACACACATGCCCTAGAAATGTGCTAAATATAGGACTATGACATTTTCCCTTCTGATAAGACCTTGTTTCCTTGCTTTTTACACCACCAATGTCATAATCAAATCCTATATCCCACCAACTTTCTCGTAGAGAATGTTTTTATTTACTTGTTAAGATATAAGTAAATGCGACAAAAATTTTGTGACCAAATTTTATAAACATCCTTTAATTTGCCTTTGAATCGCTATAACGCCCGAACGGGACCCCCCCCCCCCCCCCCCCCCAGATCTGATGAAGAATATCAATACTATTAACGAAAGCAATTAACAACACCCCACGTGATATAGCGCATCATCTAGTGCACAAGTGCGGGACTCCCAAAAGTTTCGGAGGGGGCACATCGCGCCCGCACCCTCATCCTGTTGATTATTCATGTCGGACCCCCCCCCCCCCCCCCCCCACCCCCCGCCCCTTCTAAAATTCATGTGTCCGCCCCTGGGTCACTTCATTCTACACCATTTTTCTATGCTACACAGCCAAATTTTTTACAACCTGTATCAGGATGTATTTCCCAACAGAGTATGTACCAGGTACGATATGATCATTCATATTCATGATCAATCGTACCTGGTACATACTCTGTATATATTGTACGATTGATCATATTCATGATCAATCGTACCTGGTACATACTCTGTTGGGAAATACTCATGATCATATCGTACCTGGTACTTACTCTGTTGGGAAATACATCCTGATACAGGTTGTAAAAAATTTGGCTGTGTACATCACATTGTGGGGTCTTCTACGTGCTCCATGCTAGGATTACAACGCCAGATACCCCACAGGGTTTGAACCCGCCATGGTAGGAGTAATAAAATCGCTTGAACTTCGATCGGTTTTTAGGTAGAGAGGTCCTGTCGCTATTGATTTGTTTATGCACCTATCATTGTTACGTGAGACCCCCCTCCCCTGGGGCGAAGTCGGGATTAGGTGGGGATTTGACGCGTGAATATTATTACTGGCCACATGCACGTTTGACCATAGTCGGGCACGCGTTTGACCTTTTATCAGACCACGTAGTATAGACATTTGACCGGTTATTAACCCCAAACCAGGGGCAGTTTGCTTTAATAAAGGTCAAATCCCTCCCAATGCCCCGGGGGGGGGGGGGGGGGGGGGGGGTCTCACGTAACAATGATAGGCGCATTAATTTCAGTTTACTTCATCCGTTACGGACATATAGCTGTACAAAGTGCGTTTGCAAAGCAGTATCTCCGTAAGAACAAATCAATAGTGACAGGACCTCTAAACCGAATTCGAAGCGATTTGATTATAATCACTCTGCCGAAAGTTATGTACATTTCAAGACCCCAAAATGTATTGTACCACAGAACAATGGTGTAGTATCATTGACGTTGATAGTCTTAACCGTTCGGACGTTATAACGATTCAAACGCAAAGGATCCTGGTCACGAAATTTTGTCGTTGTACGCACCAGTGACGTCATTCCACTGCAGCACGTACGCAAGGCCGCGCGCAAGCGGTCTCCATTGTTCTATTGTGTGACTCGATGACATTGTGTGTGTAACTTGCTCAGACACTTTTTGTACTAGTGTGGCGCTACAGAGGATTACACGTTGTTATTTGGAAATTAAGAGGGGGGGGGGGGGGGGGGGGGTGGGGGGGGGGGGGGGGGGGGGGGGGGGGGGGGGGGGGGGGGGGGGGGCTCCAGCGTTATACGCGTGCTACTGTCACCACGGCAGCGGACTAACTGTCGTGAACTGTCCCATACACAAATAAATACTCCAATAAAGTTATATGGTTTTAATATCTTTTTAAATTAAGGTTTAAGAAAGAAGTTGTACAGGACATAAATGTCTCATAAAATATGAAATAATTTGAAAACTTGAAAAAATAGGCCTTTTCGCTGCCACGATCCCATATAATTATATAATGCTGAATACTATGACATGGTTATTATTGACTATAATGTCAATAGCTAATGTGCACATGTGTAGTTTCCGATTTTAGTCGAGCAATACTACATCACCAGCTATAGGGCATGTTCTGTGTGCACATGCATGATAGGGCATTTATGCATGTATGGCTTGTTTTATTAAGCCTTGTAATGTACAAGGTGGCACTCCTAAATGATAACTCTGCTACTCCAGGGATATAATTTGTTAATATAGCTCTTTCAGTACTGGAAACAATCATAAAGTAACCAAGCTAGATGTCTGGATATGATCATCTTTAATGTCAGCTGCTGTCAATATATTCACATGCAGCTTTGCAAAAAGTAGCACATGACTGTTTCTTGGACAAAAACGCTTTCATTACATTCTTAAGCAGCAAGGCGCATTTGGAAAAATGAGCTAAGTACATATGCAATGCAAGCCATATAAGGTTAATAAAGTGCTAAGTCATATAGCCAAGGTCAACCGTAGTTGCGTTACATCTCATTTAGAATTTGACCTTGGTCTTACAAAAAAAAAAAAAACCTACCTACGCCTTCTGTCACCATTGTGGTTCCGTAACTATTTTTTGATCATGTTTACCCCACGCATGTAAAAGTTCTAAAGAAAGTAAAGTGCGAACACATGTTCACACTTTACTTTTAAAGCCTCATTATGTAAGTATAACACGCATGTTAATTAAAGCCACACAAAACACATTCTATGTATTGATGGTGTAATAATAAATGTTTCCATCTGGCTGGTGCAAACAAAGATAGTTACTTCTCCTCGTCTAAATTACATGAAGCCGTCAAATCATAATAATAACAACTTAGCAGTTATATTTGCGCCGTAGCCGGAGGCGGTTTAAGCAGAGATCTATATATTATCTCTGGTTTAAGCTCCCGACGATATCGATTCGAGGCATGCACCTACCTGGGTAGCGGTCGTCATATATGAGGCCAGAGATGCTGAGTCTCTAGCCTCATCGAAGCCGGAGTCCCGCAGCATCGGACAGACATAAAGATCGGCTATTTGAGCAGAGATAACTCTGATTTGGTATGACTCGATGTGCACACAGCAAAAAAAAAAGGGGTCGAATCAATTTAGATTTACAATAGATTTGACAGTCACATTCCTGATACAGTATGTTGTAACATCCTGTATCAGGAATGTGACTGTCAAATCAACTGCAAATCAAAATTTGATTCCACGCGTTTTTTTTTGTTGTGGCGCACCTGTTCATGCACAGTTTAGTGATGATGAGCGTACGCTTGGAGTATACCGTACTGTTGTTGACACACGTGGCCAAACTCCTACACATCACGGGCAGGTGGGTGTGATAGATACGCTTCATGCGGGCATAAAAAATAACACGCAGGCATCAACACAAGTTATTTGCACTACCCCATTATGGCGGTCTCTTTAATGTTCCTGCTGCCGCTCAGCGTGCTCGTGCTGGTGGGCCGGGTGGCCATCGCGGCCCCGCAGGAGCGTACGCTATCCGGGATCAGGGCGGAGGGAAACCACCTCGTCAACAAGGACGGCCAGGTCGTAAATCTGAGGGTGAGTGCGCGCCGCAATGCATTGCATGCGTGCATGCGTTTGCAATTGTGCACGTGCACGCACGTACGCATCGCAACTTACAAGGCAATGCTATGTTATTTGTGGGGGATATCTATAGGGTCTCAATCATGCGGGCACGGAGTACGCCTGCGTGCAAGGATGGGGAATCTTCGACGGCATCCACAACGAATCGCTCGTGGATGCGTTTCGGGCGTGGAAGAGCAACGCAGTGCGTGTTCCGCTCAACGAGGACTGTTGGCTCGGGATTAACGGAGTCAATCCCAATTTTGCGGGAGAAAATTACATAAGTAATATCACAACATACGCTTCCATGTTCACGGATGCCGGGTTCGTGGTCTTACTCGACCTTCACTGGACGGCTGCCGGAGGGCAGTTAGCAACGGGGCAGCAACCGATGCCCAACATGGACCACTCCGTCGACCTCTGGAAATCGGTTGCAAGCCATTTCAAGAATGACCCCAACGTTGTCTTCGAACTGTTCAACGAACCGTATCCTGACAATGGCAACTGGAACAGCCAGACAGGCTGGGAGTGTTTCCGGGACGGGGGCAGCTGCTCTGGTCTGAGCTATCAGGTGAGTTGAACCGCATGGCATATTTAGCGAACTCCTGTAGTCGCGTTTAGAGCGAATAGAACATTGGCATGGCGACGGCACAACACTATACGTGGCAATTAATTATTCTCTCTCGGTATAGCAATTTATATACAATAATACATAGCATGCTGCGTACACAATATATCATCTGCAATTACGATACAAGCTAGGATACATTGCATGCATGCATGAATTATGTATAATACTACATGCATGCATGAGCGATCACACTGACTGTATCTTAATTGTGCACGCATACAATATGCTGAATCCGATACAGCATAGTTTTGGCAGCACTGATGTCAGGACGACATGGCCAATTAAAAAAAAAAAAAAACGTTTAACAAAATTAATTACTTTATATTTTTGAATAGGCAGCAGGAATGCAGACTTTGTTAGATGCAGTCCGAGGAACCGGGGCCACAAATCTCGTGCTCCTGGGGGGACTGGCCTGGAGCAACTCCCTCGCGCAGTGGCCGCAGTACGCTCCGAAGGATCCCATCAACAACATGGGCGCTGTGTGGCACAGCTACAGTTTCAACTACTGCAACAACGAGGCCTGCTGGAATCAGTACATCGCCCCTGTCGCCTCCATGTATCCGCTGGTCGTTACGGAATTTGGAGAGAACGATTGTCGAGGGGACTACGTTGTTCCGCTGATGCAGTGGCTTGATGGAGCCAACCATGCCAACTATCTCGCTTGGACTTTCAACGCATGGGATTGCAACAGCGGGCCGGCGCTCATTTCGAGCTACTCGAATGATGGAACACCAACGTCCTACGGACAAGCGGTGAAAGACTATTACGCGTCGAAGAACTGAACTGTCTGATAGATTTTATACCTTTCGCAAATGCATGTCGCTAGTGTGTTAAAGCGTGCATTCAACAATAGGTTGGAATGTTTGTATGAACTTAATACATGCACGTAACGTTTCAATGGCTCCCCCAATCCCATTAATACCTAAGGTAATAAATAAAAAAATGCACATTAATATTATAATGCTTAGAAAGAGCAAACAAAGCTACATTTAAATTCGCTATTTGTGTAATGTGCTAGAAATATTTCTTTCAATTTTCATGCTCCTCAATGCTAGGATCCCTACAAATTCTTTAACACACTCTCATCAGCAAGACTGGTACTAAATACACATATTGTTAAAGTTAGAGAGCCAAAAAGGTACAACATCGATAATATCCATATGCTAGCCTCGTCCCCAGGCCCTATTGTTAGCGGGACAAAAAAATAGGGCCTGGTAGCGATTGACAAGGTCTTTGTGCGCATGCGCTAGCCATTCACCAGAATCAGGTGAATCGTAATTTGGTTTGTAATACTTTCCGTATACCAATTCGTACTACTCGCAAGCTTTACCCCCCCCCCCCCCCCCCCCCCCCCTTGCTATTCGTATCGGGCCTGAAGATATGCCATAACTCGATCAGACTAGTAATAAACGGAAAGGATTACAAACCAAATTACGATTCACCAGATTCTGGTGAATGGCTATGGCTAGCGCATGCGCACAAAGACCAAAGACCTTGTTCATCGCTACCAGGCCCTATTTTTTGTCCCGCTAACTTTAATATCAAAATAGGGCCTGGGGACGAGGCTAGCCATATGCTGGCTAACATAAAAAGGCCAACACTGACGTCACGTCAGTATATCTAACAAATGGAATCCTAATAAAAATTCTGACAGCACAGTTATAAAACATCGGTAAGCAATTGAGTTTCCTATATGGAATACATTTTCAGCCCGATTCTGCACATTTCGTGTCTTTTTCAGAGTGTTTTCTGGACTCAATTGTTAGTAGAATTGAGCGGGGATGAATAATTCAATGCAGTAACAACTTAGTTTTGTACATACCATATAGACTAGGTATTGTGCCAGCTATATAGCTCTAACAAGACATGCAGTGATTCGATATTTTCATACAGCATTTACCCGCTTTGCGGTTTGCTATCCTCACCGACATTGTTCTTAATAGTCGATAGGTAAACGACATTGTATGTAGTTATTAATAGCCGGATATGCCTACGGGGCAGAGCAAAGCGTACATGGCACGCGAGCAGCTGCTAGCTGACAGAACTTTAAAATGTCTCACGAAATGGTGGTGATTTTTGATCCAAATGTTAGCCAAAGTGTACAGAATGTTCTTAAGAGCTTCTTACAAAACGGTAAAGTATTACATATACATTATACAATGAAATGTACACATTCTGTGTCTGATATACTTCACAGTCTGCGATTCGGCTGTGAACGCTCTCCAAGAACTTTTCCAGGACTACGAACTCGACAGTAGCCATAACATACAAGGTCACCACTCGGCAGCCTACCTGATGCAGGCAGACTACTCGGTGACCAAGTAAGCTCTATAAGCACATACTGTAGAGCGCATCTCCTGCCGAATATTTATTCTTTTCAGTATACGGGTTCAGTCTCTCCGAATTCCTCGCTCGACGCTTACCATAAGCTACGGCCCAGACTTAAAGGCGGAACTTCAGTCGGTAGGCTCCTTCAAGGTAGTTGCCAAGTGGAACTATCAAGTCTCATGGGGGTACGAGCAGCTGTAATTGTCGTTGTTATGGTAACATTCATGCACGTCACGTGCCATTGTAAATATATTATAGACCTCAAGACAACGGAGAGGCCGAGGCTGATGTGAACGATCTCTCTTTTGATTTAAACGCGAGTCTAGAAACGGAGCCACCATCTTTGCACGTAAAGGGTTTCAAATGTTCCGTTGGAAGTGTGGAATTTAAATTCCGAGCAGGCGCACTAAGGTACTAGCACTATTATAAAGCTTGCATGGATTGCGTATTTCAGCAACAACGTCCAGGTGTACACAAAATTAACATGCATGCATTGCTGTCAGAGCGCGTTGCCTCATTAGCTCCGCAGCTTTGGGCAACTGTCTATTCATCAGTGCACATGCACGTGTTAGTGTATTTTTGCCTACTTGCATCCGAACAGGTGTGCACACTTTAATTACCCCACAAACTCCCCATTATGGTAATCCCCAAAGGGAGACCAGATTAGGTCATGGTTAACTGCCCGGCTCGGTGGCCTTATGTATAACCAACCTTTACTTGAAACTGCGGTTAAAAGTCCTTACTGGTATCATGATTCGATGGTTTCATATTATAACCGTTTATGGAGGATTTCAACAAGGAAATATGACCAAATTGTGACAGCATACGTACTGGTCAGATTAAAAAAGTGAATCTGATGGTTCAAAATGAGCATTGAATTACTCCATCACTACACTACAGTTTTTATGTTATTTGTGAACAAGTGCTCACAGATCATAATTTTTAATGGCATTTGCCATATCTAAAAGTGCATCACACTATCTTAGACTACCTTATTTACATTGCCTCATTTAACATCATATAATTCAGAATCACAGATGCTTCATAGGTGTACTGCATATGACCTGGTTTTTATGGACTACGAGGTCGATTTATATCATCCAGTGTATAAGCTAAATTCTCCTTCCCAATATTCTATTACACTGAGAGTAAACACATATTCTTTGCATGCATCCTCACTGTGTTGCTGGTGCATCTTAACTCATCCGCCTCATCTGAGTTTAGGTAGCTCTCACCTTTTAATTATTGGCTTTCATAAAGCTATGTGCTCATGCACATTTTCAGCTTTCCTATTTTGTACTATTCTTGCTGGTTTGGCACATAGTACCTGACAGAACACTGCTTTAGCACACACATCCTTTGTTGCTTTTTTGAGATATCTGGTTTAGTTCACATCATCCAGCACCTTTTCCTATATGTAACTTATTTGTCTATCCGTGCTAATCTGACATATGATAGCTAGAAAACACAATGGCCACCAATGCAGGGTTGTGTCATACTTGCAAGTGTTAACGGAGTCCATAGGATTAAAGATCTTTCCTTCTAACACTCCACGAGACCATTTAACTCAATGTCCTGAACCCTGAAGGATATGAAGAGCTTTGTTGGACCACACTAATTTAAGCCAAAAGGTTCTGGCTCCTTCTGTATAAGGGTTTTAATTCTGAAACTTCCATACTCTACCAATAAACAGTATATTTTAAAATGTACACCCCCAGCAGCGTAAGTGCATATTCTGCACATATGCTAGGTTTGAAACATGTTTCTGATTATCTGACGAAACATTTATAAATATACAAGTTTTTTCTAGCATACTACATAAAAACGTGGACCATGTATTACCATTCAATACACAGATATATGACTGTATACTCTAGAGCTTAAAGAATGTATTGTAAATAAGCCAATGTGGTTATAATACAGTGCACAACGAGTAGTTACATAGGTTCCATATAAATATGATACCTCTCGATGATATTGTATGTTAAAAATAACAGCGCAAGGAGATATAAAAAATTAACGTAATGACTACATCAACCCTAAGAGCTAAGAGCATGCGCCAATTCTTATGGAATGGTGCACAGCACATGGCCTGACATGGGTATACTGAAGATGGGCTGCATTTATGAATATGAGAGCATGCTCCTCACCAGTTATCCTTCTTGGCTTGATAATTTAATTTCTCCAGTGCCATTTATGACTTGTTCAGTCACATAATTTCATCACAAATAAATGAGAAACTGAATTTAAAGGTGAGTACCATTTGACAATCAATGTATGCATATTTGGTAAGGATTGCCAAATATAGTACTTCCATTTATGTAAGCTTACTGAAGTGCAAAAAAAAAGGCCGCTAGGATAGCCACTTGTACCTTTTCTGTCAGTGTCCAATAGCCATCATGAATTTGAATCACTTGAGGGCAATTAATGTGTATAGTCACTGTCCCTTATTTACTTCTTTCTACGTTAGCTCCAGGAAGAAGCAAGCATGGTTTTGCAAAAATACGGTTTGCCAGTACCCATAAATGTACGTGAAGTTTTATTGCATGTGCAAGTATGCATTTTGTTGGGCAATTGAGTATGCCCCGATCTCTTGCTACACAGGAGTAATGATGGCAGAGAGTCTTACAACTGAAGCATTGAATCATGTATATTTTTACAACGTATCTAAAGCCATGAAACATACATGTACATGTGTATAGGTTGTTGTTATAAGTTCATTTCATATTCCTATATTGAATGCAGATCCATGCCCGGCCCGACGTCATTTTGACAACGATTGGATGTTGTCGTCAATTATCAAGCATGCATGGCTGAGTGTGTATACCTAGGCGTGTGGTTTGTCATCGGTAGGGCATATATGGTAATTGGTACATAAAAGCTGGTTGCGCCTAGTAAATGTATATACAATGGTATTGCCTGCAGTTTGCATAAGTTTGTTTACAAGAGTGTGTTAATTAATGCGTTCTAACAATCAATAGCATACAATCCCATAGGGTGGGGGAGCTCATGTATTAGAGCGGCCTGGGTAATGGCATGCGGTTATTACGAGTAGTGATGGAATCTTCTAAGACCATATCCCATGCACCTAGGGGAATGCACGTTGTGGGAGTTTGATAGTGTATTGTAAAATTGTAAAATCAGATGCACTATCAGATGAACCGCATTATTGTATCACGCAATTGACGCACGTGTACCAACCAATTGTTCAAACCTGTAAGTCATCAGCGCTAAGAAGTGTATAAATATAGTTACAGAGGGATAATAGGTTGCTCCAATGGTGTGCATATATTTAGGACACCTCTCTTCTTCCATGACTGGAATATGCAACAGTGTGACCTTACCAGTTCATGTTTGGTAGTTTTGAAAATTAAAATCCAGATTAAGGTAAACTCAAGATTGGTATGTGCTAACCTGAAGTGTACAGTCACGTGGGAACTAATCATCAATTGGACAAAATAATTTCACTAATGTAAGAACTGTGAATCAAACTTCTTTTGCAATTGATATGATATAGAAAAATGTAACAGTATTAAACTTTTAACCCCATAAAATTATAATAATTTTTCAAATTAACACTCATAAGTTGAGGTGCGATCATTGATTTTTTGACACACAATTGCCAGATTACACTTCCATGCAATATATTCTCACATACGAATTGTATATGGAAAAATGCTGATTGATTGCAGAAGTGATTATTATTGGAACAGTACCCACAAATAACATTCTGCATATGTCCTTCCCGTAATCTATCCAAAATTGAATGCATCAAATTGTATGGATAATCAGACAGACTGTCATTATTGGGAACACATGCATCGTGCAATTTTTATGTGTATTATTTCAACTTGGTGATTGTAGAATAATATGTATTAAGACAGTACATAGCTACAAGCATTTAAATTACCAAAAAATTCAATGCTAATAAAACAATGATAGATCAAAGTATTCTAAACATAACATCTAAGCACTGTGTATTCTATCATTGAAATGAAAATGAAACTTGTACTTAGAAACTGTTCTTAAATGTATCATTTTCAGATCCAGATTTGATACAGGATATTGGTACAAGAGGGTGATCTGTGTCCTTTAGGTAGTTCTGTTGATGAATGTAATTACGCAATGTGCAAGAAGTATCACTTTGATTACTCACATGTGCATAGGTCATTGCATTCTTCTTTTCTTCACTGCTGGTTTCCCTGCCAATCCATACAAACACTTGCTTTCCAGTATCGACCAAGAAAACTGAGAGTATAAATTGTTGTATAATTATGAACATCAATTAAAAAGCATTTACCATCCTTCTCATCAAGCTTGCTCATGGAAATTTTTCCTTCCATTCTGGTCAAGGAAAGCTTGCCTGTTTCATCACTCAGCCTAGATTGCGTGGTTGTGTACAACAAGAAGTAAAAATTAGTGATTGTGAGTTGCATGTGGCATGTCTGAGGGCATGATATGTCTTCTTTGTTCACGGTATTATTGTGGTTGTTTAGGTACAAAACTTGGTTTAATGTTTTGGTAAATGGGATTGAAATGTGTCTAATACCATGGAGCCTATACGCATGGGAAAGCATCTGGGAAACCACTCACCTCCATTCTATCTGCATGATATTGCTAAAACTTATGTGGTTCCAGGTCTATGCATATACATGTATATAAAGGATGGTAGGTGGACTGCAATCACTCAGTTATAATAGTGCACACTGCTGGTCTGAATTGCTCTCCCACCCACCACTGTGTTCTTAATGGTAGGCGGCACCCTTCGGGCTTCTACCCCTGACCTAACTTAACCTGGACCAGTGTCATGGTATGGCAAACTGGCTGACCCAATGGTAACCAGCGTTACCCCCTTGGTACCAGTCAGGCTCAGTGGTGGGGGATCAGCACCTCTATGGCACACCCAACTGGATGGCTGCAGCCTGCCCCCATATGGGCAAAACTATCGATCATAGTCAAACTCATGACTGGGGTTAATAGCCTATTAACAGCCAGCACGAGAGAGCATTTAGACATGATGTGTTGCATGTACTGGACTGACGTGTTGTACGTACTGGACTGGTGTGTTTTATGTACTGGACTGGCGTTGTGCATGTACTGGACTATATGTTCCTGTCTCACTGCATCTACCACATGCTGATGTACCATGGCCCACTATATGCTCATGTCCTGTATTCCATTACATGTAAATATCCCAATAGGTTTACGCACAATTAGATAAATTATTATTTTTTGCATCACCACATACACCACACACTCACTTACACTGATACTCATACAATCCCATGCCATTCGCTATATATGCTCAAATTCAGAGTGTGTGTGACTGAGTGAGTGTGTGTGTGTATGTGTGTGTGTTATATTGGTAGCTTTCTGGTGTGCAGTTAATTTTTTTTGTAGACAAGCTACTTGTAGATCTGCTCATCTAGGGATGGAAGCCTTGCATACAAGTAATAAAAAATTTCTCTAGAGTGAGTTGGTGGCATATAGGATTGAAAGGCAATGGTGGTGTAAAAAGGACGGAAACAAGGGTCAAATAATAAAGGACAATGTAATAGTCCTAAACATTGTGTTGTTTATGTGCAAAAAATGGGACTATTACATTTTCCCTTATTATTAGATCCTTTGTTCCCTCCTTTTTACCTTCCAATCCTATATGCCATCAACTTTCTCATGGAGAATGTTGTCATCAGTTTTTTGTCTTTGTGAGATGAGAACTAGACTATTTTGAAATGAGTATATTAGTTGTGTTATTCATTATTCTCACAACTTCCTCCTCAACTGGCTACACAGTTAAGGAGGGGTATGCTGTGAGGAGTAGGGGGGAGGGAGGGGGAGGGGGTGCCTACTGGATGGAATGGAAAAGGGGTGGGGGACCCAACATCTACGGAAGAGGGTTGCCCTGATGTGGAGGAGGGAGGGGCATCTGCTGGTGAATTGGGTGGGGAATCCCACGTGGAAGAGGTGTCTACTGGTGGAGATGGATTCCCTGATGCGGAGGAGCAAGTAGCACCCACTGGTGGCCTTGTAGTGTTGTGGATGTCCCAACATGAAGAGGACTTGATAGAGCTAGTGGGGGTGTCCACTGTGGAGGTCCAATGGACACTCTTGCATGGGTTTTTTCAAGACCACCATTGTGTGTGTGTGTGTTTGTATGCATGTATCGACGCCGTGTGTGTTTTGTGCATTTGTACTTTCTTGGAGGATGTACAATTTGTTTTTACAAGCTACTTGTAGACAGATGAAAGCCATTTGTAAGTGGCAGTGAATATTATTGCTAGCCCTATCGCAAAAGACTGGGCCTCTGTAGAGTTTATCGATAGAATTCACACACATGGCTTCTATTTACCCATGGGTATCTAATATTATTTACTTACACAACAGAGATGTACACATGATCAGATGTATCTATAAGAACACCACCAGCATGTAGTATGCACACTACTGTAGTATAACTTAGAAGCACTGCCAATAAGAAACAGTACCACTGATGCTGGGGACATGAGATTTGACCATTCCGCCCCCCCTCCCCCTCCTCTCCAACCCATCAATCCAAACATAAAGACAATGAATTGGAACATATAAACATAACAAAAATAGTTGAGCAGGAGGTTGTATAGTAGGCCAATGAAAGCACTATAACCAAAGGCAAAATTCAATGGACAAAGCTTGAGTGAATCTATGGACCACAACAACACAGCAATTTATAGGGTATAAAGCAAGGGGAAAAGAATAGTGTCTTATGGTGTGTATGGGTGTGACATGAGACATGTGAGTGTATGCATGTGCGCGTTCATGTTTGCATGTGTGTGTTTAAATATAGCTGCAAGTGGGTGCACATGGATCTATGGTGTGCCAGCCATGCATGCAGATGAAATGAAAAACGGCGGGCGGTTAAAATATATGCGCTTGCAGAACAACAATGAAGTATAAGGTTACATGTGTTTCAGCCCAGCTGCGCAGTGGTTTTAACTCTCCTCTAAGCTGATACAGCGTGTACTTTATCTCATGGCTCTGATGTATCGTTATATAAGCATTAGCGTTGTAGGCCTATAAATGTCCACGCAATGAGTGGCACCTAAAAAGCTTGACCAAATCGACAGGCACATGGCGTAGTACGTACCGTGTTGTGTATGGTGATGGCTACGTAGCTGAACCAACGCGTTTCGATCGCTTAACTCGTTATAGAAGTGGAAAGAGAACCTATGACGTTGTACTTTGTAAGAAGTGAGAAGATGGTACTTCATGGTGGGAGTTATTGTATTATTTATTTAATGAGCACGGAGGGCAGGAGTATAGCGAAAACCAGGTCGTAATAGGTTAATGGCGCGAGAAATGTGCACACACTTTGCACAGCTACATGTATCTCCGTAACGGATCAGTAAAAATTAACGAACAGAACATATCAATAGTACATCATCCATCTGCGTATAAACCAAATTTAAACTGAGTTGAGTGTTCCTGCCGAAAGATATGGTGGGTTTGAACCCCAAGGGGTATCGGGCGTTGCAACGCTGGCACGAAGCAAATATAAGACCCAAAATCGATTTTACCAGAGAGACATGATGTGTCGAAAATAGGAAATCAATAGCGTTTACCGTTCTGGATTTCTAAGTGAATCTTTATATATATAAATAGAGCCTGCGGGTGTCGTGAACTCTCCAATAGTGTGAGGGGTTATAAGGAACATAGCTGACAAAAGAGCCCTGTGGGTGTAGTGTATTGCCCTGTGGGTGTGGTGTACTTTCCAGGAGTGTAAGGGTTTAAGAAACCTGGCCGACAAAAAAGAGCCCTGTAGCCTGTAGGTATGGTGTACTTTCCAAGAGTATGAGGGGCGCACAGGGCTCTTTTTTGTAAGTTCACCATGCATGCTGTCCACACTATAGCTGGAAGGACAAGCGTGGCATCATTAGGAAAATGCACAACCCCTCCATGAAGGAGTTGATGGAATAGCAGTAGTCTACAAAAGCGCTAGCTTTGCTTTTTTCAATCCCCTTTCCTGAAATTATATGCCATGTTTTGTAACAGAAGGCATTTATAATGGTTTTGGCGTAGGACCAATATTCATCAGGTAAGTAAACGCATCCCTTATATGTCGATATGTTCTGCTACAACAGTAACCACATGCACAGTTCACTAGAAGCGTAAACACATCCTTTATCTGGCGCTAATGTTCTGCTACAGTACTACAATTTTGTTAAGTTTTCTCGTGAACTGTCCCAAATTAATTTAGTTGTCCATGTCTGTGGTTTTTGTGAAATTGAAGTCCAGGTACTTTTAATAAATCCATAATTGCGCATTCCTTATGCCCACCAGTAGCGTAGAGTTGTTTGTTTTGTACCTTGCCTACTTTTATTACAAACCATGCCTAGAAACACATTTAACTTGTAGTGATATTAGAAACGAGCATCAGCATTCAATTGATATATGCCTTTCAGAATACTATCCATAATTTTAACACACCAAGTGGCCTGCGGTGGTTTTGGTTGGTATTCACTGGTCAACCTTTTTGGCTTGTCTAAACAAAATTGTAGTACTGTAGCAGAACATTAGCGCCAGATAAAGGATGTGTTTACGCTTCTAGTGAACTGTGCATGTGGTTACTGTTGTAGCAGAACATATCGGCATATAAGGGATGCGTTTACTTACCTGATGAATATTGGTCCTACGCCAAAACCATTATAAATGCCATCTGTTACAAAAGATGGCATATAATTTCAGGAAAGGGGATTGAAAAAAGCAAAGCTTTTGTATACTACTGCTATTCCATCAACTCCTTCATGGAGGGGTAGTGCATTTTCCTAATGATGCCACGCTTGTCCTTCCAGCTTAGTGTAGACAGCTGGAGCAGAGCACATTGAAAGCTCATCTGCGAAGTGCCTAACTAGTGGTAGGATGAGACACCACAGGAGGCAGCAGGAGCACCAGAAATTATTATACCAGGGGTGAACTCTGTCAAAGTTGATGTCCTTTTGGTGCCACAAGTATCCAGAGGTTTGCTCATGAAAGCTACATAGGCAAGGCAAAGGCCAATTTAAGTGATCTCACTATTCTGACCTCAAAGTATTACTGGTTACATCATGAGTTGTGCAAGAGCAAAGAAGCAAGTGGTGCCAATGGTAACATTTGGCCTGAAAATCCAGCAGCATTATCCTGCAGCCTCAATCCACATCATAGCTGTCCCTAGCTCACATAATGGGTGATATTGTTGTATACTTGATAACAGGAAGGATGGATGGAAATTGATAGGACTTGGAGGAGAATCCAACATCCTTGTAGAACCTGACGCAAAACCCTTCTGTGCTAATGTTTCAGCTGTTTAGCGAAAATCGTATTGTACCTGGACACACAAGTGAATGAGCCAGATCATAGCAAAAATGTAGAAGAGCTTTAGTAGTGCAACTGAATATTTAGAACATTACGTAACCTGAACTGCTAATAGCTCTATGTATATAACAAAGGAACTTTGACTGTCTGCAGACCATGCAAGAGTCCACATTGTAGCATACAATCGCTTCCTAGCTGCTATATCTTATCTCATCAACAACTTAGAGGTTTAAATATCAGTAGTGTAATGCAAACATTGCCTACATCTATCGCGATGACTTTATGGAGAACGAACTGTTTAACATTTTTGGAATGTATTCCTGTAGAATTAAGTTTGCTGTGTCATAATAATGACGTATTGTGATGTAGATAAACAGGAAAGCATTTATTAAGTGACTAAAACAGGGTGACAAAGTTACACATGGATCTGCTGCAGTTAAGGTGGCCCAGGGAGCTCAGAATGCATGCAATAGAGGGATGTAATCTCATAACCAAACACAAATGCTTTGCTCCATGATACACATATTTGTACTATATTGTTGCTGAGGTAGCAAATATAACCAAATGCTGATGTGTTGCCATTTAGAACAGATCGGGGAATTAGTTACAGCTTAACTGATATGAGACTTTAGAGTCATTATTGATACACATTTAGCCTACCCGACTACCCGACTACCTGACTACCTGACCAGCGTGCATGCATGCAGGTCACTTGCCAGTATATGTCCTAACCTGAACATGCATGGTTCAAAGCTTCTGGAGACATGTACCATGGGAAGAGCCTTGAATATAAGAAATGTGCAATGCACAGATAAGTATTAAGTCAAGGATTTCTGCATGCACAAAATCATACCTCTTCTATCTCCAAAGGTTCATCAGAAAGGGTTGTGTAAAATACGTGTGTCTTCTCTGTACTGGCCTCATCTATAGCAAGGTGTTACGTATAGAAACATAATTATTGCACATAATTCCCTTTCTTGAAGGCTTTTGCTAATGTTGTCAATATGTATGAGACAATGAGCTATATGCCTTTTAAAATGGGAGTGGAGAGTGGGTGGAGTGGCTTACTTTAAGAGAAGAAATATGTTACATCACATATTGTGATATAAATTCTTCTGCCTAGTGATTCAATATAATTTCATATGTCCACACATTTCTAGATGTATGCCATGCATATAAAATGTCATCAATTACATGTCCCACCTCTATATAGAAGTATTAATTTGAATAACACTCTCATGGAACTCCATTACAATTACTGATACTATAACATGATAAATGTGCCGCTTTGCATGCATAAACCTGCCATCACCAAGCAATTGTAAACAAAATAATGAACAAGTCTCATTCATTGCATAGAAATATGAAAAAAATATTTTATTGCTCTTACCAAGTATTTCGAGTGTGGCCTTTCCACCCCTTTCATGCTACGAATAAAAGAATAAAGCATTTTTGCAATAGTAGGCGAACATCACAATACCTTAATCCCTTGTAAGTATTCAGCTGCCTTGAATCGCTCATCCTTGTTGCATGTGATTCCATTCCACTGGTACAGTTTCAGACCCATATCAAGAATGAATACATCACTTGTATCTAAGCAGTGCTTATTCAGATGTTTTTCTGTCACTTTTACTCCATGCTAAATCATGATAAAAGATAATTCGCAACCCAAAATAACATCAAATTTTTTAAAACTCACCTTGTCACCATGGAAATGGAGAAGACGAGGTTTGTATTCAGTAGGCTTCACATGATTGAATCCACTCTCAGCACTGTGACACATGTACAGGCATGACGTTAAAGCAGCGCTGTTTAGTGCACTTACCCTCCCTCAAGAATCGTTATGGAGGTGAAGTAGCTCTGGAAAAGGTCAGACTCGTACCCCATTACTTCTCTGTGCTGAACGGGCTTGTCATCCAACTTTGGAAGATATAAATATGCCATAATGCATTATAATAATTTTGTCAAGTATCATCAAATACTATATTGATTCCTTGAAAGATGCTACATGTTAAAACAAAAATTAGACATCCTAAAGGGTTGTGGATTACAATTTTTCTTTTCACTATGCAAATCAACAGCTAGGCTGCATTATATATTTTGTGAGTACCAATGTATCCAGCTCCACAGTCTTGTATGCTGCTGTACCGTACTCATCTTGGGTTGAGAACTGGCCAATCCAGAAGTGAACATCATATAACAGCTCCTGAAATGTAAAAGGATAACTAATACCAAGGACTGTGTGTATTACGTATTAAAAATCGAAGGGTATGTAGTACATTTCATCATTAAGCGCAAGGCTCATTTATGGTAAAAGGTACATTACGTAGCTCTGATATTTTCCAAATCAGGCATTGAAAGTGTACAGTAATATCGGAAGTTTCCATTGAAACTCCCATATACATGTAATAGAATTTGACTCCGGCTATGAACTCATTAAAAAATATGTGACCAATTGAACTGGTACGAGGACGGGCAGTAGCCTTTTGTTATCTACAACCGCGCAGTCTGTGACATAAAACAAAGACGAAACTGCTCATTTTTGATTCTCAGTCCCGGAACATGGTCTCCTTCTTCTCCACCTTCTTCTTGGCAACGCATAAATAGGAAAAGAACACTTTTAAACAATGAAAATTTCACCAATAGCTTCAGAATAGGCTGGAAGAGCCTCTTTCATATAAAATAGCCGATGTTATATTTTGGTAAACAATGGACTATACGGTCTATGTAAGACGCATAATTAGATACCTAGTAAGACGTAATTTTAGATATCTAAGCCGTTTAGATCAAGGGATGTCAAAGTTAACTTCCCTCTCCGATAGTTTGGTACTCATATCCATGGACATCTAGATCTACGACTACATCACTCTCTACGTGCTGGGAGGGGGGTGGGGGAGGGGGGGAAGCAGCGATACATAATTTCACAATGATTTCAGTGATTTGGGTATGAACAAAAATCAAGGAAACAAGTAACTAAAAACATTATCTACGAGAAAGTTGGTGGTATATATAGGATTTGAAGGCAATTAGGCAAGGAAACAAGGTCTTATCAGAAGGGAAAATGTAGTAGTTCTCTATATTTAGCGCACAAACAACAAATGTGCTAAATATAGGACTATTATCTGATAAGACCTTGTTTCCTTGCTTTTTTCATCACCAATTGTCTTCAAATCCTGTATACCCCCAACTTTCTCGTAGAGAATGTTTTTAGTTACTTTTAGCAGCAACAGTACCGTAACAGGTAAATTAAGGAAATTTAATATAGGCTGCTACACCTACACAGTTTACTAAATACACCTGTAACAGTGTAAACAACATTTTTTTGCGTGTCAAACTGAAAGGGTGAAAGGTATATTTAGTAAACTGTGTAGGTGTAGCAGCATATATTGTGTAGGCACTCAACGTATTGAAACCATAACTACACTGGATCAGGGGCGGCGGAAACATATCACATTTGGGGGGCAAATGATAATTATATTCATGACAATATGAATTTCCAGCAGTCTTACTTCGACGTACCGTACCGAAGTACGTCGGGCTTGTGAGACTAAAATTACAGTACTAAAGTTCTGGTGCGCTCGTCGTTAGTAGTGGGAATTCAACAGCAACATCCGTAGCGTTGTCTAATGTACTACGTCGAGAGTCACTGTCCAACATGAACAATAGTGTGGCGTATATAGCTGATGTTCACTAGTTTTAAAGTCTGCTGCATAATTTGAAGGCTGCTGCATAATTTATTAAAACTAGCGATTTTGTGTGAACATCAGCTACATACACCACAATATTGTTCATGTTCATGTTCATAAAACAAAAACACTTAATAAGACTGAAAGTGATTTGTACATTAGCTTTCGTGAAGCGTAATCTATATATATTTTCTTCTTGTTTAGAATGCATGGTGTGCAATGTTAGGCAGCATAATATATTATACAGTCTGCAAGGAATTGTACTTAAATATCTCTGTGTGTTGGCAAAATATTTGCTACGTGTTCAGTCTTATTAAGTGTTTTTGTTTTATGGCTGATCGCATGATATTATTCCTTAGTGATATTCTGGGGATAAACTAGGTTTGTGGCTTATTTTATAATTATGCGCCTATCATTGCGAATTAAAAAACATCATCAATACCAACTGAGACAGAGCCTTCTATAGCGGTTAATTATCATTTGCCCCCCAAATATGATATGTTTCAGCCGCCCCTGATCCAGTGTAGTTATGGTTTCAATACGTTGAGTGCCTACACAATATATGCTGCTACACCTACACAGTTTACTAAATATACCTTTCACCTTTTCAGTTTGACACGCCAAAAAATGTTGCTTACACTGTTACAGGTATATTTAGTAAACTGTGTAGGTGTAGCAGCATATATTAAATTTCCTTAATTTACCTGTTACGGTACTGTTGCTGCTAAAAGTAACTAAAAACATTATCTACGAGAAAGTTGGTGGTATATAGGATTTGAGGGCAATTAGGCAAGGAAACAAGGGAAAATGTAGTAGTTCTCTATATTTAGCGCACAAACAACAAATGTGCTAAATATAGGACTATTATCTGATAAGACCTTGTTTCCTTGCTTTTTTCATCACCAATTGTCTTCAAATCCTGTATACCCCCAACTTTCTCGTAGAGAATGTTTTTAGTTACTTTTAGCAGCAACAGTACCGTAACAGGTAAATTAAGGAAATTTAATATATGCTGCTACACCTACACAGTTTACTAAATATACCTGTAACAGTGTAAACAACATTTTTTTGCGTGTCAAACTGAAAGGGTGAAAGGTATATTTAGTAAACTGTGTAGGTGTAGCAGCATATATTGTGTAGGCACTCAACGTATTGAAACCATAACTACACTGGATCAGGGGCGGCGGAAACATATCATATTTGGGGGGCAAATGATAATTATATTCATGACAATATGAATTTCCAGCAGTCTTACTTCGACGTACCGTACCGAAGTACGTCGGGCTTGCGAGACTAAAACTACAGTACGAAAGTTCTGGTGCGCTCGTCGTTAGTAGTGGGAATTCAACAGCAACATCCGTAGCGTTAGTGTCTAATGTACTACGTCGAGAGTTACTGTCCAACATGAACAATAGTGTGGCGTATATAGCTGATGTTCACTAGTTTTAAAGTCTGCTGCATAATTTGAAGGCTGCTGCATAATTTATTAAAACTAGCGATTTTGTGTGAACATCAGCTACATACACCACAATATTGTTCATGTTCATGTTCATAAAACAAAAACACTTAATAAGACTGAAAGTGATTTGTACATTAGCTTTCGTGAAGCGTAATCTATATATATTTTCATCTTGCATGTTTAGAATGCATGGTGTGCAATGTTAGGCAGCATAATATATTATACAGCCTGCAAGGAATTGTATTTAAATTATCTGTGTGTTGGCAAAATATTTGCTACGTGTTCAGTCTTATTAAGTGTTTTTGTTTTATGGCTGATCGCATGATATTATTCCTTAGTGATATTCTGGGGATAAACTAGGTTTGTGGCTTATTTTATAATTATGCGCCTATCATTGCGAATTAAAAAACATCATCAATACCAACTGACGTAGCTCCGGGGCAATGTAGACAGAGCCTTCTATAGCGGTTCAACGCGATAACGCTCATTTGTATACACGTTGTGTGGTATACCCTCTCGAACAGCCTGTGTAATATGCGCGCAACCGAATTAAGGTCACACTAATCTAGATAATGTAATAATGCTACTTATACAGTAGCATAAGCCGCTGCGATGCCAAAGTTGTTTACTGATAAATACCTGTGTACTGTCTGATACATGTGTCTGCTTCCGTGTGCTGTAGTTGTTTAACGTTAGCGGCAGCCATATATAGCATACGGACCACAAATGAAAACAATGGGGGGGGGGGGGGGGGGGGGTTGGGGGGTTAGCGCGGAGAGAAGGCCGAAGGTTTTAAAAATAATTTAGGATATGCTTTAAAAAAAAACTTCGCGGAGATCCATTACACTGCCCGCATAAATCTCGACATAGCAGCTCTATATCTCGCCATTTATTCCGGCTGTTCATGTTCGATTAGATCTATTAACATACATTCGTTCGTAGCTAGCTTAATTATATAAGACCTTACCGCTCACGCTCATGACTTACTTCTGATTCTGGCTTTTTGTACGTGTGGAGGATGATGTACGAATCTCCGTTGTAAAACTTGCCGTAGTCCTCCCTAAGCCAGTGCGTGACCTGTATGCAGGATGCCTCGTAAGCCCAGAATTAATACTTTTTTGCGATCTTACCTTGAAATTGACTATCCTCCAAATCTGCAATCCGACGTGCTTTCCCGCGTCCTTCCAAGCCGGTTCCGTCTCTCCGGCGCCCTTTTTGACCTGTAACAAAAACAAGCACGGTGCACCAGTACGTGCAAGGGCTGCAAGCTGCATAGGGAGCGCACTTTGCGGTCTGCGTCGGATCCGATCAATGAAATGTTGGAGTCCTTCCAGTCGTACTTCTTCTGCTTTACGAGACCTGCCATGTTACGTCGAGTGGAGAGAGATGTGCACTATCACTGCTTAATTGTCCTTTGACTGTGACGTTATGCAGGATATAAAGGACAAAGGCACGTGCTAGTGATGTAATGTGTTCTGTTATTGAAAGTGCCATTGATGGCAAAGGTACGCAATTGAACTTTCCCGCTCTTCCCACTCAGCAGCGGCTACGTTCACTTCTAAGCCTGGGTATCAAGGTGTAGAATGCGAAACATAAGCGCTAGGTAATTCCGCGTAAGTGGGTCCGTAAATCGATGATCTAAATCTAAAACTACGTCAAAAACTGGACACGTATTTCGTAATAAAGGTCTCAAAGAAGGGAAGAAACTTGATCGATTATCTGCGTGGTTAGTTCGACTATACAGAGCTTGATTTAGTAAGCCAATTAGTTGTAAAATGAAACACCATTGCCTAATTTCAATTCGTAGTATAACTTTGGGAATGAATATTGACTCTGATTGTGACGCAACTATCACAGGATATACATTGCTATTGAAATTAGGTATTGAACCATAATATTAAAAGTATGAGGACATTTGGACGATCCCCAAAGGGTGCTTTAAGGTAGGAAGTCCGGAAGTTTCAAAAACGCTCAATTTTTTTCTACACTGGAGAGGTATGCGTTGTGATGTCAAATTTGAATTTGTTTGATTTTTTTTCCAAACTTTTTTGGATGAAAAATAATAATGAAAGTTCGAAATGCAGTTGCTATGTCTTGACTCCGTATCATCTTTGCAACTTATTATTATGGAATTTAAATGATGTCGTATATATATATACACAATTAACTTTTGCATAATTTATAAAATCAGCAGGTACATATCTTAAAGCATACCTGAAAGATAGAAAATCACAACAAAAAAATATAGCTAACTTTGTATGTCGCAAATTTCTGTTTTAAAAATTCAGGGAGATCTTAGCATTTGGATCCATCTTTTGTACGAGACAGAATTCCGATATTGCATTCCGTTCAAAACATACGAAATATTCCTATTAAAAATCTACCCAGAGATTGTTTACACAATGTAATTTATTCATAGCACTTAGACTCGTATCCAGCCCCTCCATGGGTTGATTAGGTCATCGCTACAGTGATGACGAGACCAGAAATTTCTATTTATAAGAAAGGGGGCGTCTCCTAACTATTATGGAAAAGTTAGCGTCATTTTGACATTGAGTCAGGCTCGTGACATTTTGACCAAAAAAATGGCGTCGGACTCCGATATCAATGACGTTATGGGGGAGGGGGGGGGGGGGGGGGGAATGAAACTTCACAATGACGTTAACTTTTCCAAAATAGTTTGGAGACGCTCCCTATAATACGTGGATATGACTTGACCAACATCGTTCCCACGACAGCGCACAGTGGTAACAGGTAGACGGCTTACTTATTCATTTGATAACATTGGTGTATGTGCATAAAAAATGGTTGTGAACACAGAATTACTACTTTTGCTAGTTCAAGTGAACATATCTGGTCTAAGCAAAAAACTGTTAGCTTTATGCTACAAACTGCTTTTTTGTCAGTTTGCTGGATGTACATATGCAAAATACTCCCGTGTCCTTAAGTATGGATTAGGGTTGTGCAGCATGTGTCAGCAAAAATACATATTACAAAACCATTCAGAAACTTGTACCTATTGTAAACTTGTTTACTTAATACACAATGAAGACTGGAAATGCAGTCACATGCAGGGATGGAGTATGGTTAACTAGAGGATACTTTAGTATGAATTCTACAGCTACTTTAAAAAAACTACACAAATCACTCTTTGTTATATTACATTGCCTGGTATGGCGTAGCAACATAAATCACAACGTGATCAGCATTTAAAAAAGCATGAGAGGGAATGTATAAAATGTTTATTTTCTACTATACTATAGTGATGAAGTTCGTGATATATACTTCCTAATACGCATTGCATATGCATATGGATGTAATGACACCACTTTACCAGTTTTCATTAAGCATATGGGGAGACGGATGATTTTTCTGGACACTTCACAGTCTTGGAAATAAAATCTTCATTGTGTGCTCAATTGAAAGAATTTGATGGACAAATCTCTGAGTGATGTTGTATGGACATGTATATGTATAACTGTAAAATCAATGGAACCACATTTACCATTGACTTGTGCTAAGTTATTCCTTTTGCATTTTGATTTATTAAACTATTTGTAAATTCTTATAGAGAGGCGGGATTTGATTGTGTCCAAGTATGTCTAGTTGGTTAGAAAGTCGAAGCTAGCGGTTAGCTCCCACAAAAGGCCTGGGTACGAGACTAACCGCACAGACGAACCGAAGATGATGACCGACCATCACTGGGTTACCCATCACGATCATACAGCCTTCATACAACGTATGTTATTCCGGGCAATTGCAGGCACAGGCCCATAATTGCCCGGTTATAATGAACCTAAAATATGCTGGATCCGCCAGGTCAAGAAAATTGTCCAGGGTGCCTCCATATGAAGTTAGTCGTGTCCTGGGGTGTGTGTGTGTGTGTGTGTGGGGGGGGGGGGGGGGGGTGCGTACAACGTACTGTCCAGAGGGTTGTGTGCTCACATGAGCTGACCAGGGTAGATGTATTTTATAACGTGTCTTCCGTGGGGGTGTACGATTATTAAATGTAATAGCCCAACGTACGTACATCCAAGATGGCTACTGTCCCCTTCAGTTGATGCATAAAAATACCTGTGTCTTGGATTACCTGTTCATTATCCCTTTGATCAGCCTTGGGGGTTATTGTAGTGTTATTTTCTTTGTGACAAACATAGTGTGAAGAGGGATACATAACGTGGGAGGAGGGGGTGGTTATTGGCTTTATATAGGAAACACTAGGACTAGGAGGGAATTATTCCCCAGGTTACCCTGCATCTGTCGTAAACGGGTTGTTAAACATCTCTCCTCCTGATGCATCTATAGCTGAGGTCATGTGTACAATGCATGGCAGGGAGGAATCACCTCCTCTCTCTCTCTCTCTCCTGTTCCCTTTCTCCATTTCACTCACTCCCTCTTTCACCTTCCATCCCCCTCTGATCTCCATGTCCCTTCTGTCCCTTCCTCCAGGCATCTGCTTGGAACCTCACTCCCCAGATAGCAGCCAATGGCATCCTTACCCATGACCCCCACCAGCAGTCCCCATCCAGAAGTCCTAGGACATGGAGAGGGAGACCCAAGGACCTCCACCATCAAGGCCCAGAGCGGACCCAATCTCATGACCTCCGGCAGTCCCTCTCCCCAGTCTACAGCACACAAGCCTGGAGCGAGGCCACCAATGGGGTGGCAGATGAGTTGGTGGTGCTGCGTTCTGTGACGACCTTGTTATCTATATGCAGACAGCAGCCCCGGGAGTCCCTGTCCTGACACCTCTGGATCAGCAAACATAGTGTAGGCAGACAAGGCTGTAGTGGTGAAGCAGGGGATGGCTTCAGCACCAGTAGTTGCCATGATAACAGCAGCTGCTTTGTTGACATCGGACACCAGAGGCAAAGAGCGTGCCACCTAGGATGATTGGACAGTATGAACAAGGTAGTCCACACACTCTCACATGGTCCCATGGTCTACACACTGCCGGGTATATGTATCATTTCCGAGTTAACGCAAGGAGACAAGTATAAAACAAGAGCGGGCCCAGCAGCATGTATAGAGGTTGTGCAATGGGCGGAGCGAAGTGATGTTATTTGTCTGATCCACCATTTTGAGTGTCGAAAGCAATAGTGTGGATAAGGCTTGTTGTGGGGTGAGTGGGCGGGGGGGGGGGGGTGCCTTGTATGTACATTACACATGATCCATGCACCCCTACTACTAGCAATGGGTCTATTGAGTGTGCATAGAAATACTTGTCAGGCTATAAATGTATACTGTCCCCATGCAGGCATCAAGTCATTGCAGACATACATTTCTAGAAGTACTGACTGACCAGACAACCCTCAGTCCCCACGACACACACCTTGTTCCCCTACAGTACCCCGGATGGCTCACGTCTCTTGACGGCTCACGTCTCTTCCCCCACGACACACACATTGTTCCCCTACAGTACCCCGGATGGCTCACGTCTCTTGACGGCTCACGTCTCTTCCCCCAGGACACACACCTTGTTACCCTACAGTACCCTGGATGGCTCACGTCTCTTGACGGCTCACATCTCTTCCCCCACGACACACACCTTGTTCCCCTACAGTACCCCGGACGGCTCACGTCTCTTGACGGCTCACGTCTCTTCCCCCACGACACACACCTTGTTCCCCTACAGTACCCCGGATGGCTCACGTCTCTTGACGGCTCACATCTCTCCCCCCAGGACACACACCTGTACCCCTACAGTACCCTGGACGCTCACCCCAGGACACACACCTATACCCGTAGAGTATCTCAGACAGTCCATAATGATTATCTTATTACACAGGAGACCCCCTGGAAGATGCACATTGTCATGTCACAAGCGGCTCGTTTTATGCATTTGCTATGTGTGTGTATACATGTTATATTATAACCAGTTGTATCTTTTATTAAAATAATTATTGCATATTGTATGGTGACAAAATGACGTTATCTTTTCCTTGGAGACGCCCCCTTACTATATACAATCTACTCTAATATCTATGATACAATCCATGATTATATAGTCCAGAAAGCGCCTACAGATGGGCTTAGCCCTTACAGTGCACGAGGTAGAAAATCGTGGTTACTATCTAATGAACTCGGACATGCCAAGCAGTAGCTGTTGTCCGTCAGCAACGCAACTTCTTACGCGCAGACACAAATAGCGCACATACATAACACACGCACATATAAACAACACGAGCGCGCACATTGAAACGCATACACAATCGATCGCGCGCGCAGACACATTTACCACGCATTATGAAAATTCACAACAGAGTCCGGCTAAGAATACGGACACACCATAAAAATAATTTACCTGCCAATTATATATAGCCCACCCTTAACAGTTAACCTATAACCAATAATAAAAATGCAGATAATTAGATATACGGAACAAATGGCGGTCTTAATTTATTTGCGAAACGCTAATGTTCTAACTATTTGGAATATGGCGTCGAAATTTTTGATGCCCCATAACTTTTCCTCGGTTAACATTTTGACAAAAACAAAAGCACATTTGAAATCGCCACATTGTCACCTATCCAACCATGGTATTACTATTTGTTTTTGAAACATAGGATTTCCTACCTTAACTACCCATACATTATGTGCTGGCCTGCATAAAAAAAGAACAAACATGCTTATATATGTATCTGTATATTTGAGCTAAGTTCAACTCTTTGTGTACAAAGCATAAGCACAAAGCCATTCCTTACAATGAGATGTTTTGCGACTACTCTATTTATTGCTCACCATTCTTTGAGCAACTAAGTTGTAAATGAAATTAATTTGAAGACTTAAGAAATCATTCTATTTCTATTTTAATTAGATGATGCCCACGGCCTGTTCTTTTTGTGCCAAGTATTCATGTTAATTAGAATCCATACGGACACATGTATGAATGATGTGCATGTGCGCAAACTATGCTTTAATTGTTGCTATTCATAATGAAGTTATTGATCTCAAGAGGCTCATTAATGACTATAAGAAAGGATTTGAGGGGGAATGGAAACCTTCTCAGTCTTGTAGCTCCTGAAATAAGAAATGGTTAGTGTTGTAATCAACTCCAACCTAACAAATGTCAAACCTATGGAAAAGCCAAGATAGTGGCAAAACTAGCACCAGAACAAGATGTGAACATTAATGCATTGTACATTTCAATTAAACATGTACTTCATACTATCAATGATATGAAGAAGCATCTTACTTGAACCTGGGAAGATGTTGTATGTTTAAATCTAAATCCACAATTTGAATTGCCTTTAAATAATTCCCAAACCAACACATTCAAAAATCCACTTTAATCAGTCAAAGCTCTGCACACTAGCCAAACTGACATACTGTCCTGCTCCATACCAATAAACCCTAGATCTGACTGTACTAAATGGGGGAAAGAAAAAGTGTTTTAAGGAAGTTAATTACATCAAATAAGGTTCTCAAAGCAAAGCTTCAAGTACTTGCTAGTCAGGAATGCATGCCGGGTACATGAGCAGAATATTGCACGAGTACAGGATCAACGACGAAAAGTTAAGAAGCCAAAGAAAGAGGATACATTTAGGAGAAGTATTGAAATTACACTGTGTTGTAGAAAAGGAAGATAATTTGTTAAATGAGTTCCCGAACTTTCACCTCATTGATTGTTGGTCTCTACTTTGAACATCTTTGGTATGTGAATGAGAAGAATATCTCCATAGTAGGCATGTAGTTTGTGTGAAACCTTTTACAAAGTCAAAAACTGCTTCTTGGATATTATGATGACAAATGCAGGGATAATGATGATGCATTCTCATTGCACCTTATTGTATTGCTGCTATGGACACTACAATGAACAAAGAATGTGTACACATGCTTTTCCCATTGCTGTTCGCCCTGTTACTTTTTCTTAGTTGGAATGGATTAAATAATGAAGAATGATGTTTGTATGCATCATTGCATGATGTGACATCACCTTTCATTTAGCTTTATGTGGCATCAGCTTTTGTTCAATAGTTTTGTATTTCGTATTGCAAAGTATTGTGCTTATTCTGCTTTTTTGCCGCCGTGGATTACATATCCCATTGCATCTTTTTTTTACTGCCATACTGACTATTTTCTTGTCACCATGGATACTATTGTGATCGATGCAATGAGTTACTATCGTTAATAATTATTGCATTGCCCATTGCACATTATAGCCACCCATACCTATTACAAAATATCACTTAGATGAGCACAATTCAATTTACAATTTAAAGATAAACTATTTAAACCCATAACAGAAGCTGAAGCAACTGAGAGCATTTGAAGCATGCACCTTTTAATTATATTTACCATGGTGAATTTACAATGCTGTAAGTGAGCTTGAAATTCAGGTAGTTTATATCAATGCAATAATTGTGGCCTACTGTGCCAATAATCCAAAGCTGAGATGGTATGCCTTATCATGTTAAACTGGTACACATGATTTATACGCAGCTTCCTTCACCAAGGCATACAAACTGACGAACCTGATTTTAGATTTATGGATGTTTTAGCATTCTACACATTCAATGTAACAGTTGAAAGAACAAGTATTGCTTGACCTGTGCGAATAAATTGAAATGCATGGCTTACTCACTGCATTGTTCACAGTAATCCAAAGTGCAAGGAATATTTGATAACAAGAAAAGAGACTCTCCTGATTGGACCAGGTCATGTGCCACATCCACCCTAATATCACATTATGCAAGATTCCAAAAATGATCACAACTCTTTTATTAAGCGATTCAAAATCGTTGTGCTCGACCACGCATGATATGGACACTTGAGTATTATTCCCTTCATAGCTGAAACTTACATCCTGACACATCCCTATATCAAAGCACATATATACGTGCACGTGTACAGAAATTTGCCCTAAATGCAATACATTTATTAATAAAATTAAACATGTACCTTGTTATAAGAAGTTAATGTACAAGAAGTAACACCATATTACTTGTGCGTGTCTTGCTTTATTCACAACAGCACTTGCACCCACCAAAGTCTGCATTACATCATGATTACCATTATGACTTGCCACATACAAGGGGGTTGTATTGTTCTGGTAAGGAGAGAAGGAATACATTACAAATAGAACACACATCGTGTAAACATCTCCTTTTATGTTTACAGAGTATGCTTGTCGAGTGAAAGTGAAGAGAAGGAAGGGATGAGGGAGGAAGCTTGATAGAGGTCACTAAGGAATATCTCAAATGTGAATAACCTAATATTCGAGCTTTCATGCATGCATGCATGCACATGTACATTTGCAAACACTTTTATGTACACCTCTAACAATGGTCAGGAAATCTAATGATATTTTGCCAGTGCAGACACCTGGCTATAAACAATATGGCTTTATACTAGCACGCATGGGTACATACAACTTACCCGCATGTATATGTACATACACCTATATGTGTTTACAAACACACACCCACATGTATGCATCTACATGTGTTTACATACACACACCCACATGTATATGTACATGCACCTACATGTGTTTACATACACCAACCCACATGTATATGTACATACACCTACATGTGTTTACATACACACAACCACATGTGTTTACATACATGCACACATTTTCGCAGAGACTCACAACCTGCCTGTTTGTGCAATGGCTTTAAAGGGGCAACCTCAGGTGTGCATTATCTTGAGCCATGCTTGTTCACCTCAAGTTGGGGTATAGTTATGCTCTGCCAAGTGTGCACAAGCAAAATGGGGCTAGCTGGTGGGAACCATGTGGTGGTTTGGGCTAAAAGGCTTAAGTAGAAGTTGAAGGACAGCCTACTGAAGGAAGAAGTAACTATGCTGGTAAATCACCATGAGGCCTTATGGGCAGGTGGGGATGCATGTATGTAGACGATGAACTGGTGCAAGGTTGGGATGATAAAGTGAATGATGCAAAAGAGTGGGAGAGCACAGCAAAGCTGCAAGGCTGGTTGTGTGCATGTTTCTACTGGTACTAAATGGATGTAAATGAATGTAATAGGTACACTCCTTCATCAGCCCAATCTCTCAGTACATACCCTAGAGTATGTGCTTGTGTGCAGTAACCTACATATTCCAATCAGATTTACGTAACACACTTCTTTCCATGTATCCCTTTGTTTGCTTTAAGTGATGTGATATTATATTTCAACATGTGCACATCACAAGGATTTAGTAACAGAAATCATCACTTACAGATTTTGTTATATTTACATTAACCGGCTCCCACGTACATCATGATGACCCTATTGATCATGACTTGCCACTTCTAATGTCCTATAGGGGCGTGGGAAAATTAAAGTACTCAAACCTATGTGTATTTGCATGGCAGTGATAAATGTAGTTGTCCAACATATTCGCATACACAGCAGGCAGAGAGCGTTATGAATCTCCTACATTTAATGATAAGTTCCTTATCTCATATTACACCACCCCAATAGCCCACAGTTGAGTACGAACAGTGCATACTAGGGTACAGGTTTAAGACTGTTATGACAAGAGGCAGTGGACATATGCAAAGGCCGAGGTCACAAAAGAACTTGAACAGTTGACAGTGCTTCTTGCAATTCACCTACTGGTTGTGTCTGACGTACCCCTTTCCTTCTGCGTTCAAGCGTAGCGTAACAGATTCCAATGCTTTGAGGTACGCAGGTTTCGGAAATGTTTTTGTTTATTTAACCCACAAATGATAAACTTGTATTGAGTAACTTGGTGGTGTTTCTATCCCTCGTTAGTTAAGGATAGTAGTGTTTGATAGTAGTCTTTGTGGTTTACGTTGTTGGTTGTTACAATATCATGGATCAAAAAATCAACGGCCAGCAGCCAACATCTAAAACGTACAAATAAGCTTTTGATCACTCTTGGCAAGAGAGGCTGACCACTTCTAAAGCACGTGGCCATTGCAATGGCACGCAAGTAGTGTGACAGAACACAAAGTACTCTGTAATCGTACTCCCTTTTCTCCCCCCCCCCCACCTGAGCTCAACCCTCTGGCCGTAAGTTGTGTAACCGTGAAAGTGTAAATCGATTATTTCGACTATGAAAAAAACAAGTGCATCGATTTTACACATTTATAGCAGCTTGCAAATAGATAATTGAAAACTTTGGCGATTAATGCACTAGCTATTATTTTCCACGATTACTTTGGTTTTTCGAGGTTTTTAATATTGGCACAATAAATCACTGCTCTTGAATGTTTTTTTTGTCGCTATTCCCTCAAGCTTATCAGCGTATAACTGACTTAAAAAAAAACACGTCGTATAGTTATACAGTGCATGCATACAGGGTGTTTGCGAAAGAACGCAACGCTTTAAAATCCACTGTGCAAATGATTTGTTATACGATAGTGTATTCTATAGTGTATATTTGAATATACCTCTTAAATTTACGCACCTGCGTATAGAACCATATACACGGGTGCGTATATTGAAATATAACCGATCACGTGACTTCATGGTCGCTTAGCAAGCCTTTGAATTCACTTTGTGGCTATCTTGTCGGTCACCGTATACTAAGCGCTTCATATTCCGTGTATTTGTCCTACTTCCACCCCTCGTTCCCGATCTAATTTAGAATCCAATTGAATTTTAATAATTTGCACAAGGACAACAGAACAACAAACTAACAGTCTGAGGTGGCATTCTGCATAACTTCGTTCCAAGTCGCCTGTACAGAACAACAACTATGAATTCTTATCGTCAAAATTATTTAACTCACCGCATATGTATCCTTGCGAACTGTCGTGTTGATACAACAGAGACATTGAAATGAAAACGAAATTGGCAACGCTTACCTTTCTAGTCACGTTTGATCTAGCATATTGTGAACAGTTGGGAAAGATAAAAGAGTTTAAACGCTTACCGGACCTGTAAGCAACAAATCACGATGAAACTGTCTGATAAACCCGACTTGTCAAAGTGTCCGGATTCGTCCAACACGTAGCCAGTTACACGAACAACTTTAGACAAATGGACCAGCACTTCGCTAAACAAGAAGTGACATACCTTTTTCTACCGTGCTCCGTTGTGCCAGTTTCGGTTGCTCAACGGGAACACTTGGGACATATGCCAAACTGGTGAAAATAGTGAAAGGTGATTAGCAACACTATTTCTCATTAACTTAGTCTTACCATTCAAACAATGCGCTGATCTCCAAGAGTCCATTTTCAGAGTCTTCACATTAAAAGCAATCTGACACGCGGCAATGAAATAGCCCACCTAAAATTTACAAGTCACGCGCCGTAAGCAAACCACATTCCTAATTGGAGCAGCCCTACACCATCGCTCATGTCAGAAGGAGCACCAAAGAAGATCATCACCAACACAATGAATCATAGCATGTCTGTTACCATGCAAGGAAGCGATGGCACCTCGATGAGATTACCGGAGAACCCGAAATCATATTTACTAGCCTACGGATCTGGACATTGTGGAAACGAAATTACTTCTAATCCTAAAGTACATATCTTTTATTTGTATAAATGCAATATGCTGCTGTGTACGTAATTTAGTATACAGCTAACATGCGATCATGTACCAGTACAATACATATATACTCACGCTCGCAAGTGGCTGTGGTAAAAAATTTGATAAAGGATGCTTCGAGTAACCAGTATGTATATCTATCTATACATGGAGTGCTCCATTCGTTGACCGATAGTGGCTAGAGCTTGACTTTTGTTCGCTAAAAGGATGTTACATTGACCATGTCAGCATCTGTAAACAAGTATGATTATAGGAAAAGGTACGGTTTTAATCGGACCACTTATTTCCCGAGGGAAAAAAAAATCAGTTGTGACCCCCTGACGTATGCATTAACCGGCCCTCCCATATCGGCCATAGTTATAACCGGAGCACTTACTATAGTGGGGCTACTCTAGCCTGTAAGATGAGAAGAGCATTTTAGCTGTGGCCAATAAATTTGCAAGTGTAATAAGCGCACAACGGGTCATTGCATGGTCATTACATTTTAATGGCTGCCCATGTAAACTGTGACGCAAGTGCGGTTGTGTATTCGTGAAATATACAATGTCATATATTTCAAATGTACTGATCCGGCGTATATTTCAAGTATAGTCCAAAGTATACAGTATCGTATAGCAAACTATTTGCACAGTGATCCCTATAACTCAGGATTGAAATTAATTAACTGCTTGATTTCTTTAACATATGTTGCAGTAGTTAGGCAAATACAAATAGTCCAATTAGATTATAAGCGGTTAAGTAACTCATAAATCAAAATATTCAAGTTATTCAAGATTGCGGTTTACGATAATTGATTTTAATAACTAATAATAAGTAACACACGATCTGGATATGCGGTTGAACAATGCTGATTTCAAGTTCCTAGGTTCAATAGTGAGTTATTAACATTTAAGACCATCTATTGTTTTAAAGTTATTAAGGTTGAAGCTGTTATGGGGTAAATATTTTTAATAAATTATTCCAGTATAAAATGAAGTACAAAAAACTACTTGATTTGGTAATGGATTATTTAATGGTGCGTTATTAAAACTCAGAGTTAATAAAAACGTATTAGCTTTTTCAAGTTTGATTTGTTGTTTGAATATTAACTAGTAAAACGCCAATCAAATTTCATATTTCTCATCAATTCTATTCTGCAGTTTATAAATCACGTTATGAATTAAAAGTTGTCATACATTGTTCCGTCAGTTTAGTTAATTGCAAGCTATTTGATTTTATCATTTGAACGGCTAAAGATAAACGAATTGTAACAATGTGGTTCGTATTTGACTAAACGTGGTTATTGTATGTTCAAAAATTTATTTAGATTGACAATCCTACTATTAATGAATTATATTCATTTAAAAGCGTTGCGCTCTTTTGCAAAGACCCTGTATATTGCATACATACATTGCATATCGCCTAAACATCTCCCTCTCAACGACCAAACTGTAGAGGAGTGGGGGCTAGGAAAGTTAAAAGCTTGGTGACGCTGATTAGTGTATATGGTTGTAAAGGTTTAGTAGAATTTAAGCTATAACGGAAATACCATTTTGCAGTAATTTCAAAATTCAAGTACTATAAGGACAGGTTTGTTTTAAAAATTGATGTTGAAAACCGATGTTCTGACCTGTAAGGTACTAAATTTAGTCACTAGTTTAGAGCTCGTAGGCCATTTGGAGTTGAAGACCTTTTAAGTTCATGCAAGTGTAGTGCTTCGTCAAAGGGCTCTTGGCCATTTCAGCAGGAGCTCAATGATATGATTACGTAATCTTTCTCAACGCAACTGAATGGGTCCCCAACCTGAGTATGAGCTATACATGGGAAAAGATCACATGACCGTGTATGGTGTTTGGATCCTTCTACCATATTACCAACAAATATATATTATTATTAGTCAAAGATTGAATCTGCATGTTTTGATGCTTATGTGTAAGTGTAACCTGTTCTAATATGGCAGGTAACAAAATAAAAGGTGCTGTAAAACTTTTAAAACGATTGGTATGGTGCGCATCCATCAGTAGTGACACTTGTTGGTGGTGTTAAAACGTCCTCCAGATGATGCGTTTGACTTGCACAGTCCGTTAAAAAAACCCGTTCTAATATGTCAGCTTACCTTTTAAACCACAAAGCTGGTTGCACGGATCTGGTGACGTACTTATACATTCTATGCATTCGTGTGCACAGGGTTTTAACAAGTTCATTGAAAGCTATCTTGCACCGGCTAGGTGTTTTTGAAAACGCATAATTGCTACTGAATAACTTATCGCGCATGGAGACATACAAAATTCCTATATGGCAATAGGCGTAAGTGATTAATCATCCGTCGATCAATATGAAGATTTAAAATGTACTGACAAATACACGCTTACAAATAATGTGTTAACTTCAACAGGGGAACCGTATATGGCGAGTAGGTACACTGGCAGAAGTAAAGGCCTCCACTTCGAAATGTGGGGGTAGTTTAGAATCTGATTGAATATCGCAGTCATAAATTAATTAAGCACAATACTAATTGCATATATGGAAATGGTTATATTACTTATATATAGCTATGAAAGGAAAAAGGGCAGGCTGCTAACTGAGAAGCAAAACGACCTTGCAAAGATTAATGTATAACACCCAGCCGAATAACTCCGGCCGGCGGGTGTTATTGAATTGCTCGGCTTGGTATACGCGTAGGCTTGATACGTCCACTGTTTGCAGTTCATTGACATGGATAATGGCCGGCAAACACACATGATCAGCATAGTTAAATGTGAGCTTTCTATTGATTTACATGTACATTGCTTCAACTGAAATGCAGCAGGGTTAAAATGAGCGTTCGTGAACCGTTCGTGAACAGTCCTAACCTAAATTAAATAGTTATACTGCTCGGTATCAATTCTGGTATCAGAGCAGTATACGGCTCCTCCAAAGGTCTGTTCCTCTCCCGAATTTGCATCGATACGGAATCGAGCTTTGACCTGAGGTTCAAGATCAGTTCCTTAGCCCTTGGTTCGGTAAACCACTGGTAGTTGAATCTTGCGAGGAACGGGAAATGTCCGCTGTATGCCTGTGAACGTAATATTAAAGACATGAACAAGACGCCCACGCACATACCTCGTTGCTGGCATATCGCGACAGAATGGAGACAAGTGCCACTGTTTTAGCAGCGGCCTCTTCCTCCGGTAACGACGCCAGCAAGGTTTTGACGTCTGCTAGTCCCTTCACGCTAGGCGGGATTCTGCTCATGCTTAGAGGTGCGTTGGGCACGTAGCTGTACAGTTTGAACAGAGGTGCTGTGACAGCTGCGTGAAGAGCGGTAGCCGTAAATATGACCGTGGTACATATCTCCACCAACACCTCCCTGGACTCGATTTCTCCCGGTATGCCGCAATCCGCGCCTCGCTTGGGGAATGCATGTTCAACCAAATCCTGCGACCAGCTCCGTAGCTCCATGTCGTCCTTCACGTCTTCGTCCGACCCGTAGTACAGCGATATGATTCCTTCGACGTAGCTCTTCAGCGCGTCCCATATTTTGAGACCGTCGTCACGGTACTTGTAGCCTGGTAGTTGCTCCTCGTTGTCCACGCCCCTCTCTTTGAGGTCTTTGGCAATGTTGTTCATCTGTAAATTGAATTGACTAGACGCTCTCCTGAGAAGCTCGTTCTTTCCTTCGCCGCCTATGGACATCAGCTGATCGAGCAACCCACCGTCGTTTAGCAGTGTCTCCCGAGACCTCCAATTGACCGACAGTGTTGTGCGCATGTGCGGACGGAGAAGATTGAAGACAGGGTGGGAATCGGGGAGATTGCGCATGGTAGCCACGATAAATGCTTCCACAATGAAGTGGCAGGAAAGGTAATGCATCGCCAACAGGTTCATCTATTAGGTTGAAAAGAACGTTTATCGGGGTCCATGCTTAACAATTCGATGTGCACGCGGGGGCATTTAATCGTTCTTAGTGCTAGCACACACAATGATAATTACTCTTATTACAATGCTAGTTAATTCTACAACTGCGATTATACAAGCAGTGCGGACACATGCAATATCCTCACCTGTGCAAATGCGCTTTGGAAGTGTATCTTAGCCAACAGCCAGTCAATCATTCTGTCGCTTGGAAGGAACACAGGGTTATCATCACCAGGTTTCTGCTTAAGCTGGATGGCAATAGGGACCAGCTTATTGTAACTATTGACATAAAGCAGGCATAGAGGCGCGGCGCAGTGGAAGGACTCGCGGCAAGGAATTTCATCAAGGATCTTCAGGTCACATATATACACATGTCCGTTCTACAATTTAGGAAGACAAAAAAATAACGTAATTCAGACATTAGGTGTATGAATATAACTTCCACTACCAACCTTCATTTCGTCTTCTAAACTTGATCCTCTTGTAAGGGATCCTTGAACCATCTCACTGCTCACGTTGAAGTTCTCGGGCAGCGAAGTGCACTTGCGGATCAAACACGGGTTAACCCCGTTCAACATCTGCTCACCGAACTCGTCGTCCCTCGTCCAGCGGGCCACCTCGTAAAGGGGCGAGCGCACGTGATGGTGCGGTTCGGCCTCGGCCAAAGTCTCGAAATCCCGGAGATGCTCTAGGTTTTGATTTCTGGAGGAAATCCTAGCCGACAAGACGGGCGAATTGTTCACCGCATCAACGAAGTTAAAGTTCTTGACGTTGTCGAACTCTTCATCTTGGGGCAATTGGCTTACGCTGGTGTCTAGCCCCGAAGGCAACAGGGTTTGCGGGAACTCCTGCCACAGGTATTGCTTCCTTCGCTGCTCCAAAACTGTCTTTCTATGGTAGGTCAGTACTCCATTGTTGGTTACGTCCTTCTCTAAAGCTACGGAGCGTGGATGAGTGTGAGCATGGGGATGAGAGCGCAATCAGGTTATTATTCATACCCGCAGGTCAAGCCTATTGTCACTCGAATAATCCCCGACACGTTTTGGTCAACTATTTTCCTGCTTACATGCTCGTCATAGTATCCAGCAAAATCACCCTTGTAATACAAATGTAACGTTTGCATTGATATGTATGGCTAATTATAAATTCAGTGCCTTATAACTGATGGATAGCCCAATTTTGGATGCGTAAGGACTATTTGATAGAAGTTCTTTATAGAGTTCACGGAAATTTAAAAAAAATAAAAAACTCGACGATTTTGCTAGACGGTCCCATAATACAATAACTGCAAGTATTCGCACACGACTTACTTGTACGTGAGACCATACTCATCCAACTGCCTGAAGTGATCCAATGATAGCAAGGAAACGTCATCGTCTCTCGGCTCTGGAAGTTGTGGACCGCGATGTACTCCACGAACCACGGCTTCTTTAGCATCTCCACCCACGGCTCGTCGCTCCCTACGGTTGCCACCAGCAGGTCCCCAAGGTCGGAGTTAGCTTCCAACTGCAACACATCTGTTGCCCCCTTCGTGGCTGCTTTGCTAAACAGCTTACGGACGTACTGCTTGCCCGTCGCTCCCTTTGTGCCCTCCAGAACAAAATACACGCCTCGGTCGAATGTCGATGCACCGGCCTCTTCCCCAGTTGAGATGATCACTTCGTAGTAGCTGTGACCAGCTGTATGTACAGAACACAAATAATTTAGCATTCATTCATATACATGCACATGCAATAGCATTCAGGCGATTAAACACGCTTCACTTACATTTTGGTTTATCCACTTGCGTTATCGGAACAGTTGTGTTCTTATCCAGCTCTCCGTGGGATCGCTTTATGATTTCGCATTTTACGTCCTGTTGTACCCATATTTTCTCTCCTGGCTGTGTTTCTTTCCCTACGTCCTTCCCCACATTTCCCGAGTCCTTCCCTTCCCCTTCCTCATTCCGCTCTTTTCTATCTGGCAGCTCCGGCGGGGGTTTTGCTTCGGCTATTGTCAATATGTCTCCGTGTTCTCTCTGGAAAGGTCCTTTCTTTCCCTGCTCTTCCTCAACCCGCCCCTTCTCTTCCAGGTCTGGTGGCGCGGCCCCTGTCTCGCGTCCTTGATCCTCACGAGAAGGCAATTGTTTCGTTCCCGGTTTTTCCTCCTCCCGCACTTCCTTCTCCGGTTGCTCTAGCCGTGGTTTCTCTTCCCGGCCCTCAGGATAGGACTGTCCTCCGGCTTTTTGCCCCTCTGGTTGTTTTTCAACTCCTTCGTCGAAAAGCTTCTCGGGCCCCTTTTCAGAGCCTTTCTGTTCTGACGGTGTCTCTGAAGAACGCTTTTCTCCGGATAAAGTCTCCGATCCGGAGAGTTTCTCCTCGGATTTTCCGGTCCCCTGTTCAACTCCGGAAGGTTTTGGCTCCTGTGGGGTTTCCTCTTTCCCTACTTGCTCTTCCTCCCTTGAAGTTTTTCCGCCTGACTGTTCCTTCTCAGACACATTCTCCGATGGCTCTTCGAAAACTTTCTTCATTTGCCCGACTGTGGAGTCCTCCACAGATTCCTTTTCGGAGCCTTTCTGTTCGGATGGTGTATCTGAAGAGCTCTTTTCTCTGGATAAATCATCCGATCCGGAAGGTTTCTCTTCCGATCCTCCTGTTTCGGTTGTCTTCTGTTCTCCTCCGGAAGACATTCCCTCCAGTGGTTTTCCTTCTACACCTTCTCCGTGAGACTTCCCACCTGACTGTTGCCTCTCAGAAAACTTCTCAGAGGGCTTTACTGCAGATTCCTCAACCACGGATCCCTTTTCGGATGGTATCTCCTCGGATCCTCCTCCTTCGGTTGTTTTTCCCTGTCCTGATAACTTTCTCGTCTCCATTGTTTAAAAATTGCCGTCAATGATATACGCAAGCAATTCGCTAGCTTATATGCAATAAAATTTCATCCTGTATTAATGCACATCATTGTGACGTCGCTCACCTTTCGAACTCCGATTCGTAACGTGTTCCATTGTTTTGAATGGAATATATCTTTGCTGTTCCATAAGTTCGAACAACTTTGCCCTGGTTGATTCAGCTGCCATTCAGTGCTCAGTACACCCGAAAATGTCTCCTGTACACATGCATATGCATCCATACGAAGGTCACGAGCATGACCACAGTGTGCATGTAAAGGTTCAGCCTTAGTCACATGCTGCAGTGTATCGAAATGCTGACCCGCAGTGTGTATTGTGCACGAAAAGGTTAATTGTATCGTTCTACATACGGACTAAATGCTAGTGGATTTGCACACTGATTTGACAAATGTATGGCGTTTAGTCTTTAAGGGAGTTTGATCTTCTTGCTGTAAGGTTTTCAAAGTTCTAGTGGTGAATTGAAGGACCTTTTAACTTCGGCTAGCTGAAAGCAAGAGATCTATGGAATACCAGGGAACTTTCAAATTATAGTCGCAAAAGATACTGCCATATTGGTAGGCAGTATTATACTTGAAGCAGCGCAGCGGTGAATTTCAGGTTTTCTTAGTTGGGCCGGGGGAGGCACGTTTTCAGCAGGTTATTTTTTTTTAGCTATAGACAGCTATATCTTTGCATTATAGTCTCGGTCCCAGACCAACGAACTACATGAAATGACACAAATTATACGATCATCTCTGTTTTGCACAAGCCCGTCCACAAAAAAGCTCGTACAGCTATATCGATGTCTTCATACATAGGATCTCTAGTAGTTACGTTATCGCATCTTGAGTTAGATGCCATTCAATTGTACAAGGTCCAGGTCCTCCTGAATGGCGGCAGTTTATATTACGTCAGAAATTATTACGTAACATTCATTACCCAAGCAGCGAATCATTTATGAAGGTTAGCATACATACGTGAGCATAGAAACGGCGACCATGGATTTTGGGGCAGCTTAGAAAGGACCATCACATACGTACACAGTTAGTTGGGTATTTATTGTAAATATATGCTACATAGTTTTTACGTTCGATTCGGTGTGAATATTTGCAACTACATTTCGTTCACTGCAAATGCCGCCAATAGGAGGAAGTCGATAATTAAAACACAGAGAAATCCGTCGGAGTAGAATGTCCTAGCGGAATGTTCCGGACTAAATTGTTCGGTGGTCCGTTATAATTTGTGAAAATTGTGGCGCAGCCATGGATGAATGTCCACCAGGTATCTAACAGAAGATATTTATCGCGATGCCTGCGCCGCTAATGAAAAGATAATCCGTAGCGGTGAGCGGGGTGATGGGGGGGGGGGGGGGGGGGGGGGGGGGGGGGGAGGGCAAAGCAGCATTTCTCCGCATAATCGCCTGTAAACTTCAAACTACTGAAAGGTATATGGATTTTCCACCCCAGCTACACCGCCACTGAAGAGACTCCTTCAAAGAAAACGCAAGCAGGTATTAATAGATAGTTCACACTTGATGTTTAGTAGTGCATATATGTTGCTTACGTGTGAGCACTATTTTCAAATGTATGTTCTAACGCTCGTCAGTGAAATGGGCTAGTGCGGTGTCTGCATGCATATGATCAGCTTTATTATTTAAATACCACATATTCAGAGTGCAAGATTTTAAAATGCAGTACGTGACAAGGAAAGGCATGTGGTGGAAGTGATATTCGCAAGCACCAGAGGAAGCAGATCATGGAGTCCGGCCACAGTGACCCCACTGCTGGCCACCTTGGTAAAACAGGGAGATTCTACAAGGTGTCCGGACGCTTTTACTGGCCTGGAGTCTTCAAGGAGGTAGAGAAAATTGTATGTACATTGCATTAGTAAGTACATTGCACTTTACTAAAACTTTTAAATAATGTTAATTGCTTATTGATGTATCTCGTTACGTAATGTAGGTGATGTCATGCTTGTGACCAGAGCCATCATACTGATACCCAAAGGTTTGATAAAACTTGCCCGGAGCTACACTTTGGTTCCATTGATCTAATAGGGCCACTCTCTGAAACCTCTGCTGAACACATGTATGTGCTGATTACCGCATGGTTGAAGTTGATAGAGGCTTTGAAGACATAGGACTGTTATTTCTGCAACCAGGTGAATTGGTGGTGCTTTTAGGTAGAATGTCTGTAGTGAATGTGTAGATTCAAGTGCAATTGCTGCCATTCACTTGTTGAAAAAGCGAAGGATAACTGTTCCGATCTATCATCTGTTTCACCCATTGAACCCTCTCCAGTTAAAGTGCCTAGTAAAACCATGCAATCCTCGAAATGTGACACCAATGATGATGATGATTATACACTGGTACCAGATGATGACAAGTGTCCAGTGGTATCTGGCCAAATATCTTCCACCACAAATCTGGATCCTTGCATAGCAGCAACCCCCTTGGCCGTTCTAAGTCTTCAGATTTTCAAGACAAATCAAGGCATGCCACCACCATAAAAATCAAAAACTATGCTGCTCAAAGGCTCCACCAGGGAATTTCTTTGGCAAAGCAAAAACAAAATGAAAAGGAATCGGTGCAATTATTGAAGTGGATGACGAAACAAGCTGTATATCTCTACAGCATTAATAGAATTGAAATATTCTGCTCTTGCCGAATGCCAATTGAATGTTCAGGATGGAAGGAGAGGTGCCACTTAGCCTGTGTGACGGGAGATGTAAAGAAGTAGATGTGTTGGATTATGTACTTCAAGCAAAGTGATGAAACTGAATGTGGATACGTTTCATAGTACTCACCTCATGAACATTATGGTCCATCATATAAACTGTTCCTCACTCATTCCTGTTCTTGATGTATTATTTAATGGCATAAATTGAAATATATCAGTGTACATGGAGTAAGCAATCCTAACCAGGTTTGGATGTATTACTCCGCCGAGTGAATTACCTGGGATGGGAGTTGGAGGTAGGGCAGTTTACTCCTGATGGCGATAGCCTACTCCGAAGTAAATTGTCCTAGGGGGACAGTTTACCCCGGAGTAAAGTGTCCCAGGACCACTCAATTCCTCCGGAGTAATGGTCTTGCAGACAATTTTTTTCGCGGACAGTTTCCTCCTTGACAGGCCGTTGGATATAATCATGGTGACGAGAGGTGGTGTTTGCATAAGTATTCAGATCTCTTTCTCCCAGAATTACGTCACGAGCCGGTATGGTGTCATACATACGAGGATAATACTAAGTTTGCTATACAAGATGGACAGGATCATGGATTTCGGTTTGTTCGTGAAGATGGCAAACCGGGAAGCTCGGCAATCCTGGTATGTATGACGAGAACGTGTTGAAGCCTTGAAAAACTTTGACCTCGCTGTTGTGAACTGCTTTACGAAATGCGCAGGCGCGGACAATTCGGGAGCTTCATCAAGTTGGACAGGATCATGATAATTTACTTTTTGAAAGGAAAAGCATGAGTCACTTTCCGTATCTTGTGTTGTGAGCGCATGCAGTAATATCTGCACCGTAAGTTGCGAAGATACTTATTTTTATGCATTCATTTTGAACTTGCAATTTTTTTTTCGCGGCGTTTCTATAAGGACTTATGCTTGTCAAACATACTCATGCATTTGTGACGTCAGCGGTAAAAGGTATATTTAACATGCTCCCCGTATGGAATTTTAGCTGAGTTCAACACTTAATTCACGCAAAGGAAATGGCAGGACTTGTAAAGCCTAAGAAGTATGACTGGAAGGACTCCAACATATCATTGATCGGATCCGATGCAGACCGCAAAGTACGCTCCCTGTACAGCGTGCCAGTTGATCTATCCACGCAATGTTGTTTCAGGTCAAGAAAAGTGCCGCAGAGACAGAACCGGCTTGGAAGGACGCGGGAAAAGACGTCGGATTGCAGATTTGGAGGATAGTCAAATTTAAGGCAAGGCTGATGCATCAGAACTTAGTACTACGTCACACAAAGTCATCACAACTACAATAGGTCACCTACTGGCTTAAGGAGGACTACGGCAAGTTTTACAACGGAGATTCATACATCATTCTTCATACTTACAAGAAACCGGAATCGGAGGCAAGTTATAGTCACTAGAGGAATGCGAAACAACGTAGAGTTCGATCCCTACACCATGCAGAGAAAGCGCTATAGTGACCAAATCAGCATCAGCCAGTTCGCACAACTGTCATACGTCAGCCATTTGGATAACTGTTAGACTTTTGCATTTCGAGGACTTTAATCCTGTTAGCCTACGGTAAAAATTAATAAATAAAATATTGGCAACGCCTACTTATATAGTTATATCCTACTATGGAAGCTCCATTCATGAATGGTACTGCCTTCACCAAGGCACTGTTACTAACCCTTCATTACTTTTTTGCACGTTTCTTTGTGAATGTCAATTTGGAGGGACCCTGATGTGTCAGCCCTTGTAGGTGCTAGTACCAATATGTATTGGCACATAGTAACTCATATGGGAATTATGCATGTATATTGTCTATTCATGAATTCAGTCCAGATACCAAACACATCCATTACCAAAATTCATCAGCCTCTGCAAGGGGTCATTGGATGAGGTTGCTTAATATCTGGAAACTTTATCATTGGTTCATTCCATCTGTTAAACTTCACTACATAGTTCCTTGTGATGTTTTTCTATTTCTTTCAAGGCTCTGTTATATGATGTTCACTTCTGGATTGGCCAGTTCTCAACCCAAGATGAGTATGGTACGGCAGCATACAAGACTGTGGAGCTGGATACTTTGGTAATCACTATGTACTGTGATCCCGCTCACCCTTGCACATTGTAACCACCTTAACTTGACAAAACACTTGAAGTTTTTGTGACTAACTGATTTAAGTATCACTCCAGTCATTTTTATTAACATGCATGGATGTAATGTTCTACATTGGACCTAAACATATTTTATAACTTTCTAACTTTCAAGGATTGTAATTAGTGAAACTTGATATCTGCCATATGATTCCGTGGTCAAGTGTTGTATTTGATTATCTTCTAAAGTTGGATGACAAGCCAGTTCAGCACAGAGAAGTAATGGGATACGAGTCTGACCTTTTCCAGAGCTACTTTACAAACATAACAATCCTTGAGGGAGGGTAGGTGCAGGGTATGATTCACAATAGCCTCAATGTAAATGCCTATACATGTGTGTCACAGTGCTGATAGTGGCTTCAATAATGTAAAGCCCACTGAATACAAACCTCGTCTCCTCCATTTCCATGGTGACAAGGTGAGCTTATTTCCAATTTTGGTTCTTATGTATATTATGGCATTATTTAGCACGGAGTGAAGGTGACAGAGAGACCTCTGAATAAGCACTGTTTGGATACCAGTGACGTCTTCATCCTTGATATGGGTCTTACGCTCTACCAGTGGAATGGAACCACATGCAACAAAGATGAGCGATTCAAAGCAGCTGAGTACTTGCAGGGAATCAAGGTATCCAAATTCAGATTCCTTTTGTGCAGGTCGAAATGCCTCTTGTTTTGTTCTCAGACTGAAAGGGATGGGAAGGCCAAACTCGAAGTGCTTGGTATGAGCCATGTGTGTATGTCGTAGAAGGTATAGAAACGAATGCATTTAATTTTTTTAATTGCCCTACAATTGTATAGATTCATGCAAAGTTATATTGAGTATATTAAAACCGTATGTCGTAGAAATGTGTTAATTTGTGTGCATGCAAATGTAATGGTAATTATATAGCTAGACCATGAAGTAATTTTTTGAATTTAGTACATGTGTACTTACATGTCATTTGCAACAATAATGATATAAGTCAGTGGACTGTTCTTAAAAATCTTAGTATAGGTGATTTCACTAATCCTATCTCATAAAAATTATAGCCCCTTGCAATATTTTTCTTCTACAATTACTATTTACCTCCAAATTATAACTGACAATTGCTTTTTTTATGAAACCCAATACTCTGTAGAGGAGGCCAATGCAGAGAAGACACACATCTTTTACACAACCCTTTCTGATAATCCATTGGAATCAGAGGGCGTAAGTTGATGTGCAGAAATTTCCTCATGAAATCAATCTCTGTACCCTTCTTATTCAAGATTGTTCACGTGGTACATGACTCTACGAGCTTCAAACCAACCATGTTCAGGTTTGAATATAAGTACAGTTGTCATAAGGCAGCTTTATTGCCCATTTTCTACACGAAATGTTTATCTTTTCAAAGCCCCCCCTCCCCCCCCCCCCCCCCCCCCCCCCCCAGCATGCCAGGAAAGATGTGGTGAAATGTTGAGTTGTGGCTGAGCAAAATTGTAATCCTTCCATTGATATTTATTGCATGATGTTCAAACTGCATATTCATATTTACTATCAGTGCTGTAACTAATGATAGTGTAAAGTCTTGTTTGTCCCTGTATGCTGTTTAAGTGAATGAAGCAGTCCTTAGCATCTTTATTGTTTTTAATCTAGGCTGAGTGATGAAACAGGAAAGCTGACCTTTTCTACTGTTGAAGGTCCAATTTCTCTGAGCAAGCTTGAAGAGAAGGATGGTAAAATTATATGCAATTAAAAATTAGTGGTCATTAAAGATTGATATTTTTAGTTTTCGTAGTGGACACTGGCATTGAGGTGTTCGTATGGGTTGGAAGGGAAACCAGTGAAGATGAAACGAAGAATGCAATGACCTACGCTCATGTAAGGGATCAGTAGGCTATTTATAAGCATCCTAAATACTGAAGTTAACCAACAGAACTACCTAAAGGACACAGATCACCCTCTTGTAACAATATCCTGTATGAAATCTGGATCTGAAAATGATGCATTTACGAGTGTTTTCAAATGAAGCACTTTAATGGTCATTTCGATTGTGTGACAAAGAAAAAGAAATGGTACATATGTTTGTTTAGGTGAATAACATGTAGAATGAAACTTCTCAATGGTGATTAAGTTTATTATTACTTTTATAACCTCTCAAATGGATACGTTAGCTCTTGTCAAAACAAATCCAGTTTAGTTAGTAATTCAAATGCCCATTCACTGCCATGTGCTATCACCATTATCATGTGATTTACAGGAAAGATACCCCTTGATCAATCGTATCACAGTGTACTAAAAATAAAGAAGTGCAATCCTGTACCTGATGTAATGGCACATTACTTCACCAGAGGCATCACTAAACCTTTACTTCATCTTGACCTCAGCATGATCATGAGGGCATACTGTCAAACTTCAATGCAAGTATTATCGTACTACTAATGGCATCATGTAGTTGTGTTAAATTCCAACTCCCGCACAAAGCCAATACTTGTCATCCATTTAAAAATGCGTTTCATGATGCAATGTGTCCACAATAGCGCAGGGAGATGCTTTTACATGAACAGGAACCCATTGCTTATATTTATGTAGCAATCAATAAAATCAAACAGGACGGACACCATTATGCAACAAATGGCTCAAACTGGGATGATTACAAGAGTATATGATTCCATCATAAGCACCGAGAAGATACATATTTATGATCCAACCTGTGTCCCGTGGTGAAACTCTGATGCAGTGTGTACTTCTGGTATGCGTCAACAATGAAACGGTTTAATTAGTGATATTCACTTTTTTGTTGCATTTAGGGTGTGTAAACTTTTAGAAAAATCAAGATAGATTATTTCGACTATGAAAAAAAGTCTAATCGATCTTTCAGGTTTACAGCCCGTCCCAAATCGGTTATTAGGAACATAAAAATCGATTTTGGAGGTGAATATAATGTACTATTAATTTGCCAACGATTATCTAAGTTTTCGAGGTTTTCCGATTTATTGGCACGATAAATTCCTCTTTAAAAAGTTTATATGTCGCTATTCCTTTTAGCTTATCAGATTAGAATTATTGTACAAACACGTGCCCTGTAGTTATTCGAACAGCATGCCCTTCAAGAATTAAATAAAAGCAACAAGTAGCGTCAATCATATTCAGGATGTCATGATCGAGTGAACGTCTGGAAAAGGGTGTACCTAAGTATTTAGGCCCGAAGATGACACCCTGCATGGGAAGCAATTGAACACCTATAATTAGTTGATGGAAAAGAGTATGTATAGCGAGTTTGATTGATGCACAGCGGGAAGTTCAAACGTGAGCGCAAATGGCCACGTATTTCAGTGTTGATTACTGGGGACCTGGTTGATGGTTGGTCCCCAGACTAAGTGTTGATTACATTGAACGAAGTTTCATCTTACCGTACCATTTCATAAACCCATTCGTAAGCAATTGTCAGACAGGCGGGAAGGACACTTAAAACGATTTCCGACCGATTTCAGCATATGAAGGAAACGATTATCGCGATTAAGAAAGTTATTTCGACTGAAGTAAATTTTTAAATCGGTTGACCTGAATAGTACTCGACCGAATAAGTAATCCAAAAAAATTGTTACACACCGCAGACATGTGGGATAATACCACTATTACCCCCGAGCCAATAGTACATCAGAATTTCCTGTTGTAGTTACACGGCTGCTTTAGTTTATATCAGTATGCTCTATTTACAAAGTGCAAAGAAATTGATTTGCAAATAACGAGTATTATAGGCAGTATAAAGTAATCCAAATGACTATACTATTTAACCAATTTTGGCTCTCATCTTGCCATTTTCGTTAATTACCGTGCCGAGTCACCAACGCGCTTGGTTAGAATTCTAAGTGTCCCAGCTAAGGATGTCGTAAGCGTACCCAATTGAGTAGATTTGGAGTACTGTAGCCATTTAACAGTCTATGTTTTATCCTGCCGGTAGATATTGCTGTGAGTGCAAGCTTTCCCGCTCGATTCGCGCCAATGATTTAAGCAAACCGCGTCCCGTACGGTAGCAGGCGTGTGTCTACATTATATAAAAGTGATAATGCAATGTTCATAGGTTCCGACATAATGAAATTTAAATGGTTACACATATATGTACAATGAGCGCCGATTACCGGGAGTTATGCTAAAGTGTTCTCTTTTTTCTCTGTTCACATAGACTGTGCCATCTTATTTAACCACACTTTTGAACGCATCAGTTTCATATCCGGACTTGATGCATGACACAGGGACAAGAGGGTGATCAGTGTCCTTCAAGTAATTCTGTTAAATGAAACAGAGCATGAGAAGACATCAAAGTGGAAAATTTGAGCAATTTACATGAGCGTGGAGCATTGCCTTCCTTTTCTCTTCGACACTAGTGTCCTTTCCAATCCATATGAATAGATGCTTTCCATTGTCCACCAAAAACACTGAATAAATATATCATATTCAAATATTTGATACTATACAAAATATGTGTTTGACATACCATCATTCTCATCGAAGTTCTTTTTGGACAGTGAACCAGCAACGGGTGTTAGCACAAGCTTGCCCGTTTCATCACTCAGCCTAAATGCGAGCATGGCCCATTGATTCACAGCTAAAATAAAATGTAGCACTTGATGTACCTGAACATGCATGGCTTGAATGTGGTGGAGTCATGTTTCACATGCACTTGCTCCTGCAGAAAAAAGTGTTTAGGTACTGTGGATGAATCATTAAGCTGCAGATACCTCATTAGGTTCGCTGAGAGGTTCTTCAGAAAGGGTGGTGTAGAATACATGTGTCTTCTCTGTGCTGATTTCATCTACACGGTATAGATTTTTCATCAATTTTATGTTCCCAGTGCTATTTCATATCGATAATTTACCTCCTCACAATTTCATATATAGCCCTGGTATGCACATTACAAAATGGTCTTTTACAATAGGCACTAACCTTCTTGGACAATTACTCATGCAAGTGGTTCAGAATCACTCGCAATTTACACACAAACATGGGTTATGGCATAAAGACCATACATGCTCATTCCTTCACATCACTCGTCAAATGAAGTAGTCATTATGCATAAATTCATGATAGAGTAAATATATATCTTACAGATTTGTTTTGTTCAACAATATGAACATACCAATCACTTCAGACACTGCTTTCCCATCTCTTTCATGCTGCAATATGAGAATTATGCTGCATTGCTTGTGCCCATAATTTCCAACAATTATACCTCCAATGCTTGCAAGTAACCTGCAGCTTTGAACCGCTCGTCTTTGTTGCCAGAGGCTCCATTCCACTGGTAGAGCTTTAGACCCAGATCAAGGATGAACACATCACTGGAGTCCAAACAGTGCTTGTTCAGTGGCTTCTCTGTCACTTTCACCCCATGCTGTGATTTAATAATACTTTATAATATACTATAGAAAATGATGCATACCTTGTCACCATGAAAATGAAGAAGGCGTGGCTTGTACTCCTGAGGTTTTACACGTTTAAAGCCTGTCTCAGCACTACAAAAAGATAAGTAAGTAATCAAATTCCCATTTCTTATAACATTTATAATATTACAACTGTTAAAAATATTACCATAGCCCTAGTTAATTTAAGCTAGCATTACCACATCTTGATGAATCATGAGGAAGTAAACAACATTCTAAGCACATTGGTTTTAAATACCTTATTCTATCCCACTTTTCTTAAGCACAAAGTTCCAGCAGAGATAAACAAATATTACACCAAAACAAGAAATTAAAATTCTTGTTCATTATTTGGAACTGTGTCCAGCAAAATCACCCCGATGATACTTTTCAAATTTACTACGACAAGCAAAAAGAAAAGTAACGCTGGCATTGAAATGTATGGCTAATAATAAGTTCAGTGCCCAATAACTTTATGATGAATTGCCCAATTTTAGATGCGTTAGAAGCTCTTGGGAGCACAGAAAATGTGAAGCTTGAAGACATACTCAAAAGCGTGATTGTGCTAGACACTGTCCCATTTATGTCTTTCTCTGACATATCCCCATAACATTGAACCACCAGCCAGCCAAGTTGAATAAAAAATACTTAATTGCTACATTATACTTAAGGGATAGATATTCTAGAATACCATTACCCACTAATTCATTGTATGGCAAAAACACAGCTCTTGCAGTGCTGCACTTCAAGGACTAGTACTGATAATGATACACTTTGAGATACATTCTGCATCCACCACCTACCCTCCTTCCAAAATGGTGATTATTTTGAAGTAGCTTCGGAAAAGGTCAGACTCATATCCCATTACTTCTCTGTGTTCAATTGGTTTGTCGTCCAGCTGAATATGAACATTGATATACTTCATTCACTTCGTTGCATTTTATAAAACATTAATGTCTTTTGGGCAAACAAAATGAGTTATAAGCCAGCCTTTTGTATAGCAGGATACATAAAATTGTATATCATGATATCAGTAAAACATTTAAAAAAAAACATTTGCATTCACATTCGTACCAAAGTATCCAGCTCCACAGTCTTGTATGCTGCTGTACCATACTCATCTTGGGTTGAGTATTGGCCAATCCAGAAGTGAAGGTCATATAATAACCCCTGAGAATATGAACAGCACAATAGCTTCAAATATAAGTCGCATCAGTTTAATACGAAAGCCATGTTATGCATCAATAATAATCAAACAATTGAAGAGTGTGACAAATATATTGGCCACATGAACTGAATACACAATTTGGTAAGATAAATACCAAGCGATATGGTTGGGGTATTGTGGAGCCTTTGGCAATACCTAATGGACAATTGCAGTGGGTTTTTATTAGCTGCACTATTCATCATAGACTAACTTTCAAAGGTTACCACTTTAAGGTTGGAAAGCAAATGCTCAAAAATAGTCAATTGATATGGATTGTATGTACTGCAACTGAGGAGTAAAGACATTATTTCTAAAGCAGCAATGCTTTGGAGGTTGGTGATCTATCTGTAGTTATTACCTTTATTTCAGCAGTGCTTTGCAGCAGTGGCTGGACCTCTTACTAGTCCCCTGTCTAGATTGGTTTCTTAAAAGCACCACTACAGCAACTGACATAAACTGACTTAACGTTATACTTGAAAGGAGAATACTGTACAGTTCTCTGCTAATTTAAGAGCTATTTCTCTTCTTAATGCAATGGGTGTATATCTACCTAACTCTTAGAATACATGAAGCAATGAAGTAGCTGTGTATCATTACTGCCTCTCTGTCTTTGGCATTATGTGTTGATACAGTATGTTACACATACATTGTGGTGTGTTTTCACGTGGACCTCAATTGTGGCCACAACAATACCAACAAAGCAACAAAGGGTACACAATACCACCGCCCCACCCTCAACAGGATAACAGCCCACCACAAAAGGAACGGACAGCAATCGCTAGCACTGATCCATACTATTCAGACCTTCACACAGGTGTAGAAACAGCCATAATAGGGGAGGGGGGGAGGGGCCAAAGTCATATTATTCATTGAATTTCACCCTACATGGTATCACCTATCCCCATGTACGGTGAAAATCGATGAATAATATGACTTAGGGCCCCCCTATTAAGGCTGTTCCAACGCCTATGACCCCATACCAGGGCATGGGGCGAATATAATACAGGTATCAAGGCTCACATCCGAATCCGGCTTCTTGTACGTGTGGAGAATGATGTACGAATCTCCGTTGTAAAACTTGCCGTAGTCCTCTTTAAGCCAGTGGGCGACCTGTATACGGGTAAATGCAATACTTCGCACTCAGCGACACGAGCATAATATGCCATACTCGCCTTGAACTTCACTATCCTCCAGATCTGCAATCCTACCTTCGACCCAGCATCCTTCCACGCCGCCTCCGTCTGAGCAGAAGACTTTTTGACCTGGTCGGAGAGAAGTAGCGTAAGGCCGCCAGGCTGAAATTAGAAGAGCTCACTTTGCGGTCCCCGTCGGATCCAATCTGCGAGACGTTCGAGTCTTTCCAGTCGTACTTCTTTGCCTTTACAAGACCTGCCATTTCTTAGCTACTGCTGGCTTGGAGTTACGTGAATCGATCTATTCATGGCCTGGGATCCGTCCGGAACCTCTTATGAATATAATTTGCCCGCACTCAGCCAAACTAACTCTGTTTCGTACATAGCGTGCATACATTGTTTAAATATAAATTTATCTATTGCGCTCTGGATATTCCAATAATATAATTTATAAAGGTTTGAGTTCACGGCCTCGCTAGAGGATCATATAGGATATAACATAAGCGACAGTATAACAACTACTTCGAGGCACATTTACAATGGTTTTATTCAACGGGACTCGTGCGACAGATGTGAATGTATTTACGAGTTAGTCATTCATGCCAAGTGCGTACATTGTTATTCCAAACCCCAAGCCAGCAGTCAGTTGCTAAAAAAATGGCACAGCATAACTCCATGCCAGACCACCTGTATGTGCGGAGCTAAGCTGAAAGCTGCAGCGGTTTATGCGCATTAACCCCGCAGAGTGACATGATGGACGCCCACTAGTAGACGACAAAAACGTTTTTTTTTCGTTGCTGCTCCGCAGTGTGTACCATATTATAGAGTCCTTATAATGTATTCTGAGTGCAACGTGGCCACAACGTATATACGTGACGTGTCGATCCCGCATGCCATTCGACATGTTATCCTCCCACATAATTAATGTTTAACTGATTCGAATAACAATGCACGCACTGTGCATGAATGACTAACTCGTAAATGCATTCACATCTGTCGCACGAGTCCCGATGAATAAAACCATTGTAAATGTGCCTCGAAGTAGTTGTTATACTGGCGCTTATGTTATATCTCATATGATCCTCTAGCGAAGCCGTGAACTCAAACCATTATAAATTATGTTATTGGAATATCAAGAGCTAAGCATACCGCTATAGATAAATTTATTTAAACAATATATACGAAACAGAGTCAGAGTTAGTACTAGTATGCAACAGACTGAATGGCTGAGGGGTTCACCCGGATCATCCCTTCAAGAGGTTCATTGTTATATATTCGAATCTCTATAATATGGTATACACTGCTGTGCAGCAAACAAAAACGTTTATGACGTTTACTATGACAAAAACGTTTTTGATGTTCACTATATGATGGAGCAAGAATAGATTTTGACTATTCAGATTTTGACATGTTTATTTTTTGGCGCCATCTTACTTCGTAAGACAAACTTTATAATGCACAGGCATTAATAAATTAACAATGCAAAATTTGGATACTGATAATTTAGTCTGCAAAATAATATGTTGTATATTTCGCTCGCCAGAAAAACAAAAGTAACCGGTAAGTTGTAAAAATAACCAGCTGAAGCGGTTATTAATTCTGGGTGAAGCGGTTATTGATTCCTCACTAACAGTTGTATTTTAAACCAGCTTAACCGACACAATCGGTTTCAAGCCTTAGGCCTGCACGAAGATAAATGGTTTATTTGATCCAGCTATAAAGCTTTCATACTAGTCAATCCTTTTAACAATTTATCCCTAAGGCTAGCTGATAAACTCACCTGTTTTCCATGCATACTACCCCACATGCTGCATTTCAGTCAGCATCTGAGAGATTGAGCCTTACACCTTCAGTTGACCCAATTTTGGCTGGGTTTGGACACACATCTCATAGTTCCATTGACCATACAAACGGAGGCATGGATGGGTTTAAAGTAATGGTTGTCTGCAGACTTGGGGTTAACCAACATACACAAGGCGCAGGTAATAATCCTTCAATGTTAATATCGCTGCTAAATGCCAAAAGTTTAGCCGAGGCAGGAGCAAACATTTGTGCAGCTCTACAAGCATGCATCAGAGTTGAGAAAGCACAACACAAGTAATGATGTCTTATGCATATTTTCTTCCAATGCTTGTTACCTCATCTGGCTATATTCCCACTTTCACTCTCCAGTCCCTGATCACTGTTTAATCTTATGGAAGACTAAACCTTTCACTGGTTAGAGCCAATGCCAGGGAAATTCTATCAAGACTGTTGTTAATGTTGTAATCTAGTTTGAATTTAGATGCCAGTAATTTGTGATGTACATGTATGTGCATGATGGATGTGATACTACCATTAGTGAAGTAAAAGATAACATCCTTGGTGATCTGTCATGTATTGTTTATAAGGATATTCCTGGCACCAGTGTGACAAGTGGCATGTGAAAGAACAGGCGAACTCACTGTAATTGCTGGTGTAAATATTTGTAACTAATCCTGCATGTATCAGTCAATTGTTGCTGCAACATGCTCAATCAGAGTAAGCAGCTTCAAAGCCTCAGGCCTAAGTAGGTAAGTATGTAATTTTGCTGTGAGGAGGAATCATTCAGGCATCATTGAACAATTCACACGAATGATAGAGGGACTTTATGTCTTTATTATAAGCATTTAACCTGAGAATTAACCCAGCAAAGATGATGGCACATCCTGATGTAATAGCCTGTTTTATGATTAAGGCATTCTTGCGTCATTTCTGACATCAGTACTGAATGACAGATGCACTGGTCTAGTTCTGTGGCAAACAAGATATTATGTTTTTCATCCAATAATACCAGCATCCATGCCTGTATTTGCACTAGAGCTCAATGAAGTTTTCGTCAGCCCGGTTCTCCTCTATACAGTTTTGCATGTTATGTCATGGGCATCTTTGAGGTTTGTTTTCCTCAACATAAGATAGCACTTGGAATGAATCCGTATACCTACAATGCTGTTGTGCTGCATGGGACTAGACATTCTTAGACTACTTTGATGAACAATAATAGTGTACTGCATGGAGCAGAGTGTGCCTTTCACCCCACACACACGCACGCACACATATAAAATGATCGTTTATCAAGCACTTAAATAGCACTAAACACATCATGCCCTGCTACACGATGAATGGTGAATAAGTAGATGCAATCCTACTATTTCATATGGTCACACTGCAAGGAACCAGTTCAGGAATGAGAGCGGTATATGGTTCATCTAGATATCTATTCCTCTCCTTGATCTGCATGGATATGATATCCAATGCTACCCGGAGGTTGGTAACCAGGTCCTTTGCCTTCTGCTCTGTAAACCACTGATAGTTAAAGCTTGCTAGATGAGGGAATTTCCCCAAATATGGCTGTGGAGAAGAAGAACAGATAATAAAGCCGGGCATCCTCAGCATGTCAAGATGCATGCACGCATGCAAGATTTAACTTGCACACACTTGCGCGTACCGGGGTGCTGGAATATTGTGATAGCAACATTGACATTGCCACGCCCTTGGCAGACATTTCTTCATTTGGCAACGATGCCATCAACATGGTCATATCTGCAACACCTTTGATGCTGGGAGGAGCCATTGCCATGCTGTACGGTGCATTTGGTATGAAGCTGTAATATCTGAACTGGTTGGCAGTTACAGCCGCATGAAGAGCAGTGGCCGTGAAGATTATTGTACAGCAGGTTTCCACGAGTAATTCCTTGGAATCTATCTTCCTTGGAATGCCGCAGTCATGGCCAGACTTTGGGCTGCCGTGAATGTACATATCCTCAGCCCAACTTTGTATTTCTGGGTCATTTGCCACTTCCTCATCTGTTTCGTAAAACAGAGAGACAATTCCATCCACGTAGTGCTGGAAAGCATTCCATATTTTAAGTCCGTCATCTCGGTAGTAATAACCAGGTAATTCTTCCTGGTTATCCACCCCGCGTTCCTTCACGTCCTTGGCTATATTGTTCCATTGCAGGTTGAACGCACTCGCCGCTCTCCTGAAAAGCTCATTCTTGCCCTCTTGCCCAAGAGAAGAGAGCTGGTCGAACAAACCGCCATCGTTCAAAAGCGTCTCACGTGCCCGCGAGTTGATGGACAACGTGGTACGCATGTGCGGACGGAGGAGCTTAAAGACAGGGTGCTGATCAGGTAGATTGCGCATGGTAGCTACGATGAAGGCCTCCATAATGAAATGACATGAGAAGTAATGAGCCACTATCTGATGCAGCTGCAATAGTACAAATATGCATTATACATTAGAGAAGCGGTGAAAAATATGTGCGCTATACTGCATCGTTAAGTAGCACTGCTTTAATATATATATATATATGCATTCCCAATTCACTTACCTGCGCAAATGCGCTTTGAAAATGCATCTTAGCGAGCAGCCAGTCAATCCAGTTATCACTGGGAAGAAAGATCGGATTGTCGTCGCTCGGCGCCTGCTTCAGCTGAATGGCAATTGGTACTAGCTGATTGTACGTGTTCACGACAAGCAAACACAGCGGAGCGGATATGTAGAAGTACTCACGACACGGAATGGCGTCAAGAATCCCGAGATCGCATATGTACACGCGACCATTCTACAGCATGACAGATGTTAACGCAATAATAAATTGTAGTGGGGCATCATGACACTCACCTTCATCTCATCCTCCAAGCTCGATCCCCTCGTGAGGGAACCTTGTACCATAGCCGACGTGACCGGGAAATTTTCGGGCAATTTTGTACATTTTCGAACAGCTCGTGGATTCAATCCGTTCAGCAACTGGAAACCGAACTCCAGGTCCCTCGTCCAACGCCCAAGTTCGTATATAGGTTTAGGTTGAAACACTGTTGCTTCGGATTCGGCTAGAGTCTCAAAGTCTCGCAGGTGTTCCACGGTTAGGCGCTTTGACGTAAGTCGCTTAGTAGTAACTGACTGCACAGCCCTCGACTTATTAGCGTCAGCAGAAAAGTCCAGATTTTTGACGTAGTCAAATTCCTCATCCAATGGCATTTCAGCAACGCTTGTATCCAAACCAGATGGTAGCATAGTACCAGGAAATTCGCGCCATGCGTATAATTTCCTTCGATGTTCTAATTGGTTCCTCCTGTAGTCGATAAGTGAACCATATCCACTAACGGTCTTCAATGTGGCTAAAGGAATCAGTACCGGCAGTTTAGATAGAAATAACTAGCTCCACTGCAGCAAATATACAGCTACATAGGTTAAATTACGCGTCACTTTGCCAGTGAAGTTAAAATTTCATCCTAACATAACGGATCACTTGCCGCTTAAAATTAATGAACAATAATTAATGAACAATAAATAAACCACACATCGCACATCTTGCTTCATCAATAATGATTAACAAATGCATCTACTACTAAAGCGCATCTTAATCTGTGCCAAGCAGTATACGCTTCCTTAAATCATGCAGCTATAAGCTACAATTGCGTGCATTGCGGCCGCAATCTTTTTATAACCTTACCACTAATATATATTCCCGCACACTTACCGGTTCCCGAGGTAAGGCTCACAGAACCTCCAAATGCGATCCAATGATAGCATGGAAATGTCGAAGTGTATTTACTCTGGAAGTTATGAACTATAACGAATTCCACAAACCACGGCTTCGGCTTCATTCCTTTGTCAAACACAGAGGTTTGATGGGGATCACTGCCCACTGTGGTGACGAGTATCTCTCCAAGGTCACCGCTCGCTTCAATCTGTACGAGGTAGGCCGCCCCTTTCGATGACGCAATGCTGAAGAGTTTCCTAACGTAGAGTTTTCCAGATGAACCCTTGGTACCCTCCACGACGAGGTAAATGCCCCGATCAAAACCGGCGGTTCCTTCCTCCTCCCCCGTTGATACTAACACTTCGTAGTAACTGTGACCGACTAACAGCGTGTGCAAACAGGTGGAGAATTATGACATATTTGCATTTAAAACCTACTTATACTTACGCTTTGGTTTTTCGACGAGAGACATCGATGGGACGGTAATGATTTTATCCAAATCCCCATGAACGCGTTTCACGATCTCACACTTCACTTCTTCGGGCAATGCTACAACCGCTGGTTCAACTTTTCTCTCTTCGACCGGGTTTCTAGGCACGTACTCGGTACTCTGTGTCTCTACAATCAGTTGACCTTCCTCTTCTTCGTTCACCATCCCCGGGGACCTTGTCTTCACTTTATTTAGGTCTTCCACGGGCGGAGAAGGTCTGATCCCTAGCCCTTCTTCCTCGCGGTCTCTCTCCATCTGGCATTCTTTATTCTCTTTTGGAGAATCTGTGGTACTATGCGACCCTGGATCCATTATTGAGGTTTTGTAACGGGCTTTTTTTGGCGTAACTACACTGAGAATAGTGTCTATTTAAAGGCAGTAGGTAAAACAGATATGCACGCCTATACACATTAAAGACCATTGTTCTCTTGCACCATGTTCAATGGGTGGCATTATCCATGGAGAGAAAGTTGTAATCCTTCATCCTTTGGACTCCGCGCCTTTATAAAGTGCACACATGACCACCATTCATTCGCTTAAACCCATTCATGAATATTGCCGAACTGTGGTGTATTTTTAAAAATCCATTTTGATTCCATGCAAGGTGCACACATCAAATTAACTGTTACGGGTTCAATCCGGTATTGCATGATCTAACGTTCTATCCATAATTGCGACCGTATTTAACTCTCTAACAGTGTTTTTAAGAAGATGAGCGCTTTTATTAGGTTGTAGGAAAGGTATTTTGGACGTCATTATTAGATTAGCTAGGGAACACGGTTGCATGTATAATGGAAGCTAGCATGCATAAAAGTAATTTTATGCGCCTCGTCCATTTTTTATAGACTACGTAACTGATCACGATTATGCATTCCTAAGTTTAGGAAGCATTTTCTAGTAAGGATTGGGATAATAAATCCATCCATTATTGCACGTGCGGCCACATTTACTGGTAATGATAAAACTCGTATCTGGTGCTCCTTTGTATTCAATATATTCGCTGCGCAAGGCTGGTCATGCAGAGTTCGACTCAGCTGACACTGGACCGCTACAATAGACTTGCCTCTCTTCTATCTGTATAAAAAGCAAGAGCAATAATAATATATATATATTATTATATATATTAATTATATATATATATATATATAGCCTCCTTTAAGTTAGTTTCACGCTGCCACACTCTTCCATAATGTGCTTTAACCTGGTCATCTGTAGAACTGAACCATTAAATGGCCCCTTATTGTCTATTTGCATCCGTGCGAACACCTGTGCACACTGTATGCACAGTGTGCACAGTTTACTTTCAGCTCTGCACTATTTGATACAAATGAGCAGTGTTTTAGATTTTTACATAAAAGGATCTGAGGATGGGGGGACAATGATTAATAATAACAGGTTATTAAATTAACTAATCTCAAATTTGCTTCAAAATTTGCTCTGAATCCAGGGAAGGTGAGTGCCTAGACACAGAGGAGGAGGAGGAGTTCGATGGGGTGCAGCAACCACACCGGGAGGATGCGTATGCTCATGATGTAAGGTGGGAAAAGGATACTGGACGAGCTGTTTGTCCTGCATTAGCTCATGGCTATTCCCAATCAACTCAGTTTCACCTTCTCAATTCAGTTGAAGGCACTGAATTTGAGCATGCATTCCCCGAAACCTTGTAGACGAAATATGCATTCAAATGACTGAAAAGTGAAAGACTTGCAGAAAAGGGGCACCCTTTTAGTGTTACAGTGGGTGAATTCTGGCTTTTCATGGGGTACCATCTGTACATGTTGTGCCACCCAGCTGACCTCCCCGCACAAGATTATGGGGAATATAAAAGCGATGTATTTGTTAAACATGATCTTGGGAAATTAGGTATTTATACGTTTCGTAGACTTCTGCAGGCTTTTACTCTTGCACAGTACCCTATTGTTGATGGTCAAACCGATCATGTCATATTCATTCGATGTTTTGCTGATGAATGGAACATAAACATGCTGCGCTGTGTAACACCAGATCGTATTTTGGTGGTAGACGAGAGTATGGGGCGATGGTTGGGTAAGGGTATGCCCAATGGTGCTAGAAAACTACCCCAGATGAAAGAGAAGGGCATACTGTTGCTGACAGTGAAACTGAGTGTATAATTCGATATGAAATCTATGAAGGAAAGGCCCTGATGGCTGATAAAGAATATGTGAAAGATCTGGGAGCTGGCTTAGTGACTGCTATAAGACCCACTTCAAAATGGAGAAATTATGGTTGTATTGTGATCCTTGATAGTGCATTTGCTAGCTGGAAGGCAGTAAAGGCTTTGGCAGGTGTAGGATTGCTCATGATTGGTAATGTCAAAACAGCTCACATAGGGTTACCAAAGCAATGGCTAAATTGCAAGGTTTCTCGGTGTGCGGGCATGTGCTATGCATTCCGTTACATTCAATGGTTAACAGTGGGGTGTCCTCGCGGCCATTGATAAAGACAAGCAGCCAATGTCCCTTACCACAAACATGGGAAACACTATCACAAGGCACTTTACTGTACGTTACAGTAATGGTGACTGGCAGACTAAGAAGTCTGCACAGTTAGACCAATTGCATATTCATGAACTTTTTCAATGCTATTGATAAGCACAATGCCAAGAGGCAAGGAGGTACATCCTTTGAGGATACATGGAAGGCACATAGCTGGTGGGTGAGGGACTTTCAAGTCTATTTAGTATGTCAGAAATGAATTCTTTTATCATCTGGAATAAATTTATGCCAGGACAGGAAGAGACACCTGTGGCACACTTCTGCATGTAGCCTTGTCATCAATTGCTAACAAATAAGTGGATATAGCTGAAAGAGAGGCAGCCAGTGCTACATGGGTGATTCAGGCTGAAGCAGATGTTGAACATGAGCTAGTCAGCCATGACAGATCATCTTCTTCAGCAAATGATTAGCAACTCTGAGTGCATTACGCTATCACATGGTTTTTCCTTACACAATAAGCACTGATCCGAATGTATCCAATGTTATCAAGATTAAAAATTGTCCAGTGATAATTACCAGTCATATCTATACTTGTACAACGTGCACATCGTGCACACTGTACCAAAAGGAATTAGTGCTCTATGATTCAAGATGAGATACATAGGCCTATAGCTTAATGGCTTTTATCATCCTTGAGATTTGCTATTTTCGATCATGTTCCCCTGATGCATAATTCTATTTAAAGTACCAATAAAAGTAATGTGTGAACATGCATTCACACTTTACTTAAGCCTAATAAATTTAGCCACCAATACCCTATAAATTAAAACCACATATTTGTAATGTTGTCTGGGATAGTGTACTGCAAATTTTCACTGGACAGTCGAAAATCACATCCCCCTGGTAATTACATACCAGGAGAGTTAGGTCTAATTTCCTAGCTAAAATTCTTCAAAAACATCTCTTACATGAAACACTCAAATCATCATATGAACTAAACAGTTTCGAATAAGGTTAATGCCATACATCACGACTGCCTTTGGGTATGTTATGCATAACTCATGACCTGATCTGATCTTCCTTACTGGTGTAATACAATGAGGAAGTTATGGAGTAAAGTGTGCACACCTGTTCAGTTCGGATGCAAATAGACAGTAAATCTCTTAGAACCAGTTCTCTTTTTATCCAACGTTTTAGCCTTAATATAGGCAAACAGCTTAAATGCCGTACAACAAGACTTGAATTGAAGATTCTCAGTACATAGACACAAACGTTTAAAAACTACTAACACATGTACGTACACATGACATCAGTAGCACAAGGGTCAATTACAATACAATGGTCCTATAGATGGGCTATCTATCTCTAGAGGTTTCTCTCACGGATGTACTGAGATTACAATTTCATTAACACGTCAGCCCACAATAGTTTTTTCCCATGGTGGCTCATATCAATTAAAGTCCCCAGTCCATCACATGTGGCGCATGCAAGCATGCATGCACATGCATGGAGAACTGTCGCAGTCACAATGGCTTGAATTGAGAGTTGCATGGTGGGTGCCAGTCAACACATGGCATCATTGTGGAGTTTGCAAAACCATGATAATTGATTGGCAGGACAGAAAGCCAATTCAAAATGAAGCACCTTTTACTCACATTGGCAGGAGCAGGATATAGTTTTCAGTCGCATCAGAGCAGATGAATGAAATGGCCGGCTGTCTCAGAGAATGGATTTTTGCCTTTATTTTGAGCAATTAACAAAGATGGAGTGCATGAGGATAGTTCACACAGTGACAATAGCTACAATTGAGGCTGTGATTATATATAGATGCGGAATATTCTAAATAAGCTGACTCAGTGGGGTTATGGGTGTGGTAACACACCTAGGCGTTGTGAAGAGCGAAATGATCGCTCTCAACATCACTGATGCTGTCACGTGAAATGGAGTATGATTGCATCTTTAAGCGGTCGAAGGAGTGAAGATATCAGGCAGACACACCATGAAAAAAAAAGCAGAGTACATGGCATGAGGTTGAGTCCTGGAGACCAACGACAATGTAGCGGTCCAGACTTTCACTTTCTTGGTTTTGCAACTCTCTAAAAAAAGATCGCCTCCCTAGTGCCGCACAAAGATGGCTCTTCACTTCGGATGTTATACCCAGTCCCTGCGTGACATCGAGAACAGTTCTTTTGCACCGCGCAATGTTTTTACAAATCACCCATATACCCAATGTGACTTGTACGCTCTAAATTAAGAACATGCAATGGTGTTAATTATTGCACTAGTCGGGATTCACGGAATTACGAGATGCATACCTTTCTCTTATCTCGTTGCCCATGACAACCTCGAATGTCTTCTGCACAATGTTATTTACCTAGCAACTGCTTCGCGTCATTGTATTCGTGCGCATGCACGGACCTCGAACAACATGATGGCTATATATAACGTGCATTTCACACAATTGCATACACACAGCCAGTTGCAATGCAGTGCACAGCAATAGTCGTGTTCTGTTTGGTATTCATTCAATGCGCCAGCAGCAGAGGGGGAACTCCGGAGTCGGTAGCGCTCGCAAGTGGACTAAAGGCGAATATGAAAGTATTGGTAAGTCCGATCGACTGTATACACGTACAGACATTTATACTATGTTGTATATGGCATGTCATTGATAGACTCAAGTGCCAGTATGCAACTAAATATTTTATTCACGGAGATTAGTTGCAATTATAGATCACATAAGTGTTAATACCTTCCAGTTTTATGCAAAATACTGCATGGATAACTTTCGCGCTGCAGTAGTATGAAATTTCTATGCAAATATTACTGATTGCAATTTACGAAATCAATATTTATATTACAGGACTATCAGAACAGACTGCTGGTGAACCAGTCGTTTTCAAGGGTTGCCACTTTTCAGCCAGTCTTTCAAACTCTATTAACATTTTTAGACACAAGTCGGAAGATAAAGGAGATTGCTCAGGAAGGGACTGGAGCCACCATCTTGAAAGATCTCCTCAACGGGCTAGAAGCTGATGCATGTTTATGGGTAAGTGTATTGCAGCATTTAGCCAAATATTTTTAGCATCACTATGTTTGCAGTTTCAGTACGTCACAAATATACGAAACACTACCAGGCCTTTTAAATGTACCAGACAGGACGTAATGGACCTGAAACATAAAAACGAGCAGCTTCGTTTGCCTATGGCGACACTGTACACGTTGCTGCCGAATTCGAACAATCAGCAAAATGAAAACAGTTGGGTGCAAAGCAACTTTCAATCGAAAAACTCCACAGCTGCAATTAGAGATGTAGTACGTCATGTATTTCCATCTGTGAGCATTTAATGGTTTTGACTGTAGTAATGAAAGTGTTCACTTCTTACAGTACAATGACGTCAATTAGTATATGATATCTTTTTTTATAATTAAAAGTACCATCCATATATTAAATAGGTTAGAGGACGGCCATGCAACATACAGCATATCCAGAAATGAGAGGTCAAAGGGAATTGACAATTGTTGCGGATTGTACATTCGTGTACGGTTGTTTATAAACTTCATTGTTTAATACCATAATAAATAATCTTGGGTGACAGTTTTTCAACACTCGATTTCGAGGTTGAGATATTTACCGTCAAAAGGTATGATGTATAGCAACGTGGCAACCGTTGCTGTGATAGCACGCATTATTTGTATCCAACGTTACGCATGCGGTTGCAGAACCTTCTCGGTACGTGTAATTCGATACCTATCCAATTACCCGTCCGCGAATCGTGACTATTCATAAAACTGATCAATAATTTGATAACCAACGCTACGGCGTGCTATTATTGTGTTTACAGAACCTTCGATTCGCGGTACTTGCAGTAATAAGATAAAACTACCTCGGCCCTCGATACGCGATGTACCAGGAGGTATCATCATAACAATGGATACGTTCACCTGGCAATCGAAACGAATTTGTTATCATGATCGCGGATAGATTCGCCAGTATGTATTATGTATACTAGGTTAACGTGTATTATTCGTGGGCTTAGTTGCAATTATAACTTTAATTATAAACAGATACCTTTTATGCTGCGTGCATAACTTTTCGCCGCATCCGTATGAAATTTACATTTTAAACCTCATGCACATATGTGTTGGTACGGAATGAATTTTGTGACATAATTTATATCAATCTTATCAACTGGGGCAGAGAAGCACACACCACTTTTACCCGTCTGGCCACTAGGCTTGCCATCTGTGTTTCTCTGCCGAAAAGTAAGGTCACTGCTGATCTTTTTGGCAGACTTAGTCTGGTGTTAACTCGTAGCATAGCAAGAGCTATTTTGACGAGAAGTCTGCCCCAATCATTTGAGTAAACTGTGTTTGAAACATTAGTTAGGCTTAGGTACTTTGTAGTAGTCTGTTTAATAAGATTATTTAGTGTGTTATTATCGAAATAATAGTATTGAAAAGCCAAAGTCTCGTCCAGCAGATATTGTAGTAGCTAACTGGGACAGAGGCTTTTCTGCTGCTTTTGATGTCTCAGTGACATCCCCGCTTAATCCTTTACACATTGTAGAATAGGGCATATCACCTGGGGCAGCAGCAAAGGCAACAGAAGAACGCAAACATAGAAACAATGACGCGAAGTGTGCAGAGTTGGGATGGCGCTGCATTCCAATGGTGGTGGAGTCTTATGGTTGTTGGGGCACAGAGGCAAGGCAGGCTTTGTCGCAGTTGGCCTCACGACTGGCTGTTGTTCGAACCAACACTTACAAATCCCAAATGCTGAACAGCCTATATGGTCGTCTTTACTTCACTTTGATTAGGTGCAATGCTAGAGCCATACTTAGCAGGTCTCACTTTGCATCTTGTGAGCAAGTTGTTCCGACGATGTTTTTGTCTAGTAACTTTAAGGTTGTTTGATTTATTGTGAAAAAAAAACAAAATTAATTTAACATTCTTATCTAAACATGCTGCCTGATCGCGCAGTTTCAAGTGTCGCCACTTTTCAGCAGTCATTCAGGCATTATTAGCGTTTTAAGACGTATGTGGTAACATTGCTCGGGAAGGGGTGGAGCCATTATCTTAAAAGATCTCTACAAAGGGAGCTGATTTGGTACGTATATTGCAGCAAGTAGTGAAATTATTAATTAACACCATTTTGTTCGCCGTTTCAGAATGTCACAAATATACGAAATACTATAGATAGGACGCAATAGACAACTTCATGATCCGATTATTTTGTACCCGGAATGTTAAGTCACCTAGACATTTTATTTTTAGAAGAAGTCCTTTGTTGTCTCTAGCTTCTGTTGGCCCCACATAATTATATCGTTGTGGGGTCCAATTAAATGCTAGAGACAACAACGGACTTCATCGTAATGTCTATAGGTGACATTACATCCGGAATACAAAAATAATCAGATCCTGAAGTTGTGTATGGACTTAAAACTTAGAATGTCTTCGAATACGTTTTACATAATGAAATATACCTAGCAACTGCTTTGTGTCATTGTATTCATGCGCATGCACGGACCTCGAACAACATGATGGCTACATACATTTCACACAACTGCATAGTTGCAATGGACTAATCATGCTTCGTTTAGTGTTTTGAGATCTTCATGGGTCAACCCTGATCGATTTACGTTGTGAACCGAAATTGAGAAATTGACCGTCAGAAAGGAAGCTAGGTGTATATAGCAAGGTGGCAACCGTACGCGTGGTGATACTTCCATCCCAGGGCCGATTATTTGTTTGAACAGCTATTGTATGATCTCAATCTTGTTGGTCAAACACAAAAAAAAAATTAAACGCTCACTGTGCAAAAAACCTAGTATACGCTAGCGTATATTTTTGCGTATATTTCGCGTATACCATCATTATACCAAGGGTAGTGTATATTTCGAATATCCACCTGGTATATTTCAAGAATCCCTAGGTGACAATTATTCATTGTGCGTATTCTCGAAATATCACGTATACGCACACCGCAATGAATTATGCAATGCATTCAAATCTAAATAACTTACATGTATAACTTTGATATGAATAATTTGAACCGCAGTATGCCTGCTATGTGAATTCGAACGTAGAGCATTATGGACGTTTACCACTTGAACTATAAGCGTCGGTACGTATGTAAGATATTAATGATGCATGGCATGGCTTAACAGGTGGGTAAGATAAGTGAGGAGGACAGGAATGGGGGTGAGTATGCCAGGGTTATGTGTTATCGCATGCGTCACGTGTGTTATGCAGTGCGATGTTGACCAGTGGGTACTTTAGGCAACACTAGCTAAGTTAACGAATGCGTAATTGTATGCTGTATACCAGTGGGTCAATGTGTCTACAGGATGGTAGGAAGCATGGGAGGCCATGTTTGACCGGGATCAATCTTTGAAACCAGGTAGCCCAGCAGGGTGATGAATTGGCCGCCCATGCAACCATATATTTGCAGCTCATCATTTATATCAGCCATTGTTTTAAAGTGTGTAAAGGAGCAGGAGAATGGTCAAGATCCCCAGTGAGAAGGACCTAGAGTTGCAGAGGTTAGCTGATATGGTTCCTGACAAATAGGCCAAATGTATGATCACCACTGAAATAGCAGTGAAATAGCAGTGACACCTTGTGGTCTTGGCACTTGATAGGTGAGTTGTACAATTTAATTTATTGTACACTGGCACGTAATCACCACCAGACGTTGAGGACAGTATGTCCCTAAAGCATTTCATGCTTTGAGACCTTACAACCTTGATGGGGTCATTGGAATCACGTGACTTTAGTGGGTGTGGCACTTGAAAGGTGAGTTGTACAATTTAATGTATTGCACACTTGCACGTAATCACCACCAGACCTTGAGGACAGTATGTCCTTAAGCTTTTCATGCTGTCTCAGGTACACAAACTTAATTGGTGTGTGTGTAATTAGAATATGTCATCAGTTGTGTGGCATCATAGATTTTCGGTCACTTTCTGTGATATGACCATATCTTCCTCCCCCCCCCCCCCCCCCCTCCCCCTCTCTTTCCAACCCCTCTCTTTCTATTTCACTCTTACTGGATATCCATAATGCTCCATTTATACACAGCACCCATTTATTAAAACAAAATTCAGTTAGTAATTTCAATTGGAGCCAAGCACAACGTGGCTTGAGCGGAAAAATTACCGTTCGACGTTCTATTCGTCGAGATGAGAAACTGTTGGTGTTGGTGTTGGTTGGTTGCAAAATGCATTGGCTAATTGGCGGCTCTTCATCCGACAGATTGTACAATGCCCCCTTTGCTGAGAGCGCGCGTGGTTGGCTTCAATCTCTAAGATCGTTTCGAATCTTGAGAACGTAACTGCATTGTGTCGCGATCAGGTATCTCATTCTCTCACCATTATGATTTCCCGTAACAGGTGGATAGTACCCCAACCGGTGGTAAGTAATCATCACCTTTTTTTTCTCGAGTCAAATTTAGAGACGTCATAAAAACTAGCAAAGGCAGAGCGGGTAAGAGATTGCGTTTTCATTCACACTTGCTGTTTATCAGTGTCAGTTGTCAGAATTGACAAATTATACGAAGAGCGGAGATAGAGAAGTAGCGGATTGCTTTGGAGTATAAGGTAATGGCTTCGTTTGTTTTAACCCTGTATATTCCCTGCAGCTAGACAAGGAAACTTCAGATTCAGCTGAGCTTGTCAAGCAATCCCGCCGTCAGTGTAGGCCTCTGTTTGCATTTGTATCGTATGGATGCTCTATTTTGCTGTAGCTATATGGACTATGGTGACAGTACAGGGAAGCAGTTTGAAGCCTACGCTCAACTACTGCCGCGCGTTTCGTTAGAAGAGGTTGCAATGGATTTCTGAGCAACTCGTGGCAACGGCGGGTTGGAGGGCCACTACTGGAGTATCTCCTTCCTGGATGGCTGGAGAGCTTGAACGTTGTCTATTGATTGTATTGCTTTATTTAATATTGATAATAATTTTAATACTAATCAAGCCAGTATACAACGAACATAATCGGGTGGCGTACCCAATACAGTATACGGTCAACGTAGGTACAGTGTAGTATCCGGAGACATTAATTAGAGAATCCTCCATAAGCGCACGTGATACATTTGAGGATACTCGAAATATACGCAGTGCGAAATTGGTTCTATACGCAAAATATACCAGTGGGATATTTCGCGTATACGCACGCGTATATTCATGCGTATACTCGAAATATACGCAAAATATACAATAGCGTATATCCTATTTTTTGCACAGTGGCTGACATTAATATTGCCACTGAGCAAAGCACTATTTATCTCCTTAGCAATGCGATATGCGGGCATATGTTAAATATAGTCTCGAACATTACGCATTCCGAAACCTCGGAATGTGTAATTCGATACTTCATCCCTTATTCAATTACCGCTTGACGAATCTTCATAAATCATCATAAAACTGATCAGTAATGTATAACGTGCATGGTAACCAACGCTACTACAGAAACCGCTTCGAATCTCGGAACTTGCAATATCAATTACTCGATTGTCCCTGGATACGCGATGTGCTAGGAGGTATTCATTGTCATGAATACATCTTCCTGGCACATCGAAAAGAAAATGATTGCGCAGCATATGCATGGTCGCGGATAGATTCAGTATGAATAGATGTATAACGGATTAACGTGTGTATGTATACTGTGATAAACCATTGACCCCCCCCCCCCCCCATTTTTTGCCACGCCCCCTTCGTACGTCCGCTCTTGATACTATGCATATAGGGTCTTTGCAAAAGAGCGCAACGCTTTAAAATGAATATAATTCATTAATAGGATTGTCAATCTAAATGAATTTATGAACGTACAATAACCACGTTTAGTCAAATACGAACCGCATTGTTACAATTCGTTTATCTTTAGCCGTTCAAAAGATAAAATCAAATAGCTTGCAATGAACTAAACTGACAAAACAATGTACGACAACTTTTACGTTATTTATAAACTGCAAAATAGAATGGATGAGAATTTTAAAAAGTATGAAATTTGATTGGCGTTTTACTAGTTAATATCCAAAACAACAAATCAAACTTGAAAAAGCAATATCACCACTACGTTTTTATTTACTTTGAGTTTTAATAACGCACCATTAAATAATCCATTACCAAATCAAGTAGTGTTTTGTACTTCATTTTATACTGGAATAATTTATGATGGTTATTAAAAATATTTACCACATAACAGCTTCAACCTTAATAACTTTAAAGCAAATGATGGTCTTAAATGTGAATAACTCACTATTAAACCTAGGAACTTGAAATCAGTACTGTTCCACCGCATATCCAGATTGTGTGTTACTTATTAGTAGTTATTAAAATCAACTATCGCAAACAACAATCTTTTAATAACTTTGTTAATAGAGGGCTTTGAATATTTTGATTTATGAGGGATTTGATACAGTTACTTAACCGCTTACAATCTAATTGGCATTTGCCTAACTACTGCAACAAAAATTAAGCGGTTAATTAATTCCAATCCTGAGTTATAGGGGTTTTAAAGCGTTGCGTTCTTTCGCAAACACCCTTACACACGTATTCACTGAGTTTAATTGCAATTATAGCTTCCATCAGTTGAGACTCACAAAGATTGAGAAAGCCCTAGGTGCACAGGAAGATAAGAACACCATAAACAAGCGGACATTCACTTAAAAAGGAAAACCAGGAGAGAGGTAGAGATATTTCATGATGAACTGAAAGAGAAAAGAATGAACAACTACCATCAACAAAATAGGGTGTGTAACCGATTCAGATTTATTTTAGGTTAATCGCGATTACCAACTATGCATTTAGTAATATTCAGGTTAACCGATATCAGAATTTCCTTCGGTCGAAATAACTAATTCTGTTTTTCTTAGTCGCGATTAGTTTCTTTCATGTACAGAAATCCATCGGAAATCGGTGTAGGTGCCCTTCCCGCCTGTCTGGCAATGGCTTACTAACGGGTTAATTAAACGGTACGGCACAATGACTTGCTATGGGACTATGTAACCCTGCGTGTGCTTCGAATAGATCAATTTATGAGATGCAGCTAAAATGCAAGCCTCGTGGACAGTAAGCAATTAAGTGCAATTATCGCGCTTATAGATGTACAAATCTCCGGTGCCCATTGCATGAAAAATTTACTAGAATGCCGTACTCATTGTCAAGGGGGCAGGAGGTGCAGCAACAAACATTACGGAGACTGTTCAACACCAAGGTTCTAACATGCATGCGTTGGAAATCAATATTGAAAGGCGCAAAGTTATTGTTCAATGTCTGCAAGTAAATAAGTATTGAATGGTATACGTAATATTCTTTTGTGATGTCTTAGCTTCGCATACAAAAGTAAAAAAAAATTATTGGAGCAATCTGAGTTGCATTGGTAATATTCATGGTGAAGAATACATGTTATTACGTTTTGCTCATTTGGATATGAGCAATGCTAATGATTCCTCAAATGAAATTGTGACTGTGATGAAAATCACAACGACTGTTGCTTGCATTGGTATATGTATAGTATATAGGGAATAAAAAGGAATAAATACACATTTATTATTATATACACTAAAATAAGTCCTTTAACAGTCATGTTAACCTAGATAGGATAGCTCTGCAGTTCGCCCTTACTAATGACAACCCTAGGCGGCTGTACAGGCTAAAAATGGTCTTGGACTTCAGTTCGTTATTTCTGATAGAGAGACGACCTGCAAGCTTTGAAAATGCTGCCACTGCTTCAGCCCCCCAACACCCGTAGGTCTCAAAAACAAGTGGGATACAAGCCCACCCCAGTTCATCACACTTTTTGTCGCTGCTGTTGTGTTTCCTGTTCTCAGCCAACAGGGCTGCCGAACCAGCCGTCACGCTCGCTTCTAGCAGAATACTTGATTGTAGCGTAGACGTGACGGACAAGTCAAAGGCAGCCGGCTTGCCAAGGTCCCAGTTAGGAACAAGAACATCTGCTGGGCGGGATTGAGAATCGGATCCCGCCCCACAACCCATTTCCAGATGTGGACCCAAGCAAGCACGTTGGCAGAAGTCATAAAACACATCCCTGAGCTTATTGTGTCGCGAAACCACATCCCCTCCATGTTTGCAAGTGAGAGAATGATGGCCAAAGTCATCTAACACACAGGAAGGACAGTGAGGGCAAATTTGGCCTTGGACCACTGGAATACCCATCCACCACTTAAGTGCCACTTGAAACTCAGCAGGCTCCAAGTGGAGGTTGAGTCGTGGGGAGGGAGTGACTGACAGCCAAGCAGAGGCATGAGGTGAAGAAATGGACAAAAGACGAGCCCTGTCAGTCACAGATGCATTGTGAAAAAGATTATTGAATTGTTGGTCTTCTATCTTGGAAGACAGAACCTTCTGTGAAAGAGGAGAATCACCTACAGACTCAGGGGTGAGAGAATCTTGGGGGTCCACTAGACTGTTGTAAAGGTGCAATGACGAGGATATATACCTACATGATGATGGAGAAAGGCCTGAGGACAAAAATGATGCAATGTAAGCTGAAGGAGAGTGGAAACTTAAGCTCCGAAGCCCTAAACCCCCTCTGTTCAAGCTAAGTTGTGCCTGTTGCCAGGTGGCAGCAGAAGCATCCACTGCAGTGCATTCCGAAAAGCATCGCTGCACGCCATCATCAAACAAGGCAAAGGCCTCCTTAACTAGGAGAGGTGGAGTGTTCCTAGCTAAGTGAACTAGTCTGCAATAGCTCCCACATTGCCTGAGAAGAAGTAGGGCCACCTGGGGGTCGATAGAACCCACAGCTTCTAACTCCTTTAGCAACTTGGAAGCCTCCGACTGTTTCTGCGCTACAAATTTTGCACAGAACACTAAATCCCCTATGGGAGCCCCCAGGATATCAAAGTGTGGCACATTCGATCGCCTCATCTCCTCTGGGAAAGAACTTAGATCCCTCAAACTGAACAACTCACATTTGGCGATGTTGATATTGAGGCCGAGTGGTGGTCCGCGTTCTTGGATAATGGCGAGAACACGAGCAATGGCTGCAACGGGCCCTGCGACAACACCATCATCAATATACCAGTGGTGAAACAATAGCGATTCACAGTCAACATCCTCCGCAATTGCTGATATAATCTGTTGCAATACAAGACAAAAAAGAAGGGGACCTAGGGGATCGCCTTGTTGTACACCTGTTTCTGAAGAAATAGAACCCAAAGAGTGCCACAAAGCGGGATGTTGCCCATAGCACCATTGAGACCATGGGAGCAGCTCTGGGATGTGAAGGGCACAAGCATTAAGGACGGCCTGCCTTGATACCAGATTAAATGCATTGAGCAAATCGATCTTTAATACTGCAAAATCATCCTCCTGCCAATGTTCGTCCGTACAGCTTCTGAGGCCATGAATAATCTTTTCTGCACCCCCTTGACAAGCTACCCCAAGTTGAAAAGGAGCGAGGAAATCATGGGCCTTTGCCTTAGTCATGGAGCATAGGCATTTCCCAACCAGACGCCGAATAGCCTCTCCAACTGCAATAGGCCGGATGTCGGGGGGGCAGTTGGGTTTGTTCTTCTCCAGCGCCACCAGGTTACCCCCTGCAAGGAACCTAGCCACTTGTACAGGAACCTTGCCCGAGATAAGCAAATTAACCACATCCCTAAGTACAGCACAGATCGGGAACTGAAGGGGAACCTCTGCTGCTTCTATCAGATGCTGTATGCGGAGACCTGAGGGGCCACACGCTGTATCCTTTGGAAAGGAGTGCAATACAGCCATGATGTTGAAGTCTGGGGGAAGGTAAGGGGCAGCTAAGAGAGGTGCTGTGGGAGGAGTGAGAGGGGTTCCTTTGGGATGCTTTGAGACCAATAGATTCCATGTGGTGTTGTTGTCGGGGGCCAGGCCCGAAGAAGTTAGAGTCTGACAGGCCTTAGATAAGAGTCCCTCCCTAGCAAGAGAAACTGCTGTCTGGACACTTGAAGATTTGTGGTTAGAGGTAGGACGCATGGGGCCAGGGGAATGATTGGATGCTCTATTCCATAGTGCACTAAACTCACCTTTGGACCATTGGGCGCATAGACGACTGATAGACACCGGCTTGTGATGTCTGCCTGCACGCTTTGGAGCAAGAAGAACACATTTAGGCAGCATTAACAGCTTCAGCCAAGCATCCTCAGAGTTATCATGCACAGCAGACCTCAAGGCAGAAGACAAAACAAGAGCAAATGCAAGTCTGTCCTTCAAAGGGATGTGCCGAACTGTACGGCCTGGTAGTTTACACACAGATTCAAATGTGGGGAGGAGGAAAAGAGAAGGATCGGCTTCTTGGACACTGAGAGGGGACAGACTAGGAGGTGCAGCAGTGGCATGTGTGCATTTGCGAAGATGAGAAGAATGGCGTGAGTTAGCCACCAGCTGCTGACAATTGGGACAAATGAAAAGATCTTGTTCTTGAAGCCAAGAGCCAGGTACTGCACCAGAGAAGAAACCTTGAGCAATGTAAGGTCATATGTTGACGCCACATGGTGGGAGCAATGAGTTGTTGGCAGCCTTGGACTGGACAGGATTTCTTATGGGGGTGCTGGCTAGAGGACGGGACTTCACTCTGCTCCTGTGGTACATCACATACATGTGACTGTGTTGGCAGTGGATCATTAGCTGTGAATTCTAAAATAGAAGAGTCCAGACTGGAATGGCCATTGCTAAGGCATGGTAGTGGAGCAAACGATGATGGAAAAGGTGCATGTGGAGTCATTGCAAAGTTAGAGGGGGTGTTGAGAGAGAGTGGCCTAGTGACATTGTAATCCTGTTCTTCTGTGAGAAACGGTGGACTCTGAGGCGAGGGTGTCCAAGACATAGATGGCTGTAAATCTTGTCCCTGATTGTTGGAAAGAGAATTCAAGCTATTGGGTTGGAGAACTGTCTCTAATTGTGGTGTAGATGCAGGTAGGATGACAGTGCTTGAGAGAACAACGTTAGCACATTTCCCACTTCTCCCCGGGTAACAGTTCACACACGGGTGCCCCTCTCGACAACACTTACAAGATGTGCAACGGGCACCTGAGGTGTAGCACTTGCAACAAGTTGGAGATTGTGACCCACACTGGGAGGAAGGAGCCAAGGATTATAGTACTAATTAAAAAAATATCAGAGTCACATTGGATAACAGTTTCAACCATTGGTTGTCATCATTGTGTGCATCGCAAGACCCCAAAGAAATAGCTTATGATCCTTCGTTGTCAATTGCACTGTTAGCACTGACGAAAATGTGTTTGATAACTTAGACTTAGTAAACTCCTATTTGACGTTTAGAATTTATACAAGACTAGCGTGTCCCCGTGAAAAATCACGGGCTGATTATCCGTCTCTTTATTCATTTGCCAGAAGAACAGTTGGTCTACCTCCTAGCTCCTCTTTTTTTTTTTACCGGCTGTTTTACTAAATGTTGCATATATAATCTATCACCTGTTCTAACACACGGTTACTACGCAACCTCTATAACATGCCCGCGCAATTTCAGGTAGTAACTACATGTTCTCGGCCTGTACGATGAGACTTGAGAGTAAACCACAATATAGCGTTGCATTTATTGTTTCGGCACTTATGCAGTTCCCCCCTCCCCCCACTTTGAATTCAAGAAATATTGAAAAAATTTAGATATTAAATGTGAAGTGGAAACCAGCTGTCATTGCGACCGCCTTTTGTGTGGGAGGTGGTCGTTTCTATTGGTAGCTAGGTACGCGTACATACCCAGCAACCAATAGGCGCTAGGCCGAGTATATAAATGAGTTACGCGGACGTACGTACGTACGATGGAAATTATAGTATTAGATAGTTGTCGTAAACGCGTCACAGACGCACATATACACACATACACACACATACACACACGGCTCACACACATACACACATCTAATAGTTTGTATTGTATGCTAAATGTGTCTTTAACAGAATTAATTACATACAAACACACGCCTCACACACATACACACACGGCACACACATATTACATCTAATAGTTTGCATTGTGTGTTAAACACGTGTCTTTAATAGAATGACTTCATCACTTGATAGAAAATATAAATGAACATGCGCGTACCTAGGGATATATGTTAGTATAGTAACCTTGATTTATTAATACAGCTTAGGGAATGTATACATATACATGGTATTGCGTAAAAAGCCTTTTATGTTTTTGCTGTTCCAGAAACAGCTCTACACTGACTGTCACTCCTAAAAGTCCGCGGCACCACTCCGTCGGCGAGTGCATTCTTCTTAATGATTGATAACGACAAGAATCTCCTGGGAATCGCTTGTGGTTCTTTTTCCGCTGTATCGACAGGAACTTTTTTTGCCAAATGATGCATCAATTGCTATCAGTTCTTCAGTTGCAGTGGGATATCCAGACGTTTTGTCTAGAGATATTGATGGTTCGTCAGTAGAATGAGTGGACTGTGAGGTTGTAGCAAGACCTGATCTTTGCACCACGCCGCCATCCCGCAGTGTGTTTGTGGCAACAGAGTATAACGTCCTGTGATTTCTAAACCATGATCGCCAAACAGCCTTTGCATCTTTGCTCCGTACACCATGGAATATAAGAATGAGAAGGCCTTGACTGCTCACAAATAAACTAAATAAAGCTTGAAATACACAAGCCAAGACACTGATTTTGTGACTGCTTGCTGCAATACCAAAGCCCCAGCCAAGCCCTAGAACCAGTGCTAAGCCAGCAGCTATCACAACATTGCGCATTGTGACAGTCTTACCATCTGTGTTACTAGACTTAGATGAATGCTTCAAGATGGAGACCATTATCACAGCAGACACAATCCAGTTGAAAATTTAAATACAAGAGAATGGTAGAACAAATCTAAGGAAGAATGGTAGATAGAAAGTGAGCATCAGGTTCATATTAAACGCAAAAAATGGGAATGAAAAAATTCTGTCATGAACATGTATATTATTATGGCAACATACTAATTTTTATTGTAATAATAGCGATAGCCTCTTGCAACTGAAATGATCACTATGCCAAGGGGGACCACTGAAACAAAAAAGAAATTGATGATGCATATTTCACGCGATGAATCAATACAACTTGACTCACACCATGATACTAGCCCAGCTTTTAGTGAAAACTTGTGCATTGAATTTCCCAGGACCTTCACAAGTTTAATGTACAGAAATACTGCTTCAGATGATGTCCACATGAAGTAAACCAGCATGAAGTAGTGAACTAGCGCTGCACTGATTCCACATATGGCCGGTACAGATGTTGTATATCCAGACACCCCAAACACGATGTACAGGCACAACAGTGCACAGCATAAATTAATGAGCAATTGGCCATGTTCAGAACTGCGTAGAGTTCTGGAGAGAATTAAATATATATGTATACATGCATTTTATATCATGTGAACATCTGTGATGTGCTTACTTTGAGGAGAGGTAAGTTATAATGAAGAATAGCACAGAAATGATTGAGAGGATTGTTCCAATAGTTGTGATTACCTCAGCAGCCAAACATCTCTCATCACCAGGATTGAGATTCTTTGGTTACAAGAATATGACAAATTAGTCGGCAAATTACTCTTAAACTCACCAAGAACATAGCAAAATTTCCCTGATAAAGAGTGGATTTTCTTCTAATGAGTTTGTTTTTTAACACCATTTCTGTTGTGAACATATGTTTTGTTGAATTGAATATTTTGGATTCTTCTGTTATCCAACTTCCAGTTTCATTAGTGTAACTTGTGTTCCACCGTGCAAAACTAGGTCTTTTAGCATCCTACAAAATATATACCTAATATCTTCATCAGGCCTATCACGGAGGAAAGTGTCTATCGTAGTAAATTATCCTACCGGACATTTTACTCCGGAGTAAATTGTTCCCGACGGAGTAAGTGGTCCGTCATATATATCGTGTGAATTGCAATTCAAACTATTGCGCAGCCACGTGGTTTAAGTTGTTAATCACTACCGATAAGGAGCGTAGCTGCCAGCTGGCTTTCAGAGGTTGTATGTGACTTCTACTACGTTATAGTAAATGGATGAGACTCATGAGAGGACAGATGAAAGCGAAGAACGAGAGTATGCTGATGTCAGTTGAACTCAGGGCACATGCATCAACCCAGCGAAAATAAAACAGTCCTAGGACAAATTACTACGGAGTAAACTGTCCTAGGACATATTATTCCGGAATAAGTTGTCCTAGGACATCATACTCCGGAGTAAATTGTCAGCGGGAAGAGAGTTGAGGTAGGGACCGGACAGTTTACACCAGATGGGGACAGCTTACTACGATGTAACTTGTCCTAGAGGAACAGGTTGCTCCAGAGTAGTGTCCTAGGACAACTTACTCCGGAGTAAATGGTCCAGGGGGACACTTTACTCCGCGGACAGTTTCCTCCGTGACAGTTCAACAGACTGCGGTGTGATGAGCATTGCATTTGCATACAGCTGCGAGGAACAATGTAGCTGAAATAACATTTGATCAATGTTTGATGTGGCAGCATCTCGTTGCTTGCTTTGAAATGGAATCTTTTATCCCTTTCTCAGCTGCATCAAACACCAATGAAATCAAGAGGAACGTGTGGAAGGAATTCACCATTCTGCTGCGTTGCCATTGCAATCTACCTGAGTGTTATGATAACAACACGATAGAGTGTGAAGTATGTGGCAAATGGTTCCACTGCAGATGTGTACAGCTGAAAAAAAGCACCTAAAACCATGTGGAAATGTTCCATTTACTAATTCATTCTTTGACAGTCACTTCGCATTTATCAACTACTTCATATTACATTATTATCGACTGCAAACACTAAACACAATGCTATTAAATAATAATAAAAGATAATGCTTGTATATGATCATTTTTGTCTTGTTATTAAAAACTGGTCAGATAGCTATATTTAAGGTGGGCTAGGCAACCCACTTTAAAGCCGGCTGAATAGACAGTTTTAAAGCCGGTTATATGTGGTCCGCTTTAAAACCGGCTGACCCGGTTTAAAGCAGGCCAGCTAGCCGGTATTAAGAACTTGCAATGGTGTTAATTATTGCACTAGTCGGGATTCACTGTATTACGAGATGCATACCTTTCTCCTATCTCGTTGCCCATGACAACCTCGAATGTCGTCTGTACAATATAATGTGTATTTACCTAGCAACTGCTTTGTGTCATTGTATTAGTGCGCATGCACGGACCTCGAACAACATATGGCTATATATAACGTGCATTTCACACAATTGCATACACACAGCCAGTTGCAATGCAGTGCACAGCAATAGTCGTGTTCTGTTTGGTATTCATTCAATGCGCCAGCAGCGGAGGGGGAACTCCGGAGTCGGTAGCGCTCGCAAGTGGACTAAAGGCGAATCTGAAAGTATTGGTACGTCCGATCGACTGTACACACGTACAGAAATTTATACTATGTTGTATATGGCATGTCATTGATAGACTCGAGTGCCAGAATATTTTATTCACGGAGATTAGTTGCAATTATAGATCACATCTGTCCAGTTTTATGCAAAATGCTGCATGCATAACTTTCGCGCTGCAGTAGTATGAAATTTCTCACTTAAATCTATGCAAATAATGACATTTTATTGCAATGTACGAAATCAATACTTATATTTATATAACAGGACAGACTGCTCGTGAACCAGTCGTTTTCAAGGGTTGCAACTTTTCAGCCAGTCTTTCAAGCACTAGTAACATTTTTAGACGCAAGCCGTATAATAAAGGAGATTGCTCAGGAAGGGGCTGGAGCCACCATCTTGAAAGATCTCCTCAACGGGCTAGAAGCTGATGCGTGTTTATGGGTAGGTGTATTGCAGCATTTAGTCAAACAATTGTAGCATCACTTTGTTTGCAGTTTCAGTACGTCACAAATATACGAAACACTACCAGGCCTTTTAAATGTACGAGACAGGACGTAATGGACCTGAAACGTACATTATCGGCTTTCAAGTGAACATTTGCAGTACACCATCCCAGACAACATTACTAATATGTGGTTTTAATTTATTAAGATTATTGTGTACAGAGCACTAATTCCTTTTTGGTACAGTGTGCACATCTGTGCACGTGCACTTTGTACAAGTATAAGATAAATATACATGCACGTATGTTGTGTGGTATGACTGGTAATTATCACTCGACAATTTTAAATCTTGATAACATCGCATACGTTTGGATCAGTGTGCTTATATATTGTGTAAGGAAACACCATGTATGTGATAGCGTATAACTCGTAATGCACTCAGAGTTGCAAATCATTTGCTGAAGAAGATGAACTAACAACACTGCTTCTCTTCCATCTCTGCAACGCTGTCTACCTCTTCTTATTTGCAGGTTTAACACCTTCCAAGTGAAGTATCAGACACCTATGCTTTGAATCAGGACACAGGTACAGTGCTGAAGCTTCCTTCCTTCTGGGCTTCCCCCGCGAGGGGATTGGGCTATCAAGGAGGAAACTGTCGCGGAGTAAACTGTCCGCCCGGACCATTTACTTCGGCGTAAGTTGTCCTAGGACACTTTACTCCGGAGCAACCTGTCCCTCTAGGACAAGTTAGGCTGTCCCCATCTGGAGTGAACTGTCCCTACCCAACTCTCTTCCTGCGGGCAATTTACTCCGGAGTATGATAACTTACTCCGGAATAATATGTCCTAGGTCAATTTACTCCGTAGTAATATGTCCTAGGACTGCTTACCTTACGCTGGATTGATGCATGTGCCCTGAGTTCAACTGACATCAGCAAACTCTCGTTCTACGTTTTCATCGGCATGTTCACTCATAAGTCTCATCCATTTACATCAGCTATAAATGTTGTAAATGTCACATACAACCCCTGAAAGCCAGCTGGCAGCTACGCTCCTTATCGGTAGTGATTAACAACTTAAACCACGTGGCTGCGCACTATAGTTTGAATTGCAATTTACACGATATATATGAAGGACCACTTACTCCGTCGGGGGCAATTTACTCCGGAGTAAAATGTCCGGTAGGATAATTTACTCCGACGGACACTTTCCTCCGTGACAGCGCCACACGTGCACACCTCCATCGTGTAATCCTACCACACATCCTGCAGCGGCCTCTGTCACAGCTGACTAGCTTATGTTCAACATCTGCTTCAGCCTGAATCACCCATGCAGTACTGGCTGCCTCTCTTTCAGCTTATTCTTTAGCATTTGATGACACGGCTGCATGCAGAAGTGTGCCACAGGTGTCACTTCCTGTCCTGGCTTAAATTTATTCCAGAAGATAAAAGAATTCACTTCTGACATACTAAATAGCTATGTGCCTTCCATGTATCCTCAAAGGATGTTCCTCCTTGCCTCTTGGCATTGTGCTTATCAATAGCATTGAAGTTAAAATGAAAAAGCTCTTGAATATGCAATTGGTCTAAGTGTGCAGACTTCTTATTCTGCCAGTCACCATTACTGTAACGTACAGTAAAGTGCCTTGTGAGAGTGTTTCCCATGTTTGTGGTAAGGGACATTGGCTGCTTGTCTTTATCAATGGCCGCGAGGACACCCCACTGTTGACCATTGACTGCATGTAAAGGAATTCATAGCACATGCCTGCTCCGCTTTGCTATTTAGCCATTGTATTGGAAACCCTGTGTGAGCTGTTTTGACATTACCAATCTCCTACGCCTGCCAAAGCCTTTGCTGCCTTCAAGCTAGCAAATGCACTATCAAGGATCACAATATGACCAGAATTTCTCCATTTTGAAGTAAGTCTCATAGCAGTCACTAAGCCAGCTCCCAGATATTTCACATATTCTTTATCAGCCATCAGGGCCTTTCCTTCATAGATCTCACTTTCCCTGTCAGCAGCAGTATGCCCTTCTCTTCCATCTGGGGTAGGTTTTCTAACAGTGCATCAATCCGGGCATACCCTTACCCAACCATTGCCCCATACTCTCATCGACCACCAAAATACCATCTGGTGTTACACAGCGCAGCATGTTTATGTTCCATTCATCAGCAAAACATCAAATGAATGCGAAAGGATCAGTTTGACCATCAACAATAGGGTACTGTGCAAGAGTAAAAGCCTGCAGAAGTCTACGAAATCTGCCATAACTTATAAATACCAAATTTAATTTTTAACAAATACATCGCTTTTATATTGTGCAGGGAGGTCAGCTGGGTGGCACAACATGTACAGATGGTATCCCATGAAAAGCCAGAATTCATCCACTATAACACTAAAAGAAGGCCCCTTACTGCAAGTCTTTCCCTTTTGAGTCATTTGAATGCATGGCCATGCAGCCTTGCGCAGCGAATATAACGGAGGCAAACAGCTTAAATGCCGTACAACAAGACTTGAATCGAAGATTGTAAGTACATGGACACAAACGTTTAAAAACTACTAACACATGTACGTACACATGACATCAGCAGTAGCACAAGGGTCAATTACAATACAATAGTCCAATAGATGGGCTATCTAACAAGAGGTTTCTCTCATGGATTAACGCGTCAGCCCACAATAGTATTTTCTCTTATCAATTAAAGTCCCCAGTCCATCACATGTGGCGCATGCAAGTATGCATGCATGCAGAACTGTCGCAGACACACTTGAATTGGTAGTGTTGCATGGTGTGCGCCAGTCAACACATGCATCATAATGATTGTGGAATATGCAAAACCATGATCACTGATTGGCAGGACAGAAAGCCAATTCAAAATGAAGCACGTTTGAAGCACGTTTTACTCACATTGGTAGGAGCAGGACATAGTTTTTAGTTGCATCAGAGCAGATGAATGAAATGGCCGGCTGTCTCAGGGAATGGATATTCGCCGTTAATTTGAGCAAGGTGGAGTGCAAGAGGATAGTTCATACACTGACAACAGCTACAATTGAGGCTGTGATTATATATAGATGCGGAATAAGCTGACTCCGTGGGGTTATGGGTGTGGCAACACATACTTAAGCGTTGCTGGAAGAGCGAAATGATCGCTCTCAACATCGCTGATGACGTGAAATGGAGTATGATTGCATCTTTAAGCGGTCGAAGGAGTGAAGATATCAGGCATACACACCATGAAAAAAAAAAAGCAGAGTACATGGCATGAAGTTGAGTCTTGGAGAGACCAAGGACAATGGAGCGGTCAGAATTTCACTTTCTTGGTTTTGCAACTCTCTAAAAAAAGATCGCCTCCCTAGTGCGGCACAAAGATGGCTCTTCACTTCGGATGTTATACCCAGTTCCTGCGTGACAGTTCTTTCGCACCGCGCAATGTTTTTACAAATCACCTATATATACCCAATGTGACTTGTACGCTCTAAACATGCAATGGTGTTAATTATTGCACTAGTCGGGATTCACGGAATTACGAGATGCATACCTTTCTCCTATCTCGTTGCCCATGACAACCTCGAATGTCTTCTGCACAATGTTATTTACCTAGCAATTCGAACAACATATGGCTATATATAACGTGCATTTCACACATGCAATTGCATACACACAGCCAGTTGCAATGCAGTGCACAGCAATAGTCGTGTTCTGTTTGGTATTCATTCAATGCGCCAGCAGCGGAGGGGGAACTCCGGAGTCTGTAGCGCTCGCAGGTGGACTAAAGGCGAATATGAAAGTATTGGTACGGCTAGTCATGGTGCCCCCAGCTTTTCTGGAAGGGGGGGGGGGGGGGGGGGGGCACCCAAGTACAAGGTACAAGAGGGCGCCATCTGACAGCCGCGAATACGTCGTCCGCTTTCGGCGGATTTAACCAGTGGGGTGCTGTCCGCTTCCGGCCGATTCAACCGGTGGGGGAAGGGGGGGGGGGGGGTTGCTGTCCACTTTCGGCCGATTCAACCAGTGGGGGGGGGGGGGGGGGGGGGGTGCTGTCCGCTTTCGGCCGATTAAAACAGTGGGGGGGGGGGGGGGGGGGGGGGGGGGTGAGGAGGGGTACTGTCCGCTTTTGGCCGATTCAACAAGTGGGGGGGGGGGGGGGGGGGGGGGCTGATGTCAGCTTTCGGCCGATTCAATCTATGAGGTGTCCGCGCTTACGGCGGATTCAATCAGTGGACGGTGGGTGCTGTCCACTTTTAACCAATTCAGCCAGTGCGCATGTATCGTGTAAACTTTTATTACAAGGGGGGGCGCCAATGAGTCCATCTCCCCCCCCCCCCCCCCCATGCAAGTACAGAAATTTATACTGTGTTGTATATACATATCATGGATTGACTCGAGTGCCTTTTATTCACGGAGATTAGTTGCAATTATACATCACATCAGTTTGAATACCTTCCACTTTTATGCATGCATCATTTTCGCGTATGAATGATATTTCACCCTTAATGTCTATTTTCCTGAGTGTCCGCCCGGGGGTACAATTGGACACCCGGGTAGACATCAAGAATAGTTTTTGCCGTTGCCGTTCGGTATGGAAGGATCCAAATTGCATTTAACAGTACTGGCTTACAGAACAAGTCTTTTTAGGATCGGGCCGAGATAAAATAAGGCTTACATCCTTTTGATACCAGTAAAACGAGCCGTGCTAGTGGACCAATCCATTACGCTCCGTGCGGTACATCGTATACGAGCTACGGCCAATAATGCAATTTGGCCCCTGAACGGCAAAAACTTTTTTTGCTGTCCACCCGGGTGTCCAATTGTACCCCCGGGTGGACACTCAGGAAAATGGAAATTAAGTCTATGCAAATAATGCAATTTACGAAATCAATATTTATATTTAACTATACCGATAACAGGACTATCAGAACAGATGCTCGTGAACCAGTCGTTTTCAAGGGTTGCCACTTTTCAGCCAGTCTTTCAAGCTCTATTAAAAATTTTAGACGCAAGCCGTAAGATAAAGGATATTGCTCAGGAAGGGGCTGGAGCCACCACCTTGAACGATCTCCTCAACGGGCTAGAAGCTGATGCGTGTTTATGGGTAAGTGTATTGCAGCATTTAGCCAAATTATTTTAGCATTACTATGTTTGCAGTTTCAGTACGTCACAAATATACGAAACACTACCAGGCCTTTTAAATGTACGAGACAGGACGTAATGGACCTGAAACTTAAAAACGAGCAGCTTCGTTTGCCTATGGCGACACTGTACACGTTGCTTCCGAATTCGAACAATCAGCAAAATGAAAACAGTTGGGTGCAAAGCAACTTTCAATCGAAAAACTCCACAGCTGCATGCAATTAGAGATGTAGTACATCATGTATTTCCATCTGTGAGCATTTAATGATTTTGACTGTAGTAATGAAAGTGTTCACTTCTTACAGTACAATGACGTCAATTAGTATGAATCCAGAAATGAGAGGTCAAAAGGAATTGACAATAGTTGCGGATTGTACATTCGTGAACGGTTGTTTATAAACTTCATTGCATAATTACCAACCAAATTAATTATTTAAGACGTGACTAACTTTTTAAAATGGGCGGTGTATTATATGCAGTACGCTTTGCCTCGTGAGTGTCTCTTCCTCTCTCTCTCTCTCTCTCTCTCTCTCTCTCTCTCTCTCTCTCTCTCTCTCTCTCTCTCTCTCTCTCTCTCTCTCTCTCTCTCTCCCTCCGTCCCTCCCTCCCTCTCTCTCTCTCTCTCTCTCTCTCTCTCTCTCCCTCTCTCTCTCTCTCTCTCTCTCTCTCTCTCTCTCTCTCTCTCTCTCTCTCTCTCTCTCTCTCTCTCTCTCTCTCTCTCTCTCTCTCTCTCTCTCTCTCTCTCTCTCTCTCTCTCTCTCTCTCTCTCTCTCTCTCTCTCTCTCTCTCTCTATCTCTCTCTCTCTTGCTCTCTCTGTCTCTCTCCTCCATCCCACATGCTCCGTATAGCCCATTCACCCAATCCCCACATTAGAGATATGTTTAGCTTCATTGTGCACTGCCACATGTACATAAGCAAAACACACATGCAAACCAGATAGAATGTGATACCCAAAGCAGTGGCTACAGCTACAATGATGTAGAGGGGGAGCCCCTCAGTCTTGGAAACCACCCTCTCGTTATGCACATCATAGCTTCATTCATCTCATTCATTTGGACTGTGAGCTGTGAGCTGTGAGCTTTTTACAAGGTTTCAGGCTGCAATCTTCTATCAAGCTTCTAACCTAGCAATTGCAACTGAGAAGTCCTGAAATCTACATTAGCAAATGTACTCCAGTCCCTATGTATACTCGGTTATAACCGCGGATGTGATAGATTATGATTCTGCAACGCATGGTTTCTGTGTTCACTTCTACATGTTACACTTCATCCACAGGTTGTGTGGAGAGCACCAAGATGTATAAAGTTGCATCCACCGTTCTCCTTTTCAGACCTCAATCGCATTCATTTGGTAATCCATGAATTGGTTAATGGCCAGCTGCAGCCTAAAGAATAGTTCATGACTCCGAACAGTCAGCCATACATGTTAAATCAATAGTCATACATGCACTTGGACACATGCATGTCAGCTAGGGTAAACACATATGTATGGCATGTTTACACAACACCAAACAAATTGATCAGATGTGGCCAAGAAACCTACACACCAAAAAAAGCTAGCATGCAGAGCTCTCTAGATTTAGTCCATGATAGTAGGCGCATTACCACTGTCTCTCTTAAGCTGACTAACTCTCTCCCTTGCAACCTTGCCCTTTTCGGATCTCTCCCTCTACTTACTTGCTTCCTGGTCCACACAATTGTTTCTCCATCCCCACCTTTTGTCAACCGATGGATCAATGGAGCTATTCCTGCTGATTACATCATGGGAAGTCACCCCTTGGACATGGATATTTAGTATACCCCCCACCCTCAACCCCTCATAGAGTCACCTATCACATCACACACCCCAGGACAGCAGTATGTCTCAGTCCACTACCAATATATATATATATATATACAGCAAAAACTGATTGATGCATCATGGGCGCCCCCAACTTTTCTGGAAGGGGGGGCCAGGATAGGGCAAGGGGGCGCCATTTGACAGCCGCGAATACGTTGTCCGCTTTCGGCAGATTCAACCAGTGGGTAGTGGGTGCGCTGTCCGCTTTCAGCCAATTCAGCCAGTGGGGGGTGCGCATGTATGTAAACTTTTATTACAAGGGGGGGGGGGGGGGGGGGGGGGGGGGGGGCGGGGGGCGGGGGCGCCATTCAACCCCTGGGGACGCCCATGGTCCATGTGCATGTCACTAGAAATGGAGAGTAGGGCACTCGATTGGCTTTCTATGCTGCCTATCCAAGAAAATGGCTTTGCCTTACATAAGGGAGCATTTAGATCGAGATGCTCTTTGTTTGCGCTATATGGTTGGCAGCCTAACCTGCTTCCTTCGACCTGTGTTTGTGGCAAGACATTTTTCTATTGAACATGCCTTAAACTGTCCCTGTGGTGGTTATCCATCTATTCGGCACAATGAGTTACAAGACATCACTGCAACATTGCTTACTCAAGTTTGCCACAGTGTTGGAACCGAGCCTGGTCTACAACCTTTATCTGGTGATTTTCTCATAACAAGACAGCAAATAATGCGGATGAAGCTCGTGTAGACATTGCTGCAAAGAACCTTTGGTGTCTTAACAGACAGGAGAGCTATCTTGATGTCAAAGTGTTCAATCCTTTTGCCAAGTCTTCAGAGCCGACGCCGGCATTTAAAAAGTGGTGCGGCCAAACCGCGCGCAGGCCGGGCGCTTGTATGAAATGAAACATGGATTGATGAGCAAAAAGGAGCCACAAGCGAGATGAGTATTAAATGAATAGCACTTGCATCATGCAGCAGAGTACGCAATTAACTATAAAGTATAATTTTTTTTTAAATCGAAGTTTCAAAAAGTGGTGCGGCCATGGCCGCACCTGCTTGAACGGCGGCGTCGGCCCTGGACTCTAATGTGAAAGAATCACTGACCCAATCCTATCGTCGTTTAGAAATGGACAGCCTATGAAGCCAGTATTCGTGAAGTAGAACTTGGATGTTTCACACCACTGGTGTTTTCTACTTCTGGTGGATTAGGTCCTGCTGCCAAAACCTTCTATAAGAGGCTTGCATCACTTATTGCAGAAAAGCACGATCAGCCATACAGCCTAACCCTTTTTTGGCTTCATGCCAAATTGAGCTTTTCATTGCTACGTTCTGCAATCATGTGTCTCCGTGGCTTTAGATCGTCATACCATCGAGGCTCATGCTCACCACAAGACTCTGCCATTGATCTGTCCTGCTCAGCAGGCAGAAATGCCCTAATGTTTGTGTATGTGTAATACATGGACATTTATTCTTGAAATTCAAACAGGTTTTAATGTAAATAAAAAAAACAATCCATTAATTAGATTGGTAGCAAACGTTCGAATTAATAATGACTGAAAGCAATAGTGTATAGACATATATGTGCATTGCCTATTTGAATGCCGCTCCCCAGAATAATCAATTATTCCATATATCATGCAAATCGTCCTTTATTCTATCTTAGGACATCCGGTTTCTATACCAGTGAGATGAGGGCCAGTACCAGAGATCATTTATACTTATGAACCATCTTGGGTGACATTTTTTCAACCCTCGATTTGCGTTGCAAACTGAGGTTGAGATATTAACCGTCAAAAGGTATATGATGTATAGCAACGTGGCGACCGTTTGACGCATTATTTTAATTAGTTTTGTATCCAACGTTACGCATGCAGTTGCAGAACCTTCTCGGAATGTGTAATTCGATACTCTTATTCAATTACCGCTCGGCGAATCTTCATAACTATTCATAAAACTGATCAATAATCTGGTAACCAACGCTACGGCGTCCTATTACAGAACCTTCGATTGGCAATGAAATACCCTCGTAACGCGATGTGCCAGGAGGTATCCATAACAATGGATACGACCTGGAACATCGAAACAACTTTAATTCAGTATAAACGGATATATACCTTTTATTCCTTGACGAAATGAACTCATTAGCGGTGGGTTGTAGCAGAGATAATATAGTATTATCTCTGGTTGTAGCGATCGCTAGGAACACAAGGTCCTAGCTTATTATCTCTGGTCCTAGATAACATCATTATGAATAGGGCATATTTTCCCAATGTCGGCAAATTGTTGCAATGCTACTGTATGTGTTGGTAATGGAATGAATTTAATGACATAATTGATATCAATCTTATCAAAACATGCAGCCTGATCGTGAACCTGTTGCTCAGTTTCAAGTGTCGCCAACTTCACTCAGGCGTTTTAAGATGCCAGTCATAACATTGCTCGGGAAGGGGGGTGGAGCCATTATCTTAAAAAATCTCTACAACGGGAGCTGATTCGGGTACGCATATTGCAGCAAGTAGTCAAATTTAATGCAAATTATTCACTATTTTATTTTGCCGTTTCAGTATGTCACAAATATACGAAACAATATAGACATATGCATGACGCAATAGACAACTTCAGATTTTGTACTCCGAATGTGATGTCACCTATAGACTATACGGCTGTGGTCTCTAGCTTCTGTTGGGCCCCACATAGTCATATCGTTGTGGGGTCCAATTAAGACAGCAACGGACTTCATCGTAATGTCTATATGTGACATCATATCCGCCGGAATACAAAAATAATCCGATCCTAAAGGTTGTCTACAGGGGGGACTCGCAAATTGAGACTTTTCGCACCTCGCAGATGGAGACTTTTTGCACCTTTATAATAACTGTCAGTTGATATACTCCTGCCGACTTCAGTACGACTACTGAAAACGTTGTGGGCTTATTAATCCGCCCCTTTTCTCCAACCACTATATAAAAATTTATTTCCTAGCCTCTTCACTGCCTGCCTACTTCTTACCTTCATTACGAGGCTACGTGTACCTAATATCTGCATGCTCACTTCCAGTCATAATGATTAAGAGCTTCAACCTTGCTTTATTGCCTTGGTGGTGGGATGGGCACAGCCTGAGTACCCAACCCAAAGTAGGAAACTTTGAATGATGCCCTATACAATACACTGTTACTTCAATATTACCTCAAGTGTTCACTTGCTTGACATGCACTCTTGTTCTCTTGGTTATTCCCCTTCGTTGTGAGCGTCTGTACAGTGCACCATTCAAAGTTTCCTACTTTGGGTGGGTACTCAGGTTGTGCCTATCTCTCCACCAAGGTAACAAAGCAAGGTTGAAGATCTTAATTCATATTAAGTGAGCATGCAGGTATTAGGTTCACGTAGCCTTGTAACGAAGGTAAGAAGTAGGCAGGGAGTGCAGAAGCTAGGAAATAAATACTTATTTATAGTGATTGGAGAAAAGGGGCAGGTTACGAAGCGCCCGCAACGTTTTCTGTAGTCAATGAATATTATAAGCGGTATGTTAAAGTCCGCAGGGGTGGATCAACTCATAGTTATTTTAAAGGTGCAATGAATGTTGCGTATTTTCTCAATCTGCGAGGTGCGAAAAGTCTCCATTTACGAGTCACCCCCTGTATGGACTTAAAACTTAGAATGCCTTCGAATACCTTTTACATATATAATGAAATTTACAAAGCAATTGCTTTGTGTCATTCTATTCGCACAGACCTCACACAACATGATGGCTATATACATTTCACACAACTGCATAATTGCAATGGACTAATCGTGTTCTGTTTAGTGTATTGAGATAAGGGCCAGAACTTATGGATCATCATATCGATTTACGTTGTGAACCAAGTTGAGAAATTGACCGTCAAAAAGGAGGGTGCGTGTATGTAGCAACCGTACTCGCAGTGCGACTTCCATCTCAGTTAATTACTTTATACCTTTAGTGGTGGAAACTTATGGTGTATGGGGAGCTGAAGCCATTGAGGTGTTTTCAACTGTGGCATCACGACTGGCTATCCGGACTAATTCCACCAAGTCAAGAGCTCTGGCCACCCTCTATGGTCATCTCAGCATGATTTTGGTACGGGCCAGTGCTGGAGCTATTCTGATGTGATCATACGTGCCATCATCTGCGTTTAGTTGGACTTATGATAGCAACATTAGTGCTATAGCTGTAGTTTAGTGGTGTTATGTGTGGACATAATGATAAAAATTATGGTTGCATATGTTTATTATTATTGAAATGTATAATTGTATTCTTCTACTCCTGTAATAACCATCATTACAGCAGACATATAATGGCCAAGGTGAGAGCGTGCCCCTCGAATACACATAACTGAACTTCGCAGTAATGAGTAGGCAAGTCGGCATCTCAACCACTGACATGATGGTTAGCCTGTAGGCCTGGTTCCATTTAGCAGAGAGCAGAGAGGTCAGACGCTTATACACATGTAGCTTGCTGTGGCTTGAGGCACAAGGCCACCAGTGCAAGAAAGAATAAGTGAAAGTCATCTTCCTGGCACATCGAAAAGAAAATGAAAATTTATATTGCGCAGCATATGCATGGTCGTGGATAGATTCAGTATCAATATATGTATAACGAATTAACGATACTGTCAATAGTGGATCTAGGTGGGGTGGGGTAAGGGGGGGGGGGGGGGGGGGGGTTGGGGGGTTTAAACCCCTCCACCCCTTCGATTGTTATTCATAGCAGACAATTAGGCAATCTACATTGATAGTTGTGAATAAACCATTAACCCTCTTCCTCTGCCGCGTCGACCGCTTCGTACGTCCGCCCCTGATACTATACATATAATGTATTCACTGAGCTCAATTATAGCTTCCATCAGTTGAGACTCACAAAGATTGAGAAAGCCGTAGGTGCACAGGAAAACACCATAAACAAGTGGACATCCACTTAAGGCGGAAAACCAGGAGAGCGGTAGAGATGTTTCATGATGAACTGAAAGAGAAAAGAAATTAACAACTACCATCAACAAATTAGGATTCAGATTTTTTTCAAAAGGTTAATCGCGATTACCCATTCGGTCGGCTATGCATTTAGTACTATTCAATTTCAGAATCTCTTTCCGATCCGTCGAAATAACCGATTCTGTTTTTCTTTAGTCGACAGTCGTTTCCTTCGTGTACAGAAATTGGTCGTAAATCGTTTTATGTGCCTTCCTGCCTGTCTGACAATGGCTTACTAAATGGTTAAATAAACGTACGGCACACATGAATGAAACTTTGGTCGATATAATCAACACTTGCTATGGCCAGCATGTGCTTCGAATAGACCTAGCAAGCACTGACTTATAAAACGATTGGCATGCATGTGATATTGTTGGTATGCACGTATCTTCTTAGACGTAGTTGTGGTGTCATTAGATGTTACCATGCCGGGGACCTTGAGCTATTTTCTGGAGACTTGAGCATACCAGTCCTAGTAGAGGGGTGGGAAAATGAAACACGTGTCACCTTATGAGATGCAGCTAAAATGCAAGCCTCGTGACTGTAAACAAGTGTATCTTGATTATCGCGTTGGTAGCTGTAAAAATCTCCAGTGCCATTGCATGAAAAATTAATTACAATGCCGTTCTCATTGTCACGATGGCAACAGGTGCGGCAACGAACATTACGGAGACTGTTCAACACCTGTTCCAACAAAGGTGAAATGTATGCGTTGGAAATCAATATTGTAAGGCGCAAAAATCTTGATGGATGCCTGCAAGTAAATAATTACTGCGTGGTTTACGTAAAATTCATTTGTGATGTTTTAGCCTCACATACAAAACTATTGTAGCAATCTGAGTTGCATTGGTAACATTCGTGGTGAGGAATACATGTTACTACATTTTGCTCATTTATTTCGTAGATATGAGCAATGCTATTGAATCCTCAGATGACATTGTGACTGTGATGAAAATCACAATGACTATTGCTTGCATTGGTAACAGTTTCAACCATTAGTTGACTTTATACAAGATAGTTGTCGCAAATGCGTCACAGACGCACATACACACACGGCACACACATATACACAAACACATACACACAGCACACATACACACATCTTATAGTTTGTATTGTGTGTTAAATACGTGTCTTTGACAGAATTAGTTACATGCACACACGGCTCTCACACATACACACGGCACACACATATTGCATCTAATAGTTTGTTTTGTGTGTTAAGCCCGTTTCTTTAACAGAATGACTGATAGAAAATGAAACATGCGCGTACCTAGGGATATATGTTAGTATGGTAACCATGGTTTGTTAATACAGCTTATGGAATGCATACATATACATGGTATTGCGTAAAAGGCCTATTATGTTTTTGCTGTTTCAGAAACAGCTCTACACTGACTGTCACTCCTAAAAGTCCGCGGCACCACTCCGTCGGCGAGTGCGTCCTTCTTAATGATTGATAGCGACAAGAAACTCCTGGGAATAGTTTGTGGTCTTTTTTCCACAGAAAGGTCGTAAGGAGAGCTATTTTTTCCAAATGATGCATCAATAGCTATGAACTCTTCAGTTGCAGTGGGATATCCAGACGTTTTGTCTAGAGATATTGATGGTTCGTCAGTAGAATGAGTGGACTGTGAGGTTGTAGCAAGGCCTGATCTTTGCACCACGCCGCCATCCCGCAGTGTGTTTGTGGCAACAGAGTATAGCCTCCTGTGATTTCTAAACCATGATCGCCAAACAGCCTTTGCATCTTTGCTTCGTACACCATGGAATATAAGAATGAGAAGGCCTTGACTGCTCACAAATAAACTAAATAAAGCTTGAAATACACAAGCCAAGACACTGATTTTGTGACTGCTTGCTGCAATACCAAAGCCCCAGCCAAGCCCTAGAACCAGTGCTAAGCCAGCAGCTATCACAACATTGCGCATTGTGACAGTCTTACCATCTGTGTTACTAGACTTAGATGAATGCTTCAAGATGGAGACCATTATCACAGCAAACACAATCCAGTTGAAAAAATATATACAAGAGAATGGTAGAACAAATCCAAGGTAGAATGGTAGAGAAGTAGCCCTGCAGCTGTCAGAAAGTGAGCATCGGGTTCATATTAAACACAAAAAAAGGGAATGAAAAAATTCTGTCATGAACATGTATATATTATTATGGCAACATACTAATTTTTATTGTAATAATAGCGATAGCCTGTTGCAACTGAAATGATCACTATGCCAAGGGGGACCACTGAAACAAAAAAGAAATTGATGATGCATATTTCACGCGATGAATCAATACAACTTGACTCACACCATGATACTAGCCCAGCTTTTAGTGAAAACTTGTGCATTGAATTTCCCAGGACCTTCACAAGTTTAATGTACAGAAATACTGCTTCAGATGATGTCCACATGAAGTAAACCAGCATGAAGTAGTGAACTAGGGCTGCACTGATTCCACATATGGCCGGTACAGATGTTGTATATCCAGACACCCCAAACACGATGTACAGGCACAACAGTGCACAGCATAAATTAATGAGCAATTGGCCATGTTCAGAACTGCGTAGAGTTCTGGAGAGAATTAAATATATATGTATGCATGCATTTTATATCATGTGAACATCTGTGATGTGCTTACTTTGAGGAGAGGTAAGTTATAATGAAGAATAGCAAAGAAATGATTGAGATGATTGTTCCAATAGTTGTGATTACCTCAGCAGCCAAACATCTCTCATCACCAGGATTGAGATTCTTTGGTTACAAAAATATTACAAATTAGACGGCAAAATACTCTTAAACTCACCAAGAGCATAGCAAAATTTCCCTGATAAACAGTGGATTTTCTTCTATTGAGTTTGTTTTTTAGCACCATTTCTGCTGTGAACATATTTTTTGTTGGAGTAGATATTATGGATTCTTCTGTTATCCAACTTCCAGTTTCATTAGTGTAACTTGTGTTCCACTGTGCAAAACTAGGTCTTTTATCATCCTACAAAATATATACGTAATATCTTCATCAGGCCACATAACATTTGATAATTTACCTTAATAACTCTAAAAGTGAAAATAAGTTTCTCAGCTAGTAAAACAGCACTACCTCCAACACTCAAAATAATGGAACCAAGTTTAAAGCCATTCTTTTCCTGTTCAGGAGACTGAAATAGTGTGTTTTTTAAAAATGTGTAGAATGCCAATCTATACACGGACGATCCAGTGTTGCTGCAGTTATTTGAACGTACTGGTACAAGTTTTACAGTGGCAGTATTGTTTTCTGTGCTATTTGAACCAATAGAACCTCGATCAATTGTTGTATTTTCTATTGCTTCAATATCTACAGAACCCAGGTTGACACTGAAGCTCGTTCCTTTGAAGCAGTCATTTGAAAGGGTAACATCTTCCAGTTGTATGGCAAATACTTTTCCAGTATACAAAGTGGTTTGATTGATAATGGCATTGTTGGAGTAGTAGTTCAATATGTTCAACAGGCTGTACGTAGGAACGAATAAAATTGTGTAAAAAAAAAGCGTATTAGTGGGGATGGTTAATATATTTCTATGTATTTGTATTAAAATTGTATTTTTAAAAAGAATAAGTTTCAGATGAGATAGCACATCAATGAAGTTAAGTATACTTTAAATTATTATTACTTTCAGATTACCATAGTTTGATAGAACCATACCTGTTAGCATCTTGGGGTCCAGTATTGTTAGAATTTATTAAATCATCTACAACAGATAAAAGCCGAATGGCAACCTGCACATGTGTTGATAAAAGAATATATGTTAAAATAAGATGTGATTATAAACACACTAACCTCCGTGTTATTAAGTGCATCTTTCACAAGGTTTTCCCATTCACATGCTATATAGTCTGTAGGACATGTAATTATAACTGGTTCCCACTGACCCCCAGTAGAGTATGTTCCTCCACAGTGACGCTTGATGCAAGGAGATACCATAGAATTGGACCCTATTTCAGCCTCTTGCCACACGTATCTGCCATTACAAACATTGATGAAAGGGCAGCCATCTGTTGTGGTTGATCAAAATACGTGGAATTGATGAAAGCATTGCATTTCGTCTTACCGAATCGAACCACACTGCTATTAATCACTGGAGCATATTTTTGATCAGCATTTCTGGTTATAATATCAGATAGAATTAAATTCACTTCATTAACCAATGAACTGTTGACCAATGATTCATTTCCAATGAAAGTAATGAGCGCATCGATTGTTGTATCTGAATAGCTATAGAAATGTAAAAAGATATTACATATTATAAATGATAATTCTTGAACGTACTGGCTACTGTAAGTAGAAAGGCAGGAAAATTATATGTGTGCATTCACAGTCATTTGGAAAGGAATAAAAAGCTTAAGTATTCACATGGCATTATCATATAATTATTCAATCTCAAAACTTTCATTACCTACCTACCCAGTTTTCATTAATGCTACCCCTTTATGGTCATATAAATGACATTACTTCAACTTGAATATTCAGTGTTGCAGATGTCAATCAACATTGACTCACAGCTGCATGGCTGCTCCATTAATTACATGTAGTGCATATAGAACACATTAAATCGATATATACACAGTTGAAATTAATATCTTGAATGATGTGCAAATGACAACCCTCGAAGTGGGAATACAGATTGTACTGGGAACATTTGCATTAGAAATTATCCAAGCATTGCCTCACTGGTAATGGCCTCGCTGGAAAGCTACGTTAACATTGAATAGTCATATGGGATACCCCCCTTGTACAGCCCTAGGCATACCCTTTAGCTGCGATAGATGCCATTAACAATAAAGGCTATGTATAAAGATGCCCATATATATTATTTTGATGTCTACTGCATTTGATATAATGTATCACACGTTTGGCATACATTGCATCTCAATTAATCTATTAATATATTTCACTCTAACATTTTCCCGACACGTACCTGATATAGGCAAAAATAATACTTGCACTGCCATTCTCAACAAATCTTCCAGTAAGACTGGTATTCAACTGATAATGAAAAATATTAATTTTAATAATATACACAATATCTGAAATTAATTTCTGCTATAAAATTAGCACCAGTCTTTGCATCCACATAGCAATTGCAGGTCATCACCTGATACACTATGTCCAATGTTACTGTAATATTCAACTTTAGATGTGCAGAATATTGGAATACTCCTGTGGACATTAAGAAGAAGCGATATGAACTCATTGCTATTTAACTATGTCAATAACCTTTTATGGAAACTTTTGCTTCACTGGAAGATGCATTCCCATAGCTATTTATGGCTTTACATGCATAAAAACCTCTGTCAGACAATACAACTGCTGGAATAACCAAGGTTGATCCAGTTAAAATAGCCTGGTTGTCTTTATACCACGTGATCGTGGGATGTGGACATCCAGATGCCTGGCATTCTAGAATCACCTTCGAGTACAAATCACTAGACACACTTTCAGGATTCATAGTAATTTCAGGTGCCTTCGGACACTCTATTAAAAAAAAAATCAAGTACAACATTACTACATCTGAAATATATCATGCAGTTGCTTAATCTGCACGCTGTATAAAATAGTATTTTGTGCCCCACATTAGCAACAACAAAATTTCTTGGGACATGCATGCAGTAATGATATGATCCAGCCAAATATGGATCCAATACTTAAATACATAAACATATGTAGATCACGAGGTATGAGAGTAGAATAGTGTACTGCAATGAGATACCAACCTCGTCCTTCAGTTCTAACATTAACCACATACGATGCTCTGCCTTCACCAGCTGATGTATTGGCTGTTATAAAGCATTCATAATTTGTAAATATGTATAATCCAGTTCCAATTACAACAGCAAGCGTAGTTCCATTCACCACTGATCTAATTGTTGGCCTGTTTGGACCAATTACTTGTTCAGGATATACTTGACTGCCAGATGTATTGCAGTACACAGTGTACCCAGTGATGATGCCATTCTTCTGATAGGGAGGAGCCCATCTAACAGCGAGTTGATTATGTGATCCAGGAATAGAATCCATCGTAATATTGACCGGAGGAGATGGGGCTGAGAATAAAGAAACAAAATATATTATCACCAGTTTGCATGATGTATCTAACTGTACACACTTGCTTCTTCTGTTTGGCTTCTGACAATTGCAGAACCAGCGCTCTCACCATATGAGTTGTTGGCCGATATGTAGCAGTCATATTGTGTAAATGGCATAATTCCAAAATTAAATACAGTCGTGAAAGTCACCCCATTCACCACTGATCTAATGGTTGGGCTGTTTAGACCAATGACCTGTTCTGGGTATTCTTGACTGGCAGATGTATTACAGTACACAGTGTATGCAATTATATTTCCATACTTCTTAGCAGGTTGAGACCATCTTGCATAGAGTTGGTATGGTGAGTGAGGCACTGATGACAATGAAAAATTCTGAGGTGGAGTGGGAACTGGAAAAGTGAGAGCAATTAAATTAATTGATGCTTGAAATGATTATGTATTTCCCAGCAATGCATCACATTAGCTTCTAACTTACATAACTAATTGATGCTAGCAATAGAAATGTCCAATAATACATCACATTAACTTAACCTAAATAACTCCAAAACTTAGAACTCACTGAATGATGCTTATGTACACATATGCATGTGTTGTTTATCCATTTAATATTGTTTGAATTATCCAAGTATGTATATATAATTAAATAAAGATTATTAAGCTTCTATAGCACTCACCTGTTCCTTCAGTTCTGGCAGTGACAACAAGTGATGGAATCCCTTCACCAGCAGATGTATTGGCTGTCATCAAACAATCATAGTTTGTGAATGTATAAAGTCCTGTGACAATTACAGCTCCAAGAGTAGTTCCATTCATCAATTTTCGTATTGTTGGCCTGTTTGGACCAATTACTTGTTCAGGATATGCCTGACTGGCAGATGTATTGCAGTACACAGTGTACCCAGTGATGATGCCATTCTTCTGATAGGGAGGAGCCCATCTAACGACGAGTTGATTAGGTGATCCAGGAATAGAATCCATCGTAATATTGACCGGAGGAGATGGGGCTGAGAATAAAGAAACAAAATATATTATCACCAGTTTGCATGATGTATCTAACTGTACACACTTGCTTCTTCTGTTTGGCTTCTGACAATTGCAGAACCAGCGCTCTCACCATATGAGTTGTTGGCCGATATGTAGCAGTCATATTGTGTAAATGGCATAATTCCAAAATTAAATACAGTCGTGAAAGTCACCCCATTCACCACTGATCTAATGGTTGGGCTGTTTGGACCAATGACCTGTTCTGGGTATTCTTGACTGGCAGATGTATTACAGTACACAGTGTATGCAATTATATTTCCATACTTCTTAGCAGGTTGAGACCATCTTGCATAGAGTTGGTATGGTGAGTGAGGCACTGACGACAATGAAAAATTCTGAGGTGGAGTGGGAACTGGAAAAGTGAGAGCAATTAAATTAATTGATGCTTGAAATGATTATGTATTTCCCAGCAATGCATCACATTAGCTTCTAACCAACATAACGAATTGAAGCTAGCAGTAGAAATGTCCAATAATACATCACATTAACTTAACCTACATAACTCCAAAACTTAAAACTCACTGAATGATGCTTATGTACACATATACATGTGTTGTTTATCCATGTAATATTGGTTGAAGTATGTATATATAATTAAATAAAGGTTATTAGGCTTCTATAGCACTCACCTGTTCCTTCAGTTCTGGCAGTGACAACAAGTGATGGAATCCCTTCACCAGCAGATGTATTGGCTGTCATTAAACAATCATAGTTTGTGAATGGATAAAGTCCTGTGACAATTACAACCCCAAGAGTAGTTCCATTCACCAATTTTCGTATTGTTGGCCTGTTTGGACCAATTACTTGTTCAGGATATACTTGACTGGCAGATGTATTGCAGTACACAGTGTACCCAGTGATGATACCATTCTTCTGATAGGGAGGAGCCCATCTAACGATGAGTTGATTAGGTGATCCAGGAATAGAATCCATCGTAATATTGACCGGAGGAGATGGGGCTGAGACGAAGGAAACAAAATATATTATCACCAGTTTGCATGATGTATCTAACTGTACACACTTGCTTCTTCTGTTTGGCTTCTGACAATTGCAGAACCAGCGCTCTCACCATATGAGTTGTTGGCCGATATGTAGCAGTCATATTGTGTAAATGGCATAATTCCAAAATTAAATACAGTTGTAAAAGTCACCCCATTCACCACTGATCTAATGGTTGGGCTGTTTAGACCAATGACCTGTTCTGGGTATTCTTGACTGGCAGATGTATTACAGTACACAGTGTATGCAATTATATTTCCATACTTCTTAGCAGGTTGAGACCATCTTGCATAGAGTTGGTATGGTGAGTGAGGCACTGATGACAATGAAAAATTCTGAGGTGGAGTTGGAACTGGAAAAGTGAGAGCAATTAAATTAATTAATGCTTGAAATGATTATGTATTTCCCAGCAATACATCACATTAGCTTCTAACCAGCATAACTAATTGATGCTAGCAGTAGCAATGTCCAATAATACATCACATTAACTTAACCTACATAACTCCAAAACATAGAAGTTATTCAGTGATGCTTATGTACACATATACATGTGTTGTTTATCCATGTAATATTGGTTGAAATTATCTGTATATATAATTAACTAAAGGTTATTAGGCTTCTATAGCACTCACCTGTTCCTTCAGTTCTGGCAGTGACAACAAGTGATGGAATCCCTTCACCAGCAGATGTATTGGCTGTCATCCAACAATCATAGTTTATGAATGGATAAAGTCCTGTGACAATTACATCCCCAAGAGTAGTCCCATTCACCAATTTTCGTATTGTTGGCACGTTTGGACCAATTACTTGTTCAGGATATGCCTGACTGGCAGATGAATTGCAATACACAGTGTACCCAATGATGATGCCATTCTTCTGATAGGGAGGAGCCCATCTAATAGCAAGTTGATTTGGTGATCCAGGAATAGGTTCCAGTGTCATATTAATAGGCGATGATGGGACTGTGGGTACAGTAATGAATTAATTTGCAACTAGTGTGTTCCATCATTGCATTATTATGCTCTAATGGTATGATATGCATAAGTATATGTAAATTATTATAATTTATCTTGTACATGCTCACTTGATTCTTCTGTTAGGCTGCTGATTATTGAAGAAGCAGAACTTTCACCGAATGAGTTGTTAGCTGTTATGTAGCAGTCATATCGTATGAATGGGATAACTCCAACATGGAATACAGTCATGAAAGTCGTTCCATTCACCACTGATCTAATGGTTGGGCTGTTTGGACCAATGACCTGTTCTGGGTATTCTTGGCTGGCAGATGTGTTACAGTACACAGTGTATGCAATTATATTTCCATGCTTCTTAGCAGGTTGTGACCATCTTGCATAGAGTTGGTATGGTGAGTGAGGCACTGATGACAATGAAAAATTCTGAGGTGGAGTAGGAGCTGGAAAATGTGATTAATGTTAGTTAAATAGACAATATTATGTGCGGAAACGTACGGTCTGATGGTATAGTCGCATTTTGCAATATAAATATCCATTGACCAGGGACTAAAACATTGCTTGTGGTAGTGATATTTATTATTGCTGATGTTCTTGATCCAGGAACATTTACATATGTAATGTTGTCCCCGGCATTGAATCCAATCTGTGCTTGTGTCCCACCAAGGCCTTTGACACCTCCTGCAGAATCGCCAGTTGTCCATTGAATCAAGCCATCAGCATACTGAAATATTGCATAAGACTGAAATTTGTCTGTTGTCAGGATACACTGAAATGTGTTTGTCTGTGTAGTATCAATGTTTAGTGTGGGTATATGTGGAAAAAGAAGGCACATAAATATACTGTGACCAATTCTCATTTACTTTACACTATACAATCATGTGCAGGGAAGGAAGGGGCATAGGCAAACCATAGAAAACTGGAATGTGGAAGAGCATAGGCAGGTCACATGAGGGTGGTGGAAACTAACCATGTACTTAGCACAGTTATCGAACATTAATTTCCATAATCTTCTCCAATGCTCCTCTATATTTCTAGCATGGATTATCCAAATTATTGTGCAACCACCATCGTGGATCACAATAAATATTAGCAAAATGAAAAATTGAAAAAAGCATATATTAGATTAGTTATAAGCTAGATTTCAGATATTTGAAACGTCTTGCCAGGCTCCCTGTGAAACTGGTACCCATTACCTACAGTACCTACTCTTGGATATATAGGAGAATTTGTCCTTATAGTGGCATGCTATGTCAACCTTCTGTCAATACCATCTATCCCGTTCTTTTGAAATGTATAGCTAACATACTAAATGAATTCTTATTAACATGCACTGACTATACCTTATCCCTGTGAGCAGAATGATACCCAACGTGGTCCCATGTTGCAATGAATAACCAAAGAGGAGTAAAGTCCAACCCTGGTTGAATGGTTGGGAGGATGTCATTCATCACTTTTGCTAGAAGTATTGAATTGTTTGTGGCTCTGTACCAAACATTCCCTTTAGTTCTGGTATCAACATCAGCCAAAAAGGGAGCAATTATGGCAAGGCCAAAGGTGGGAAAAGGTATAGGGAGGAAGCCAATGTAAGACGAATTGAATGTCAAGTCTCCATGGTTGTTCACCTAAAATTGCAAAAATTTACAAGGAAATAGAGCCATTAATATAATTGTACGACAAGCAATGTCATAGTTAGCATTGCAACTTGCTATTTGAACCAATGAATATGTATCACACGTCATGATCATTCAACCAAATCCTCACTGATTAATTAATGTATATAGTCAGTAATAATAATTGTACAGTGCTGTATATGTTGATAATGCACACCACAAAGGAAAAGAATTTAAATGGATAGGTGTCTGCAATATAAACATGTGTTGTGAATTATTATACTTGTATAGGATCTTGCACATGATCATTATTCACAAGAACTTTTACACTTTTGCAAATATCATGCATGCACAGATATCGAGTAGACACACAAACACGTGTAAAAGCATTATTTACCTCTGCTAAACCATGTAATTATATTATTTATTATGACTTAGATCGCTGTAATTGATGCTGAAAAAAGAAAGCAATTCAATCATGGAACTCAACATCTTCACAGATGGAGAAGTTGGAAAGAACTAAGTATTTTGAAATAACTAAGTAGAGACCAAGACTCGTTCAGCTGACATCCTACTTCCCATCTGGGTCTTGGCAATAACAGCAGCTTTACAAGTGTCCATCACCTCACTTTTATTGCATCACTTATCACTGATGCATAAAATCATCAGCCGAGATGCTGCTAATATAAATATCATCAGGCAGGGCATTAGAACCCAATATATTTATTAACAGTCATCAGATGCCTCTGAATATATTCTTCAGCCCCTTAATTCGGTTCCATGTAAACATTTGTCTGGTTTTGATGGGATCAGCTGGTGCAGTTGGTCATAGATCTTAATAGATAATAAATAGTATAGATAATATTTGTTTTCAAACAATTGAACATTGAATCCATCGACATTCTTAGGCTAGTCTATCAACGCCGTGAAGGACATGCATTTTAATGCGAGCTACTATTATTTGATCCTGTTATTTTGCTCGTACTGTAAGAACCGTGGCCATTGTTTAAAATATGTTTATTATTATGTTTAAAACTGTCCCACATGTACATTTGTATTAACACATCCAACTCTCCCATTAGTTGCGATATATACGCGTTATATTTTTAGTGTAACGCAGTATGTAATTATGCATGGTGTATGCCGCCGACGATACGTATGTCCATACATTAATTCGACGACTCCTTTGATATTTAGTAGGTACTTGACAAAAAAATTTTTAATTCGTGCGTAAATGTGATCGCAAAATACTGCGCATGCAATGTCTGAGACTAGCATATTCTAACACCATTGGGCAATAGATCAATGACATCATGTTAATATGACCAGAAGGTTGAATGAATTATACAAAGAGTTAAACCTCATCTTCTAACAGAACATTAAGAAAACGAAAACGAAATTCTATAGTAATGTGACATGTAATGCGATAGATGTCAAACGCTCAATGGTGGGGCTGACAATGAGTACTTGCGCATCGTCGTGCAGATATCGTCCCGACAGTTTCGTGGAACATAGAAATGGCATGTCTACAACGACGTTTCCAAGAAGGCGCAATCACGGAAAAGAAAAGATCGTAACGTTTATTGTATACTCAGAATAGAAAAGCAGTGCATCGTGACATTTATATTGCGAATGGTTATATAAATAATTACGCTTTGTGAAAGGGCGTACAAAGCTCCATGATTGGTGGCAAATTTGAAGTTTTAAACGATCGAGAACTACATTAACAAAAAGACCAACCTCTCGTAAAAACGTGACGCAGATATTTGCATATGCTAATCTACGTTACGTGAAATGATTCCATATACCGATATTTAGTGCATTTATCGCGGCGGGTTACTCGCTCGTTCTCCCTTCCCCAGGCCTCATGCAAACCGATAAGCAGATACCTTGATTATATCTATAATGTCAAAACGGGCTCTTCTCGGTATATTATTATATACAATACTTGACAAAATGACTAAATGCAAAACATTCATTAAATAGACTTACTATAATATTTGTGTACGATTTTCCAAAAAAAGGAAATGGTGTTGGTAGCTGTACTGCCTCGCTGGATACGTCTAAACCATGAGGCACTAAACTATCTCCAGCAGCTGATCCGTACGGATAAAAAGAGTTCAATGGTATCGCCGTTCCGAACGGAACGTACAACACCAGTAATATTCCAAGTGGATCCATACGTGTAGAATTTCTGCATGTGAATAAAATCAACTTTTTAAAATTCTATACGTGTAGAATTCCTACATGCGAATAAAATCAATGTGACAGATAACCCATGTGCACGTATGCTAGCTGTATCACTGCAGATTGTTTGCATGCATGCTGGAGGCCCAGAAGAGAATATATTCATGTCCCGTTAGGAAGGCGATAGTTGGCATATAAAATTCGCCATTTTATTTCCACACATGACATGATAATGTTTAATCTTCCAGAACAAGATCTAATTAAGGATATTATTATCGTTAAATAAGGATCGTCGTATATATATTTGGACACCAGGCAAAATAAACGCTACCTCCATATTTTATTATGATCAATGTCCTTAATTAAAACTGGGAGGTGCGTAGTACATATTGAAGATTGATGTCTTGCATGCATACTTAAATCATTAGAGGTTACTGAAACACCAGTATCGTTTTTAAATTTTTGATTTCCCCTGAAAGGCAGTTGTATCGGTTATACTCAACAACCTTATTTGGATGACTCGCGGTTAAATTATACTTATGCTAATTTTCATGTCACCTCAAAAATAATTTTCATGTCACCTCAAAAACAATATACAATTACATCACCAGTTGACAATTTCAATGATTACAATGAGTTTGAAAGGTTCCATCCACACTATTGCTTAAAATTACGTTTATGTTTGTATATATGTGTGTATGTATTAAATAACGTGTGCATGCATGCAGGAGAATGGAAGGGAGGCGGTGTTAAATCGCGCATTATCGCATAGCTAGCGCATCGTGAATGCTATATGAGCTCAATCATTTGCCACTTGACCCCGCTCCTTGAATGCGATATAGATATAAAGCATATAAAATCGTTTGACGACTCGATTGCTGCATGCTTTCGTCGAACACATCCATGCACCATTGCTTCAATCATATGCATGCGCACTGAGCAGTGCGGTGGCCCGATAAATGGCATCTGTCGTTATAGGATGTAACACAACTGGATTCAAACAGTGCTGGCGGCTTGATTTGGGATATTTCGCGTATTCAAATGCTCGCTAACGGTGCTAAGGCATCGTGCGGGTGTATCCTCCGTTGGAACCACGTGCGACTGTTGTTGTTCTGCTACTTCATCGAATACTGTACTTTCTGGTATACCTCGAAACATGTCTGATTGAATTTTTTAACCTTCCGCGTAAGTCGTTTTAATTTGGCTTAGCCACAACAGTAGTACTTTCAGCATGCAGTCCGCACTAGTCTTACTGAAAGGAGTGACTAAGCCAATGCAATGGGCGCCAAAATAAGAGGTGTATTTCAATCGTTCGGCTCTGATTACTGAAATGCTATTTGAGGTCACTCAGAATCAGCAACTCATGTGTTAGGTCATATTGAGACGCGCTTCACGTACATGCAACAGGAATGTGCCTATTAAATAGTTGGGCGTAGCCCGACCTTCACATTCAGCCAAAACACAAGGGTCGAGCTACGCCCAACTACTATTACACGCTATCAGTATGCGGTTGTAACGATGAAGCCGTACATGATTTGTCGTTAATGTTAATCTCCCTCAATCCTTCTTTGATCGCCGGATTCTGAATACTTGGAACACTCTCGGTTGATTATTGTCGAAAATGTATAGGTTGTTTTCAAGATGAGAATGATCATAAATACTGCAGTGGTTGAAATACAGGTTTGTTTCACAAAATCCGATTAGCAGTTTTAACTAACAATGGTGGCAGTTTAATGTATGTTGACGATTGAGTGCTCCACTGACGCTTTACTTAACCGCCATGTTCAAGTCAAGTTAGAACCAATACCTATACGATCCATGCCTATTTCTACTGTACAGACCGTTATGTGTTTCACCCTTGCATGAAGTAACTAAAAATGGGCGTTGCCGCGTGCATTCTGAACATCAAATCACGTGAAAGCAATACACACACCGCTGTGGCCACATTAGTACAATAATAAATATTAGCTATCGAAAACTACAATGACACAGTGAACACATCTATACATGCAGTTAGTCCTGTATACAGATAAATGTATACTCACTTACACTACTGTTGCGGTCAGTTGGGGGGCGTAACTTTCAATATGCATGTATTCATTACTTCAATATTTCGTGAATATATAGCGTGGAATGAGATATATTGCTATTTGGGCGTATCCCGGCCGATGTTTTGGCGGAATTAAGGTCCGGTATCAAGCCTATATACCTGGAATTGTATTTGAGTGTGCATGGGCTATTTACACATACGCTAATACGATGGTACAGGCTTTTTAGTCATTTCGTCACGTGAAATGATTTTCGATCGACACTGCATGAGCATATTCGTACTAGTAAGCCAGCGGCAACCGCAAAACCCATGCCACATGCTCACGCTTTGCATATTAGACAACCGCCGCAAGATAAGCCTTGTAGGTTCTGGAGGGATTTGGGATCAGATGTAATTAATCACGTGCGGGAGAGCGCCAACGACAAAATGAGCGCCAACGACAAAATCAGTATTATTGGAACAGGGAGAGCTACAACTGCCACTAATTACAACATTACGCAAAGATCACTTTGAAATTCGTGCAGCAAAAAACCTTCGATGTTTTGGAGGGATAGTTGATCACAATTAGTGTTCACATGTCACGTGACGATGGAAAAGGCCTAGCTATGTAGTTGATACTATACCCGTCCTTCCGCCAAAACGCTATGGTCGGGCTACGCCCAACTAATGTATTACCCGCACTGCAACTGTCAATATGTAGTACGGAGCTCAAAAAGTGCATTTATGAGGTTCAAAAAGTTAACGCAAGATTATCTCGGCACAATATCCCACTAATTTGACCGATTTAGTATTGATCTGGGTCAAGTGATTAGGACAATCCAAATTTAGATTCCTGTCCTCGCCCACATGTTAAATAGCCGTCCGACGGCCGGTCTGTAATTTTGCACCTGCCATATAAGGCCAATTTTAATAAACCGTCTGCTTATTAATACGATTAATGCACTGCATGTTGAAAGGTTTAACGAAAATGTCATCTCGCGACAACAACCGTCCAACGATAAAATGTTGCTCATGTGTCAGCCTCAAACCGTAAAGCGGCTTCCGCCGATAGATTGCATCACTCGACTAGGGTCTGCTAAACACTCATGGCAAATTCATGGACGCGCTGCATGAATTCCAGCGTCCACAATGGGATTACAGGCATGCGGCAATTGCGTGATAGTCACGTGGTTATGAAAACATGTACACTGCAGTGGAAACAGTGATCATGATAGGTGACATTAAAATCTTCTTCCTGCTCTTCAATGTTTGGAATTGGTTTAATCCATAGTTGACAACTAGAGTTTGAAATCGAAACTTGTCATGTGACTTCTTAGTTTCTATTTTTGGAAATGTGCCCTCGTTCAGCAAAAGTATTTCTAGCTCATTTCTCCTCCTTTCGGAAACAGATCAAGCTGAACGTTGGCATATAACTACCACGCACATACCTACATCACTTGGTCGGGCCAAAGGTTGAATGCGGTAAAGAGTTTTAGGACCGCGGCTGCAAATGTGCTGCCGTTTTAGGCTTAGGATGTAACGCGTTTGCGTTGTGTTTAAACTACCCTAATTTCACAGTGCTCAGAAAACAGGCATGCCTATCTGAAATGCTCGTTTAATGTCAACGTTCGTTTACTTTGTCGCTAAAATATTTGCCTCGAAGGTTGGGTCCTATACAAGTCATCGTTGAAAACATTACAATTATTTGCATTATTGTGGTTAATTATCGTTGTTATGAGTGAAGACGGACGAAGCGAACAAGCTGAAAACGGTTCTTTCATAACCAGACGGAGGGCCCAGTATCACACGGACTACCACCGAAGAGGTACTGCCACTTTGGGAAGGTTTGAAACGAAGGAGTGCTCCAAGGGGAAACCCCATGCAAAGCTGGAGGTTTGAAACTAACATACCTGCTTGCATCTTTATGAACACGACTAGAGTATGCACTTTCACCACAATACCTTACAGTACAGCTTCATACATGCATCATTTTCTGACCATACATGGAAATGGATTGAAGCGTACTCAAAAGAAAGCAATGGATTTGAGGTTTACGAATCACCATCACCGAAGAGGAATCAACATGCAAGTTCCTTAATGTACGAACTGCCATTATTCAGTACTGACCGTTCTTTATTTGCATTAATTTAAAAACAGTATACAAATAGTATTCTCATCTAAATATACCGTTGTAAAAATATTAATTTTTCTTCCGGCAATCTTGCAAAGCTCTCTCTCTTGTTGTCTCCCAAGCTGTTACCCATCTTTGCACGGTTGTAGTACTAATTAAAAACATCTTGCTGACCTTGCTCCTTGCACCATTCCCCACTCCCTCCCCTACCATCTTTCCTCGCCATAGCCCCTCCCCACTCACCATAGCCCCTCCCTCCCACCCTCACCATAGCCCCTCCCTCCCACCCTCACCATAGCCCCTCCCTCCCACCCTCACCATAGCCCCTTCCTTTCCACCCATACCATAGCCCTCCCTCCCAATAGCCCGTCTCTCACCTCCCTCACCATAGCCCCTCCTTCCCCACCCTCACCATAGCCCCTCCCTCTCCACCATCACCATAGCCCCTCCCTCTTCATAGCCCCTGCCCTTTCCTCACCATGGCTTGCAATGTCTTAAGAACGGCTATGAGGTAATCCGGAGGAGACTGCAGGATACACCTGATGCTCTTGGCCAGATCCTTGCCACGATCCATTGCACGTCTCGACCAATCAAGAAATAGCCGGCCCAATCGGAGGCCAGGGATGACTGCATGTACTTGGGATTGTCGTGCACAACGATTTAACAATTGCCATTTGAAACGGCAAACGTTAAATCATGCCACAAAACATCAAGTTGACGGGTCGCATTCGAAAAGCTGCATTAGAAATAGCAAGCAAGGAACTGGAATCATTAGCCAAGCACATGCCAAACCTGCATGTCTGACATTGATGCTAGGACGCTCGCACTGAGAATGTACTACATCGAGCTGAGCGAGAAAATTTCTCCGAGTAATGCATGGAGTAAGGTCAGCAAATGATGTATGAAGCTGTACTGTAAGGTATTGTGGTGAAAGTGCATACTGTTGTCGTGTTCGTAAAGATGCAAGCAGGTATGTTAGTTTCAAACCTCCAGCTTTGGGGTTTCCCCTTGGAGCACTCCTTCGTTTCAAACCTTCCCAAAGTGGCAGTACCTCTTCGTGGTAGTCCGTGTGATACTGGGCCCTCCGTCTGGTTCTGAAGAGAACCGTTTTCAGCTTATTCGCTCTTCACTCATAACAACGATAACCACAATAATGCAAATAATTGTAATTTTATTCATCCGAAAATGAGCTTATATAGGACCCAACCTTCGAACATTTTATGCATGCCTGTTTTCTGAGCACTGTGAAATTAGGGTAGTTTAAACACAACGCAATACGAGACAAACAGCTAAACGCGTTACATCCTAAGCCTAAAACGGCAGCACATTTGCAGCCGCGGTCCTAAAACTCTTTACCGCATTCAACATTTGGCCCGACCATATGATGTAGGTATGTGCGTGGTAGTTATATGCCAACGTTCAGCCTGATCTGTTTCCGAAAGGAGGAGAAATGAGCTAGAAATACTTTACTGAACGAAGGGAATGACACATTTCCAAAAATAGAAACCAAGAAGTCACATGACAGGTTTCAATTTCAAACTCTTGTTGTCAACTAGTTTGCCAACCAAGCTTATTAGAATTACATTATAAACATTGAAGAGCAGGAAAAGAATTTTAATGTCACCTATCACGGTTTCCACTGTAAGGTCTGGTGCCGATACTAAGGTAGTCTGGGGACCAGATGACTCAGCTGAATGCCAGTCATCTGTCCCCAGACTAATATTAATGGAGATCTGTTATATATTTTAATTTGCGTTTTAATCTACCGTAGTCTGTTTAAACTCAGCGTCTCTATTCTAAGATCTGCTGTCATGTGCCTTTGTCTCTTCATACCACAAGCCACACAGTCACCCTTTTTGCATCACCGATTGAAACTTTCAGCAGATTAAATCTTTATTTTATTTTTTAAAATATCATTATTCATATGTGCGGTGCCTTTGCAAGCTGGTGCATCTTGCAAGGAGCACACCTCCATGCCTTGCCTTTGACCCTTTGAAAGCCTTTGAGCCATAGTCAGAGAATGTTTCATCTTCTCCTTTATGCTGGATCTAACTAACCCTGCCTGGCAGCAGGCTTTATTGAGTCTGAAATATGGTGGCCTAAGTCTACATTCTGTTGCGCTCCACTCAGATCATGTGCAGCCACTGGCTGTGCCATAGAGAATAATCACCACCCTATACCCATGCTATTGAAACCTTTAACATTCTGCTCGATTGTATCATCACCTGCTCAATAGAAAACCCTTCTAGTTGTATTGATCTCCAGTGCTTTAGGTCTCTATTGGATGCTTCCCCTCTAGCCAATAAAGCTCACTTTCTCTCTGTATTGGGGCCCCATGCCTATTTACTGGGGTATCTATAATGGAGTTAGGTTTGCACTTGGACCCAAGTGAGTTTTGTGTGCGGCAATCTGGTGGTGGTTAGGTGTGGACAACTCTGGGGGGCTTTCTTGTCCTCTTTGCATTGACATACCTTTGGACCCATTGGGTCACTATGCAGCTACTTGTAGGTGAGGGGGGTGATGTGGTTATCTGCCATCACCATCTGTCTTTGTTGAGGTTTGCCTTTAAGTGTAAAGGTGGATGAGGGCAGTAGTTATACACTTGATATGTCTCAGACCTGGTAAGCTGATGTCTTAGTGCAGAATTGGGTAGGTGGAAAGCCAGCTGCATTCGACTTCACCTTAACATCTCCATTGACACCAAAAACCTTGGGACATCCAAGTACACATTCCGGTTTTGCTGCTGAGTTGGCCGAATCAGAGCAACAATGCTAATTGCTCTGAACTTGGTTGGAGTTGCCTTTCCTTAGCAGTTGAGGCGTATGGTAACTGCGGGAAGGAGGCAGCCAATACATTTGTGTTCCTGGCCCGCCGAATAGCCATGGGTTTGGGATATGGGAGGAGCAAAGTCATCAGTGACCCTTACAGCGCATGAACCGCACCTTGACGAGGTCCATTGCTCCAGCCATCCTAGTTAGGTGCCTCGGTGTGTGAACTTTACTTTGAACATATGTTTAACAAGGTTGTAATAAAAATATTAGTGTTAAATTAGGTGGTGGCTGGGATCGGATAATTCCAGAGGGGCTTTCCTGTCCACTTTGTCCTAATACAGCATTAGATCTCCTGGGTCACCATGCTGCTACATGTAAGAAGGGTGGAGATGTGGTCACATAACGTAATTGCACAGTGGGTTAGGACAATCACATTGGGTCAATGTTTCTTTACATGAATACATTTACAACAGTCCAAATTACTCTCCTGGCATACTAATGATTATAAACAAAAATACATGCATATGTACAATAAAAATTTGTGAACGAAAATTTGACCACATTTCTTTTTCCATAACAGATTGTTCAATATGTACTCGGAAAGCCTATTTTGTTCTCTACAGATGTATACATTATCATAGTTAACATATTCAGTATGGGTTATTTTCTATTTTGAAAGCAGAGGAAAATATTGAAAAATTGAACTGTACTGCCTAACTTCCCACAGCGAGGCAAGGCAAGGGCATTCAAGGAAATGAAAATTATAAATGTTGCTTCCCCCCCCCCCCCCATCTGTTGCCATCACGTTATACAGTTAGCCACTTTACGCTGTATCAAGGTTTGGTGATGCTATAATGACCTCTTTACTAACGAGATACTCTCGAACAATCTATTAACAATGTGTAAAACACAAACAGAGGGAAGTGTGTCCTCTTGTGAAATGATTATTGCAACCATGCAGCAGTTGTTTGAATGAATTAAAACAATGAGAAGAGCATGTTGTAGGATTTAAAATCCCCATGCCACCAAGTCTAACTGGCAAGGCAAGCAACTCTCTCTCTAGTTTTCAGCAAGGAGGGTGACCTGTTAAAGCAGGGATGAGAAACTGATGAATTGAGCCCTCCAAGGGCTGTAACAAGTCTTTTATATCAGGAACAGTGCATGCACAAGAGAAGCTAACAACAATTCGAGGGCCCATAATGTATCCTGCATATACAGCCTGAGGTTGAGTGTGAGCAATTTCGGCAAGTTGTTTGACATCAGTGACCCATGTTGCAACTTTTTTAGATAGTTAAACTTGATTATTTGGATTTGAGTTTACTTATTTAACTACAGTTAATATTTTTTCATTTATTTTTTTTACAAGAATTTCAATATGTCCTGGTCACATATAGTTTAAACCACTGTGAATCGACTCCGAGATGTCTTTGATGATTTCTGTCACCAGGCACATCTTGGTGTTCACATTGAAGTTGGTAGCAACCTGACAACTGATGGTTCTCGATCCCGCCCAGCTGATGTGTTGGATGACTGGCAGATTTTCTGCCTTTGATTTCACTGTGTCATCCCCCCTCTCTGTTGCCTCACTTAATCAAGCATACACCACATCAGGCTTGCAGCTCTATCAGTCAAACCCGCAGGCACAAGGCTAATGATCCCAAATGCAGCGAAATGCTGTAAGCTAGGGTGGGTGTGTGTGCCCCTCTGGCAGTTGAGACCTATGGGAATTGGGGGAAGGAGGCTAGGGACATATTTTCCCGTCTAGCAACCCGGCTTGCCATTGGGTCTCCAAAATCAACGAGTAGATGCTGTGTGTACGAAATATACTGCAGGCTTTATCTAACCTTGATCAGATCTTTTGTGAAAGCAATAATGGTCCGGACTCTCGTATCTCTGTCTATTTTATCCGTAGGTGTATATTCCATGCTAATGCATATATATTATAATAAATTGCCTGTGTATAATACAAGTATATGATATTATGGAACAGTGTCCAGCAAAATCACTCTTGTGATACTTTATTGAAATTTCTAGAACCAGCCTGGAAAAGAAAAGTAACGCTCACATTGAAATATTCAATTCAATTCAGTACCTAATAACTTGGATAGTCCAATTTTGGATGCGTAAGGACCATTTGATAGAGGATCTTTGGAGTTCACGGAAAATCATAACTTGAAAAACAACCCGTAAGGGTGATATTGCTAGACACTGCCCCTTATATTATTAATACACAAAAAATTAATGTAAGAACTCGTTTTATTTTGACCTCATTTTGGTCCAAGGATTAATGTTTTAAGCTGACCGTTCCGATAGGTCGTTTCAGACTTAAAGATCCTAAACTTTTATCCCCACAGGAACTCGTTTTTGCTAAAAACTGAATTCAAGCCCAATACACTACACTTAGCAACGTATACAGTGAATTTACATTATGCATAGCACACGGCCATGTGCACTAATGACGTCGATCCTAAAATGACTTAGTCCGGCGTAGCTAGACCCTTGCGTGGATGCGAAGGTCTAGCTATCTATAGCTACGCCGGATTACATCGCAACTCGAGCGCGTTCGTTACTAGAGCTCGCGCTCCGCGACCGGTACGTAAATACATCGTAACGTATAATTATGACGTCATGCTTAACTATTCTAGTCCACTTGTCGTTTCGCTTAGAAAACGGCCATTGTACCGAGCTGGTCGTGGACCTACCCCTAGAAAATTTTTATTCTATTTTTTATTCTATTTGCAGGTTTCTAGGGATAATAGCTGAGCGTGTTATTCTACATACTGTGTGATTATTACCCAATGAACAGCTATTTCTATAAATTGACTATAATCTCATTTCAGTTAAGCCACTTACACTTTAAAAGCATAAATTATACTAGCGTCCACCTCTATTTTATTCTATTGCATAGAATAAAAGCTACAAATTTTTACCATCTATGTATCCCCGTAATCGCACTGCCTTAGTTCCGCTACAGCTTCCGCTCTTAACATTTGTGTTTGGGATTCTATCTGTAGTGTGATGCTGTATACAATATCTGTGCACTGGATGTCTCAAAGAAACGTGGTTTTCACGATATTCTAAGTTAAAGTTTTTTTATTCTATTTTTTATTCTATTTGAGAGTTTCTAGGGCTAAGGTATGTATTTGGTTTTGAGAAATGAGAACTTGGGTGTCCGCCCAGGTCTGGGGATGAGGTATCTCTGGACGGCCCATGAATGATTATGTTTAATTTTTAATAATCTATCACCGTACGGTTACTACGCAACCTGCATGAATATAAATACTTCGTGGGATTATTATTGTCAGATAGTTCTCGATGTCGACGACAGTTGCGAGTGAACCACAATAGCGCTGCTTTTGTTCTTTCTGCATGTATTACTTGTACAAGCATGTAGGTTTTGTGGCAGGAATGGTCGATATGTACCTTTGTGGGAGTCCTACTGGTTGCTACGCGTACCTACCAATAGGCGCTAGGCCGAGTATATAAATGAGTTACGCGGATGTATTATAGTATTAGATACCTCAACAAGTCAAAATTATCCTGGTCTTCGTATGCTGCCTCCGCACTCATGTTTGTTTCTACTCATGCAGCTTAATAACAATGAACCACATGACAAAATCGTTCTTACTGAAAATATGAACACATGTGTACAGACTAAACCGCTCCTTTCTTTCCAGCGCCAACTTTTGCCTTGGCCGTCCCACGCACCTTCTTCTGGCGGTTCTTCCTCTCTTTTCTTTGCTTGCGTGCGGTCTTTTTGGTATCCTTGGGTGGATCAATCTGAGAACAAAATAACGTGGGTATGTGATATCACCATATACATACACACATGCAGGTAGGGCCTTCTGATTGATAGTATTTATTAAAGTCATGACTGGTCAATGACGCGTTTCCTCTAGGTATTTTCGGCCTTTATGCAAAAACCAAAAAGGAGCAGTTAATTAACAGACTATTTCTACCTGTTGTTTGCCGGCCCTGCCCCCACTGTACCATTACATCCAAGGCAGGTAAAACAAACAATATATCTAATGTCCATTGTCCTGTTCACAGAGGGGGGGGGGAAACCGAACAACTGACAGCAAAATAATTTTGCCTTCGATCTTACAAGGGTTCTAGTTACACTAAATGATGAAGGGATGATGCAATTTGAGAGTAAATTTGTAGACGGAATAAGAAGTTGACCATGACCATGCTTAGTTAAGGTCACCCTCCTCCCTCATGGTCCACCACTTCACCCTCCTCCCTCATGGTCCACAATGTCACCCTCCTCCCTCATGGTCCACCATGTAACCCTCTCCCTCATAGTCCACAATGTCACCCTCCTCCCTCATGGTCCACCATGTCACCCTCCTCCCTCATGGTCCACCATGTCACCCTCTCCCTCATAGTCCACAATGTCACCCTCCTCCCTCATGGTCCACCATGTAACCTTCCTCCCTCATGGTCCACCATGTCACCCTCCTCCCTCATGGTCCACAATGTCACCCTCCTCCCTCCTGGTCCACAACGTCAACCTCCTCCTCCTGGTCCACAATGTCACCCTCCTCCCTCATGGTCCACCATGTCACCCTCCTCCCTCATGGTCCACAATGTCACCCTCCTCCCTCATGGTCCACCATGTCACCCTCCTCCCTCATGGTCCACCATGTCTCCCTCTCCCTCATAGTCCACAATGTCACCCTCCTCCCTCATGGTCCACCATGTAACCCTCTCCCTCATAGTCCACAATGTCACCCTCCTCCCTCATGGTCCACCATGTAACCCTCCTCCCTCAGGGTCCACCATGTAACCCTCCTCCCTCATGGTCCACCATGTCACCCTCCTCCCTCATGGCCTACCATGTCACCCTCCTCCCTCATGGTCCACCATGTCACCCTCTCCCTCATAGTCCACAATGTCACCCTCCTCCCTCATGGTCCACCATGTAACCCTCTCCCTCCTGGTCCACAATGTCACCCTCCTCCCTCATGGTCCACAACGTCAACCTCCTCCTCCTGGTCCACAATGTCACCCTCCTCCCTCATGGTCCACAGCGTCAACCTCCTGTGCTGTGTGGAGCATATGTGTTCATGTGGAAGGTTGACATGGTGGACTATGAGGGAGGGTGAGGGAGGAGGGTGACAAGGTGGACCATGAGGGAGGAGGTTGACATGGTGGACTATGAGGGACGGCGAGGGAGGAGGGTGACAAGGTGGACCATGAGGGAGGGGTGGGGGTGGAATGGTGGACCATGAGGGAGGGGTGAGGGTGGCATGGTGGACCATGAGGGAGGGGTGAGGGTGGAGGGTGGCATGGTGAACCATGAGGGAGGGTGAGGGAGGAGGGTGACAAGGTGGATCATAAGGGAGGGGTAAGGGAGGAGGGTGACATGGTGGACCAGGAGGGAGGTTGGTGACATGGTGGATTATGAGGGAGGAGGGTGACATGGTGGACTATGAGGGAGGTGGGTGACATGGTGGACTATGAGGGAGAGGGTGACACAGACTTGTTTAGTTTGCAGTCATTGAAAAGGGAAAACACGACGCTTCGATGTGATGTAGTGTAGTAACGGCTTGGTGTTCCGTCTTGCGATTGAAATCACAACAGGCCAACAGATAGCCTTACATTAAAATAAAAATAAAGAAGTGTATTTTAAAATGGTGGTAACTATTACGCTCGAAAAGCTGTTGTGCTCAATTATGAACTTCCTTTTTTTTTTATTAAACAGCATGATAGTCATGATGTTCTGTACGCACGGAAAAATAACCATCGCTACAGCTGTAACGCTCGCAAAGATAATTAGCATAGTTTACATATGTGGTTAACTTTTTTGCACCTAATAACTTACAATTGATATTTAAAAGTTAGTATATAATACATAAATATATGCAGGGTAATAGCCTGCACTCATCCACAAAAATGCTTCCAAAAATGAAACTTATGTGTGTTGAATCGATATAGAATTACCCTTCTGCCTTTTTCACGCTCTCACATTCAATTAGCTCCAAAAGCAGCCACACTGGCTTGGAAGATATTAGGTGATAGCGACACTTCAGAAAGACCACACATGCAATAAAACAGCTGATGCTATTCCAGTGCTCAAAGAGCTCTTAATGCCTTAAATCATAAACCACAGGACACTTTAGTACACCTAGTTGTGCAGGGAAATATGGTTCCTTGCAATCTGCCGTTTCCGCATTTCTTGCGACATACGACAGTTTTGTCATGTTGTTCGTGTCCTTATCTGTTTAGCCTGAAGGTTTAATGGTTTAACTCCTCCCACTGGTCTTATAGCACACGCACCACAGCCAAGGTACCCCGCACATAACACACATAGGCTAAATATACTGAGTTAGCCCTTCAAACCTTTGGCCAAATCTGATAGGAAACATACAGCATCAGTGGCGGACCCAGCCCCCCCCCCCCTTTTGTTTGCCTAATTATATATTCACAGTATATAGCGTTTTAAATTGCATTTTGAACGTACAGTTAGAAAAAGCGTCCACGCTTCGCGAAGGAGGGGGCATATCCCCCTCCTGTACACGCATTTCTCACTTAATTATCACTATTCATTACTGGTGCCCCCCCCCCCCCCCATCATTTCAAAATTCCTGGATCCACCCTTGAGCATGGGCAACAGTGCCAAATGTCATTCCAGTGTGCATTCTAGTAACATTGACCTATGCCACATTGCATGTGATCTTATCCTGTTTGGCTAAAATAGTTGAGGGCTTCCCAAACATAAGGAGATATACGTGGCAAAATTAGAGTACAACACTTCAACAGTGGAACACTAATAACAATACATCAAGCTGTGTATAAACATGCCCTACAGTGGACACCCCAAAGACATTAGACACTAACCAATATTCCGGCGTTGATCAGTTAAATTAATGCAACCAGCACTCCTGTAGTGTACGCTATAAAATACCAACTCACCCGCAACAGCCTGTATTTGGGTTCGTTCTTCTTCATCACATCAACAGAGTCGTAGATAAGAGCGAATCCAGTCGACTTGCCACCACCATAAGCTGTTCTGAACCCAAAGCACGACACGACGTCCTTGGTGGTCTTGTACATCTTTCCCAACAGCTCTCTTAGCTCATCCTTAGGTACATTAGGTCTGCCAGGGTGAAGTACATCAACCACCTGTGAAAAAGAAAGGGAGGTGCAGTGAACAAAACAGAGCCTGTGGTGTCAAATGTAAGAGGCTTGTAGGTGGGGCTAACTAACAACAGACCCGTGATGCCACATGGTACAACAACTTGTCAGTGGCAAAATGATTACGTATCACTTCTTAGTACTGTACAAAGGTGTGCTTCAACGTGACGGACTAAGGCACCAGCTGAAACCATACAGCCACAAGGCATTGGAAGTACCTTACATCACACAACAGGAACACTGAAGTTGGACAGATTAGCAACATTAACAACAAATAAAAAGGCCATGAGGTCCACGTGATGGTCGCTATTTGTGAGAGATTAAAAATCCCGCTAAAATACGCTTGGCTCTCCTTACCTTTCCCAGCTTTCGGCTGTCGAAGCTACGTGAACGTGCACTGCAAATCAATTATTTTAGGTTCTGAATTAATAGGTGTTACAACTTAAATACGGTCTTCCAACTTTTGTTTGCTCTATCATCGTATAACCCTTACAGAACTAATACGAGACCTGCTCCCCATAGCTTACGTTACCGAAGTATGTAGACGATTTGGCTCAAGGAGCTGACTAGACACCAGTACAATAACCACAATATTCGAGCTTACCATCTGCTTACGTTGCAGCAGTCGGTTTGTCATGAATTTGCGAGTACGAAGAGTGCAGGTAGCCTCGGCCTAGGGGTACGAGGGGAGGGAGGGAGATACAGTGAAGAGGAAAGCGGGAGGATAGGGTGAGTGGGAGAGCGAGAGAGACAGGAGTTGGAGAGAGACAAGGAGATAGGGGGGAGGGGGGTTGGAGGGTGGGAAAAGGGGGGAAAAGAGAGGCACCCATACGGTCATATAACGCTATCAACATTTGCATCACCATTCTCCATAGCATGTCAACCGCGTATGTGCGTGTATGCGCTCAGTCCATCACCAGCCCAAAAAGTAAGCCCTCCGTCGAAGGCCACACAATTAAATACATCTTCTTTCGCGTATTAGAAGTGGATTACAACAGATCACAAAACTCACCATTTTCGTGTCTTCCACAAACGTGTAAAAGGACCTGTGCCACGTGGTGCAGACAATTAAATTAAAATAACTTTGTTCCTGGGAACGAGTGTTACCATTGTTGAGTGGACGACAAGCCTACCAAAGTCTTCTATACAAGTCCAATACTTACGGTAATAACCACGATCGAAGGAGCGGCCCGCCAAGGGCCAGCGGCAATAATGTTCGGTTCCTGACCCCTAATATATTCTTGACCCCCAGAAACGAGTCTGCCTCGGCCCTGGCTCGGAACGAGCTAGCCTTGAAGAAACCACTCATTATATTACCGATCTGAGGTGGCTTTTTTAAAGGTCCGAGGCCGTATGGCCGCGTTCCGGAGAATTTTGCCCTCTGTTACACAGTGGCGTATCAAGGATTACAGGGGGGGGGGGGGGGGGGGGGGGGGGGGGGGGCGCAGTCCGCTTCAGGTCCGATACGACCCTTTGTTTGGCACACAGCAAATACGTTATCGTTAATAATTAACGGTTACAATTTTGGCCGAGGGTGCTCAAGCACCCGGAGCACCTCTCTGGATACGCCACTGCTGTAGGCGCTGTTAACATGTACAGACGGCGTATACAACACGCCCGCATGCGCATTTACTAGTCTACATGTATGAAGCAATACATTATAAAGAAGTTAAACGCGCGCGTTGGCCTACGCATAGAATTTGAAATTCTATTCGTTTATAAGTAGAGTCCATGATCAGGACACTTCAGAATTTGCCGTGTTTAGTAGTTGGTCTAAGCAGAGATATATTATCTCTGGTCCAAGTTAATAAATAAAACATGAAATGGGGCTGTGTCTACCAAAATCACCCATCTGGGTAGTTTCAAATTTTCTGCGAACTCCGAAGTGTTTCTATCAAATGATGCTTACGCATCCTAAATTGGACTATCCATCATAAAGTTATAATTATAAGACACTGGTCATGAATTGATAATTAGCCATGCATTTCAATGCAAGCATTACTTTCCTTTTGCTTGTCCTGGAAAAATTTGAAAAAAGTATAATTTGGTGATTTGCTGGACACTGCATGGTGAGAAGCCAGGCAAGAGAAAGTGGAATGGTCTTCCCACCCCAGTTTACATAGGTCTCTACCGCAAGTGGGATACACACCCAACCCAGCTTTGAACACTTGGGGTCGTTTGCCCTGTGCTTCCTGACCTTCACTTCTTCCACTGCAGCGCTTTCAGACAAGCTTGCTGCTGTTAGGTTAGAAGGGATTAAGGGAGAGGTCACTGTGATGTCAAGGGCAGCATGTTTCCCTCTCTCCCAATTGAGAACAAGTATATCTGCTGCAGGGCCATAGCTAGTCCTTTGAAGAGGGGGGAGGGGGGAACCAGATATGCGTGACCCTATTCTAAATGCAGATGAATTGTACTGCAATGCTAAAGAGTTAACTCAGTCGACTGTATGCCGTTAATTAAAGTGCTCAGATAAACTCTGTGTCTAGGGCTAGAGATTCAATGTTGATAGCTATTAGTTTAGTTACCAAATAGGAACATAGCAGGTCACGGGTGATGTTTATTATGGGGAGGAGGGTCGTTTGACCCCATTGACCCCCCCCCCCCTCTCGGCTATGGCCCTGTGCTGGCCGGGTACAGCTTAAGTCTGGTGTAATGCCACTGCCCGCCTCTACTCTCACTCCAAGATGGGCACGATGGCAAAACTCAACAATCATGTTATGCAGGTGGTTGTGGTGGGTAACAACATCACCACCCTGTTGGCAACCTGAGGGCACTCTACCAGTCTGGATAACAACTGCAAGGCCTCTGAACGCTTTGATGCTGCATACTGTCCACAGAAAAAGGTAGTCCCCTGTAGGGGCTCCAAGTAAGTCAAGGTGAGGTTGTCACTTTTACAAAACAACTCACATTTATAAAAATGACTAGGGATGGACCAATAGAATCCAACAGAAAAAGAGCATGAAGGATAGCAGGCTAAGGTCCCATTTACGAGGTATCAGGCTAGATATAGGATGTGGATACAGTCATCATCAGCATCAATGGCATTTAAGACCTCCTGTAGAACCAGTGCAAAGAGCAGGGGGCCCAGGGGGTCACCTTGTTGGACACCTGTTTCTGAGAAGATGCACCCCATGGGGTGCCACAGCAAGGGATGAGCAGCATAGCACCATGTGGCCCAAGGTAAAAGCTGAGGGGAAGGGAGAGCGCATTCATCTAGAATGGTCTGCCTGGAGACCAAATTAAAAACATTGCACATGTCCACCTTTACTACTGCAAAATCATCATCCTCCCAGTGCTTATCCATGCATGCCCTGAGGCCATGTACAACCTTTTCAGCGCCTGAAGCACAAGCAACTCCAAACTAATGGGGCTTGAAATATTCTGAGGCCTTGTACTTTATAAAGCAACACAAGCACTTCCAGTTAGCCTCCTCAATGCTTCCCCAACAGCAATAGGTCTTACTTCAGGGAGACAGCCAGGTTTCGATTTAATTTTTTCATACAATTAGATAATACCGCCTTAACTTATTAAAGTGAAATCATAAAGAGAAGCAATAAGTCAAAATATATATACATAATTATATTTACTCCATGAATGAGGCCAGAGGAGCACCATCATCAAACCCCACCCCACTTCTCCATTTGATGCGGGACCCTCTATGACAGATGCTCACTGCTCGAACCCCTTCAATGTGCTTTATGAAGTGACTAGCCTCTTTGTGAAACAGCAGTCCATCCACCAAAAGGACAAATGGAGTGAAGGTGCCTCTTCTGCCTTCTAATGCCTTTTTGTACATTCTCTTCTTCTCCTGTGAGTAAGACTCAAGAATGGTAGTTAGTCTAAGTTGTTTATTATTTTTAAAAAAATTCAAGCCACGATATTCAAAACAATGCAATTTAAAAATAAACTTTCACATATGGAAGGATGCTGGTATCAAGTCTTATCATTTCCATTATTTGATGTCTAACTATGAAGTCAAGTGAATGCATGAATGATAATGAACTAATACATGCATATAAATAGAAGGATGTATAATGTATACATGTGAATACAATTACCATTTGCTTCAGTTAATACTGATACCCCCCCCCCCCCCCCCCCCCCCCCCCCGGCCCTCCATTAAGAGCATCTGCATCTGAAAAAAAGTTCATGTAAATCCTGTGCTTTTCTAATCAGAAACAACCACCTTGCCATTTACTTTTGCGAACAAGAGCACGCATTATTTCGTTCCGTAAAGACATAACAACGCTTAATTCTGGCACAATCAATCCTTCATTTGGCATAGTCTGGAGACTTAACTGAGACGCTCTAGTTCTATGATATATCAGGTCTAAATTATTATTCAAGATAAATATATGTGCAAGGTGATGCTTTCCCATTGACCGCCTCATGAAACTAGAGAAGAGGCCGGCTAGGGGGGGGGGGGGGGGGGGGGGGGGGGGGGGGGGGGGGGGGGTGTCAGCCCTTTTTACTCCCATTGCCTGATCTGAATTAATTCATATATATTGGTATCAACCGAAATTTATTTACTGTATCATCATTACCACATGCCCAAACTACTCTTGGTTGTGAGCCGCATACTGCATGATTCACATTTATTTATTGCATGATTATAGTAAATTCTGACCCCATAGAGTTATCTAATCTGTAACCGATATTTAACCTGAGCATTGTATTGTATTGCTTGTCTCTCCATGATGTACCTTCCTGTTTTCAAGGTTCCTTCGAACGGGGGTTGGATTTGGAGGTATATTCGAAGTACTTCGGATGTCGGAATTCGCAGCTTCCGATTATTACGTAACCGTTACGTCGGATGTTGGAACCCAACGTCCGATCCAACATCCAATTAGTCTCGGCCCCAGACCAGCGAATGGTTACATCACCGCTAATTGCGAACGCTTCCGCGTAACTTCATGCACGGGTACCATTTTAGAAATGTTGAACAATGGAGACACTTGAATGGTTGTTTAGTCTCGCAGGTCCCCATGGGCGATAGAAGAATGCACCTTGACCTGAAATACCCTGAAAGAATTCCAAGTCGAGCACCATTGCTTGTATTCGCAATAGGGTACCAGTATAGATGAGTAAGTGAAGCGCACGTTTGGATTGCTGCATGCACGTACATAGCTGTATTGCTGCACAGCTGTCTATTTATAATCAAATTAATATTCATTTTTAACATCGGACGTTGGAACCCAACGTCCAATCGAACGCCCGCGATTAAGAACAGACGGTCTGACTTCATCCTCCGACGCCCGTTTTCATAGAGCGTTGATCACACTAATGTACCTACATTGTATACATGCTAATCATAATTGTAATAATTGCTAATCATAATCACCATTGTCATCATCATGTTAATATTAACATATCAATAGTGAAACATGATAGTGCTTTATTCAGGTTACAAACGTGTGAGCCAAATCGTCTTGTTGGGGCCTTTACACACAAAAAAAAGAGATGTGAAGTAATGGCAAGTCCTGTCATTGATACTCAGTGATGAGCTGAAACAATTCCCAAAGAGGTCACACTTCGCGTATTAGTATGCCATAAGGTCTAACGTCATACACTTCACCCTGCGGGTCTTGCTTAGGAGCAACCCAGTAGTCGGCTCCAACACCAGTGACCGAGGCGGGCACGACCTTCAGGTGGCCGTTCAGCTGGTCTGGATTCACCCTGTTCTGCAGCAAGACTTTATAAGACTTCCCTTCGTGCTGGAACTCCTTGGCATAAAGTTTGGCGACCATCTCCACCGAGGGGCTGGAGTACACCCCTTTGCCGTAGAGCTGCCTAGGGCCAGGCCTGTAGCCCTCTGCCAAGATCCTGTCGACGCTCTCCATGGCCGTTCCGTGGTATGAGACGGGCCACTCCACCCCCGTGGTGTCCGTCCTTATTCCATTCGGCCCGAGCCACTGGTTGTCCCCATACGCGGGTATGTTTAGAACCTTGACAGCGTACCTCATCCATCCGTAGGGACGGTTGTACACGTACCCCCCGCGCATGTATACCTTGCCGTCGTCACTCACGTGGGTGAAGTCGTAGTCGAACGACTCGTCGAGAAGGGACGGGTCCAGTTGGTACCCCGCTCCTCCTCCGGGTAGCGTTATCACCATGTAAAGGGTGGACCCGTGCGGGATTCCCGCGCTTTCTATGCTCTCGTGGTCGTGGACCTCTTTGCTGGCGTGGATTAGACGTAGGAAGTGGGGCGGGACATTGGCTTTGGCAGCGACTGCGGCTTTCACCTGCGCGATGGAGGTCCCACCCGTTACGGGTATCGAGTACGGGACACCGGTGAGCGTCTTGACGTGCACTTCCGAGGCTCCCCTCCCGCCCTCGGCCTCGTACGGCTGCATGATGTATGTGCAACGGAACAGGTCGTACGCGGTGAGCTTCTTCAAAGGAGGACCACCGTCGGGGACGTCGGAGGAGGAGGAGGTCCCTTGAGTTAGGTCCCCGGGTGGCTTCACGTCTATGCCGAGCATGGCGGAAAACGCTGCTGCTAGGATTTTGTCCCTTGCTCTTTGATCAGCCATTTTTGAAAGTATTCACAACAGGGGATTTTCCCATCATCGAACCCAGATTTACAAGCCGGAAAATTTGCATGCTTATGCCCAATCAGATTGCAGGTGGGTGCGTTATCGCGTGTTAAATAAAATATGTCAATCAAATGGATCTATATAAATGTGGGCTGCTGAGTCAGAACGAGGGCCATGTATTTCAGATTGTGTCCATTCTATACTGAACAATTTGGGAAACCAAAAAAAAACCTTGGCCGCCGATGACACAGCAACCCCTCAGTATTGCTGCGGCGTGCACATTTATAGGGGGGGGGGGGGGGGGGGGGAAGTGGAAAACGGAGTGCAAGAACGTGCATGCAATGCGTAAGGATGTTTTTGAAACCACTGTATTTAATATACAGATCGATGGTTAAATTAATCGCTTGATGCGTCTAAATGAGTATGTGATGCTGCAGAGGTACCGTGAAACAGATCAAATGTGTATGTTTACATCACTTTACATGTATACAGGGTGAAATCCCTATAACTCAGGATTGAAATTAATTAACTGCTTGATTTCTTTAACATAGTTGCAGTAGTTAAATAATATTATAAGCGGTTAAGTAACTGTATCAAATCACTATTAACAAGGTTATGCAAGATTGCGGTTTACGATGATTGATTTTAATAACTAATCATAAATCGCACAAGATCTGGATATGCGGTGGAACAGTACTGATTTCAAGTTCCTAGGTTCAGTAGTGAGTTATTAACATTTAAGACCATGATTTGCTGTAAAGTTATTAAGGTTGAAGCTGTAAATATTTTTAATAACCATCATATATTATTGAATACAGCTATAACACTAATGATAATAATTACACTAAAAATAAACATAATCTAGGGCCTAGACATTGCCCTAGAGTTTGCCCTCATCAGGGAGATGTTTAGCCTTGCATAATGGTCAAAGATTGCCATGAACTTTGGCACACAGCCATGGACAGCAAGGCAAGATGCAAGTTTGGAAAAAGATTGCTAAGCCTCCTTGCCCCATGCCCCATAAGACTTTAGAACGCTTATGTACGCGCTGGTCAAATTTATTACATTGTGACGATAAATAATCCGGATCCATTACAATCCCTCCGCTATCCGATACCTGTACTAACATATCATATGGGTTTAGATTCCATCCAACACTGACCGGCATTAAACGCGTCTTGTTGATTCTTGCCACTGTTTTTGTGCACCAAAATGGTCTGAAGTGACCTCGACGCCTGCCACTAGTTCATCTGTTCTTATTATACACCAAAAAGTACAATCAATGCACATGTTTCCCTGAGTTCTTAGAGGTGACCTTCCTTCGATTTCTCGCGTGTATAACAGTATTTGATATGATAAACTATATCTACACGATTTTAAAGTTTGCAACAGTGGATTAAATTTCTATTCCTCTAAATGGTAGCTGCGAATTAATTGGCCAGAATAACCCACAATGACCAATCCTGGCTTAATAGTTTTCTTGCCAGTGTATGTTTATAGAAGCAACGTCTGGCCAAGGCCACACTTTGTCCAATCAGTGCTATGCCATTGATTTTTTGACAAATTATTTTAGTTGCATGCTCTTACACCCTTTCTCAGTGGTAATTCACACATCAAAGAAGTATAAATACACTTGCTTTAAAGAGATATTATAAATCCTCATAGTCAGGGTTTTTTTTCTTGACCTTTGGCAATGGATCCATCAATGCTTAATTCAAAAGCAAAATCTTGTTTCAAATGCATCACTATGAATCAAGTCTAATGGAAATGCATTTTGAGTCCAAAAATGTCATATATGTCATATAATGCAGTACCCCTTTTTGCTACTAAATATGATGTTCATTGATCAGGTGTCGCAAATGGGTAGGCTGTTGCTATTTTTCACTTTCACTCATAGTAACGATCAAGTGACACAACCAATTAATTTAAACACCTCTTCGTTGAGGATGTTAGTGTAAAATCGATGGTAGGTGTAAATGTTGCAAGATCATTGTATGCATCAGTGTATACTAAAGCCGTTTCATCACAAGTCTCTTTGTCCTTGAGGCTAAGGTCTGCAATCAGCTCTGATCTATGCCTCTGACTTCTTACAATCACAATATCCCGCATGCACTTCATTATGGCACTGTCCACGTAATTACAGCCCGAGCACATGTTGAAAACAGATTACAACACCACGCCGATCACAATACACTGCATGATGTTTTTGAGAAGAGGTACAAGAAGAGGTACATGGTAGCTTCACTCTTTGCTGAATAGTAAGTTCACGGAGCCTTGCAGTTTTAACCATGCTTACGCACACTGCGACTACATCTGAGAAATTCATGAAAATTGCACAAAAATATGCGCTAGGTCACTTCCACCCCAATTATATAAATCAAAAATGTTACCCTCCCCCTCAACTCCACCCCTGCTACAGCATATATGCGGTATATCAGGATCCTTAATTGGTGGAGTGTGAGGATGGGGGTGGAAGAGGGTAGAGGGCATGTCCTTGTTGGATGTGGTGGCTACTCGAGATGGTGGTAGGGAGGGACATCCCAACATAGAAGAGCATGGGAGACTACTGGTAGCAATTACAAGAAAGGGGGATCCCAATGTGGGGAGGGTGTCTACTGGTGCAGGTGGAAGGGGCCGGTACTTGACGTGGAGAAATGGGAGCATCCATTGGTTCCTCTGGAGGAGTGAGAGTGCCTGCTGGTTGCCATCAAGTGGAGAGACAATGTGGGGAAAGAAGTAGCGGAATCAAGATTATTCTAGATGCAAGCTGTTGTATATTTAATTTCAGTATTTCAACATTTAATTTTCTGATTTGGATGGTGGTTATAAAGCGTTTTGATCAAAGGCTGCTGCAATGGTATTTTGTTAACCCATAGTCCGCATTCTTAATTTATATACCAGGGACAGGGAGATTAACACATTGCCTTTCGTTCCATAAATTCTTTCCAGCAAGGATCACCAGTATCCATACAAGGTAAGTCATCAAAAATAACATTCAACAGATACGATGAATGAAATGTTCTTTATTCTGTGCTTCCCGCGCATCTGTTATGCTATTTATTTAGGAAAGGGAGGTCTATTTTATTCTGTTAAACATGCAAACGTTGCTGTTAGCTGCACTCGGTAATGAATTAGCTCTATAACCATCAGCTCTTCTTACTATAAACTACCTCATATGCTTCAGATCATAGCCTTTCAGACGTAAAGTGCATGGAGCATGCGTGGGTCTGTGTCCCCATGGTACTAAACATGTTTATAATTCCTGGTGGATTCCAGAACCGCTTGAAATGCCCTTTCCTATACTGCAGTCTTCAGGCACAGGTTAGCAACTGACACCATATCATGTGAACTTCCATTATCAGTTTGTATTTTTATAAATGCTGTAGCAATTGTCATAAGAACCTATTGTCAGAGCCCACTTTTGAATTAGTGCTGAAACCTGGCTTTTAGACGAATAGATGTGAATAGAGATATGCCATTACAGTGCAATGAATGTGTATTATTATTGCACATGTATAATTATGGCCTTGACAACCATTCATTAATTCACAATTAAATTAATGGATTGGTATGCATGACATTTGCTAATGTTTGCAGGGGATAAAATCGTTATCAATGAGTATGGCCTTGATCCCTTCGTACTAACTACCCAGTATGACGAGATTGAACTTAGGTACATACACTTACGTGCATATTCACACTTACATGTACACAGTCATGCACACATAAACGCTGACACACACAATAAATGAATCATCATGCTTACTGAAAGCACAACCATCAACTCTCCATTAAAGTGCTAGGTAATCTTCAGTCTGAATAGGTGTGTGTATTATTTCAATCAGCATCACCATTTGTCTCTCGAAGAAAACTAACGCCTTAAGCACTGCCGTAAGTACATAGGTGAGCATAAAATAGATTGTTAAACAGACCCACTTTGGTGTAGATGACCGGTAATATCGCGGGAGAGGTCAGAGAAGGCCTACTGAAACTCGTAGCTACGCTTCATTCGTACAATGCTATAGGGCTGTATGTATTCTTTTACGACTCTATAAATTTGCTGCACGCAGGGTCATTCTATATCGATTCAACACACATAAGTTTCATTTTTGGAAGCATTTTTGTGGATGAGTGCAGGCTATTACCCTGTGTATATTTATGTATTATACTAACTTTTAAATATCAATTGTTCGCAAGTTATTAGGTGTGAAAAAGTTGACTACATATGTAAACTATGCTAATTATCTTTGCGAGCGTTACAGCAGTAGCGATGGTTATTTTTCCATGCGTACAGAACATCATGACTATCACGCTGTTTATTATATAAAGGAACTTCATAATTGAGCACAACGGAAAATATGCTTTTCGAGCGTAATAGTTGCCACCATTTAAAAATACACACTTTTTTTTTGGTTTTTATTTTATTTTAATGAAAGGCTATCTGTTTTCTTGTTGTGTTTCCAATCACAAGACGGAACGCCATGCCGTTACTAAACTACATCGCATCGAAGCGCTCGTGTTTTAGTCTAAAAGAAACCCTTCTAATGCGTTAATTGTGCCTAAACAAACTTATAATTGGCCACACATAATGAATTTAATTACTTGATGTACAATAGAAAGAATTCCCCTTTTCAATGACTGCAAACTAAAAAAGTCTGTCACCTCTCCCTCATAGTCCACCATGTCACCCTCCTCTCTCATGGTCCACCATGTCACCCTCCTCCCTCATGGTCCATCTGTGTCACCCTCTCCCTCATAGTCCACCATGTCACCCTCCGCCCTCATGGCCCACCATGTCACCAACCTCCCTCATGGTCCATCATGTCACCCTCCTCCCTTACCCCTCCCTTATGATCCACCTTGTCACCCTCCTCCCTCACCCCTTCCACATGCTCTACCATGTCACCCTCCTCCTCACCTCTCCCTCATGGTCCACCATGCCACCCTCTCCCTCATGGTCCACCATGTCACCCTCCTCCCTCATGGCCCATCATGTCACCCTCCTCCCTCATGATCCACCACGTCACCCTCCTGTGCTGTGCAGCTTATGTGTTCATGTGGAAGGTTGACATGAAGGGCCATGAGGGAGGAGGGTGACATGGTGGACCATGAGGGAGGAGGGTGACATGGTGGACTATGAGGGAGAGGGTGACATGGTGGACCATGAGGGAGAGGGTGACACAGACTTGTTTAGTTTGCAGTCATTGAAAAGGGGAATATTCTTTCTATTGTACATCAAGTAATTAAATTCATTATGTGTGGCCAACTATAAGTTTGTTTAGTGCACAATTAACACATTAGAAGGGTTTCTTTAAGACTAAAACACGAGCGCTTCGATGCGATGTAGTTTAGTAACGGCATGGCGTTCCGTCTTGCGATTGGAAACACAACAAGCAAATAGATAGCCTTTCATTAAAATTAAAAAAAACCAAAAAAAAGTGTGTATTTTTAAATGGTGGCAACTATTACGCTCGAAATAGATATTTTCCGTTGTGCTCAACTATGACGTTCCTTTATATAATAAACAGCGTGATAGTCATGATGTTCTGTACGCACGGAAAAATAACCATCGCTACTGCTGTAACGCTCGCAAAGATAATTAGCATAGTTTACATATGTGGTCAACTTTTTCACACCTAATAACTTGCGAACAATTGATTTTTAAAAGTTAGTATAATATATAAATATACACAGGGTAATAGCCTGCACTCATCCACAAAAATGCTTCCAAAAATGAAACTTATGTGTGTTGAATCGATATAGAATGACCCCGCACCTACCTGTACAGTGGCGTCGGAAAGGCACTTAACCTGGAGTGGGGGTACGGGGGTGTGAATTAATAATTAATGAATACAACGTGCGCCACCACATCATTATTATGGCGCTTTTACGGCAGCCCATATAGCACCAAAGTGGGTACGTCTGTTCAGTATTCTGCAATCAGTTACTTCCTCCCCCCCCCCCCCCCCCTCCTCCCCTACCTTGAAATCCGGGGGGCGCGCACCCGCCCCGCCCTAACCCCCGGTTACGACGTCTCTGCTGTACACGGCCATGCTGTTGCAGGGCCGGATCTGGATTTCATAAAGGGGGGGATTCACTACTGGGTTCGAATTGATATCTCATAAGTCTAATCCTTTTCTGCCTACTGATAGGACATAATTTGAAGGTTGTATTGCTATACAGATTAAAAATAACAATTAAATCACCCGGAAATATTTGTGAACAGTATAACTTTATCCCGTGCGGCCGATTACTCCTTGTTGCGTAATAAGAATGACGTATAATACAATGAAATCAATGAGCCCCAAAGGAACATACGGCACAACCGCGACCCAACATACATATATGGGCACCTGAACTTTTTCAATGTACGCCCATCTCTTTTTATGTGAGCCGACTGTCCGAATTAACAGCTTTAATTTTCTCAAAGGTAAGCAAAGTCATATTCCTTAGTGATCGTTCATAACGCCTGAATTATACGTTAGCTTGATTCTGCATTTGCAACGTTGAATGCGGTTCGCAGACCAACTTATCAAAGTTCGAAAGGTAAGCTGCGTTATATTCATTGGTGACCGTTCATAAATTATACGGCAGCAGCTTTTGAAACGTTGATCGTGGTTCTTAGACCAAACTTGCATTCACGTCTGGACGGTTTATATTTTGAAAGGTAATCTGTACATACACAGGGGTATAATCTCGTACCCAGACCCACATCGCAGCTGCGGATGGGCACCGCTACGCGAGTCGTAGGCAGTGATATAATCCATCCGCAGCTGCGATGTGGGTCGGGGTACGAGACTTGGGGTATACTGTGCTCCAATACCGCCGTCTTCACTCTTTTGACGTACTTGCATTTGCACAAGTGTAATAAGGTGTAGTCTCGTCCCCAGACCACAATGACGTAAGCGATTATCGCTGGTAGTATAATCACTACACCGTACGTAGTGATTATACTGTTACAGCGATAATCGCTTACGTAATGGTGGGGCTGGGTACGAGACTAAATAAGGTCTATACGTCGCTGGGTTTATGTTTATTTTTTTATTTTTTATAATTAAAAGATAATTTATTGTAATAAGGAATATAGAATTGTGTGGTGTGGTTGTGCATTTACCGTAAAGTCCCGGATATAACCCCCCCCCCCCCCCGGCCTTTTTTTGAAACGAGCGCATTTTTACAACCCTTCATGCTATTGCTTTTCTTTTTCAAACTGAAGTGCCTGTACCCATTCTTTCGTGAAAATACTCATGGCTGGGACGTGCACTTCCATGCTTTGTCACCTGCAAGGTCCTATAGCTTTGACACGCTATTTGTTTAAGTGGAGGGGGGAGGGGGGGGAGTGGTGTTATATCCGGGACTTTATGGTAATCATCTCATGCAGATGGCAGAAGCAATCAATTGCTGCTATACCAGAACAGCTGTTCGCACCATATGCAAAAACTGTATGAGGAGAAAGGAGGTGTGAAACAACTTACTGCACAACACATGCCACAGTTAATTAAAGATTACAATGCTTCGTTTTAATGCCATGCCTGCAATGCAATTAACAACACAGAAACATTCAACTTTCAAGAAACTGATGGTGTTATTTTACTCACATTGGGATGAGCAAAATCAAAAGGAAGAGTTTCTACACATATTTTCATTTGATGAATGGAGCAAGATATAACTGGATAAACAGAAACGACACATCACTTAAAATGCACAGGGTGCCCATTGGAACATGCATCCCTCATCACTGCATTCCCATCAAAGAAACAGACAATTCACCAGACCAGAACTATTACCATCCAGCCTGGTGATCTCTCTTCAGCATCAGCACTTGGAAAGACAGTTTGCACACAACTGGATGCAATTTCAAATCAACACCTTGGAGAAACAGCAATAGATGTACTTATATCTCTGGCTGGACTCATCAAAAATCCAGGGCAAAAACAACTCCAACACTATATGAGAAGTGTTGTAAAGAAGGTAAAACAATCACTACAAAATGCTATGGATGACACCAGCAGTAATGGTTAATAGAATTAGTTGGAATACTAAAATACGAAGTGCAACATTGAGTATACTAATCGACAAAAAGAGAAGCACAACCAATGAAGATGTGCCACCTCCAAAGCGAAAAAAACTTACAGCTTTGAAGAAATGAATTCGATTGATCAACAAGGCCTTTTGCATGAAGCAAGGTCATGGCAGCCAGATAAATCAGTGAACTGGTCACAACTTGCAAAAAAATACAAAATACTGAAACAAAATGGAGGGCAAATACTAAAAGAATGGCTAAAAAAACAAACATTCCTGCGACAATAAAGAGAGCAGAGAAAGATACGACGTGCAAGAAAAACGTTACCAGGGAGCATACCACCAATGCAAAAACCACTAAGTTATCAAAAACAAGTGCTTCAGAAGCAAGTACAGAGTGGAACAATTCCGGTGGGAGAAAAGGTTGTTGAGACACAATACTCATCCTTCAAAGTTGATACTACTACCAATTCAGTTTTACAATTGAACTGCAAACTTACTGGACAGAAGATACGCCTCATTGAAATCAGAAAGAAGCTTCTGAAAAGACACGAAGAGCTGGGGTTGATAAGAAACAAATCATATGATCAACTAACAACTATGCAGGCAAAAAGGAAACTGTAAGAGCTAGGTGTAAATACTGAAAACATAAAAGAAGCAGATTTATGTTCGTATCTCAAGAGAATCAGCTACCAGCGATTTTTAAACGTTTGGCACGACCACTCCTCTATTGCAAATCACGAACACTTCTTAGTTGTGTTATCATGTACATGTATATATGACAGAGAATTCTATTTCACACCAGAAGAACTACATGTAGATGGTATAGATGTACAGAGCATAGTGGAAAAGCCCGAGCTACATATAATAGCCCGTTCAAGTGCTTCACTTGATGACCAAGCTCTATTCAACCAGTCTAGATTGGAATGCATTAAAGAACTATCGGACCCACTTTTTACAACTACTGGTATATCTGTACATGATATTGTGCGTTTCTTCCATGGTGATGGGCCTGCCCAACAATTTGATGCAGGTAACAACATTGGCCCTTTTGTGTGCTGTACAGTAAATGCAGACTCTATTTTTAGCGTGTGCATTCAAATGTCCAACAAGAACACTAACAGAAAGGCAACAGTTTGTCATCAGTGGCAGTGCTAGGAAGAAAGGTGGCACCAATCCCTTTGACAATATAAAAGTCTCTGAACTGATCAAGGAGCTGAATGACAGAGGCTATGAAACTGATGGTATGAAAAAACCAGATCTTGATGAAATGTTAATGTCAGTATGACAGGTTATTTCAAACCTGCCTCCACTTTTGAAACAAAACCCAAAAGCAAAATTAGACTCCATTGGACTTGTTCATTATGAAGTATCGCCATGTGAACCCTTACATGACTGTGATGGCGCAAAGTTGTTGAACCCATGCTTGAACTGATTCAGAACTATCATTCATGTATTGTGCATGATTATAATATAGAGTTGAGGTCTTACATCGTTTGTGACATGGTTACCCTCAAGTATATAAGGGTATTGCTGTGAGGGAATCGAAGTGAACCTACTGTGGAGACTATAGTTGCGGTATGTCCGATAGGGGTCCGTCACAATGACATAAAAGTGTAACGACTCACAATTAATATCAATCTTGTTACTGACAAAGTCTGATCATCATTTCAGCAAACCAATTATGCACTTGTCAATGGTAACAGCAACCCTCCCTCTGGGACATATGTAGGATTGGTGGGGGATTTGACTCGCTAATTAGATTATAGCTGGGCTGATTTGATCATACACGGGATTTGACGGTGGGTGTAGTCGACCACAGAGAATGAATTTTCATACATCAACGTGCTAGCAAAATATGGTGGCAAGACACATCCTTGTTTCCTTACACCCCTATCGGCGTGTCCTACAGTTTAAAATAGCTCACGATGACCTTGAACGTGCAATCAGAGCATTGTATAGCGACGTTATCCAAAGTGATGAAAAAATTCTGATCCAAGTGGAGGAGAAATGGGGTGATCGACAATACTTCATCGATGTTCAAGATCGAAGCATACCTGAAAACAGCGTGTTGCAGGTTTTACGTTTGCATCAGGTAAGAGCGTGTTGCACACAGCGCAAGTGTCCTAGTCTATCATTATATATCCATATGTATAGGAAGAGTGCCATGATGGTGCTAGCCCGTGTATGGTGGTAGAAAACTCGACGGTGACACCTACACTCCAGGTATGTAACTTTACAAGCGAGCTGCTCGCTTCGTCGATTTATGATACGCATATATCTTCCACATTGCTACCTTTCTTTATATAGCCATCTTTAACTTAGATACATAGATCAGTTTAAAACATCTGTTTTTCTTTATGTATTGTGTGTGCCCCTTCTATTAATCAATTCAACCTAAAAAGTAAAAACGTTTATTTTCTATCGACTATTCTTGCATGTTTGAAAAATCATAGATAACTGGGCCATTTATTGTATTATATTAAAGGTTTTTTTATCGTAGGCAGTGTATTATAACACAGTGTTTCACCTATTTCAGAGTGAAACTAGTCAGAGCTCAAGTACTTCCTTATTAGCTGAAAGTTCAAAAGTATACAAAAAGGTGTGGTAAATGTAGTCACTTGTGATTACTTTTGTACTTAGCTTAGGGAGCATGCCCACTAGAACACAATAGTCATTGTTATGGACAATGCTCGCGCTGCTAAGAGGCTAAGAGCAAGGCACAGTAGCGTCGGCCTTTTGTTGTATTGTGTACTATGTGTATATATACTGCTGTGTTCTTGTATGTGTAATGAGTTGAATTGTGCGCTTGCGCACACAAGTACAAGTGTATGGAATGACTGATCATATATATATATATTTGTAATGCTGTATTGTAATTGCTGTGATTGTCATTACTTTTGGCCAATCATTACACTGGCGCAGTCGGCAGCTAGAGGAGATGGCTACTGCTAAGCCCTTGCTGTTACCGGAGGTTTTCAGTGGAGAACCACAGAGCTGGACGGAGTGGCTCGAACATTATGAAAGTGTGGCGGCTATAAACAAATGGGAGAGCACCGAGGAGAAAATGAAGTGGCTTAGGTCCGAATTACTGGTCAAGCTCGGATGGCTTCCAGTAAGTTTCCAGCTAGTGTACAAACTAAATATGAGGAGTGTATTAAAGCATTCAAGCAGCGTTTTGAACCGGACAGCAAAAAAGAGCTGTATCAGGCAGAACTGACAACTCGAGCTAGACGGCGAGACGAGGATTGGGCTACCTATGGCGATGTGTTGAGGACGTTGGCTGATAAGGCGTACAGTGACCTGGAAGAAAAGGCGCGCGAACGCCTTGCCTTAGGTCAGTTTCTCTCCAACATTGATAACCCGCAGGTTGCGTTTGGCGTACGTCAAAAGTGCCCTGAGACCTTGGACGCGGCAGTTATGATGACTATTGAACTGGAGTCATACCTAAAGATTGCCACCACTCCTACACCTGTTGTAGCGGTTGCTACAGCAGCGGACAAGTCCGAACCACTATCCAAAGCCTTACAGCTATTGAATGAGAGGCTAGACAAGCTGGAGGTCATGGTGGTGAGTAAATCTAATCCATCTTCACAGGAAAAGCAAGATACCGACAGAGCAAAGGATGCTGAGAAAAGGGGGCCAATATGTTGGAACTGCGGAAAGAGAGGACACATTGCGCGTAGGTGTTGGAGTAGCAAGAATTCAAAGCAGCAGGGAAACTCCAAACCCTCCATGGTAAGGGCCAGCCATGCGGGGGAGGTAGCACTGAAGGCCCAGGACAGTGAAGCACAAATAGCAGTTCCCACTTTGTCGGTACCCAGTGGTATGTTGAGGGTTTGCGTACAGGGAACTATTGCCTCTACCCCTATTAAATTTTTAGTAGATACGGGTGCAGCAGTGTCATTGTTGAGTAGCAAAATATGGAGAGAAATAGAGAACACAAGGGTTCCTATTGTTATGCAGCCCTGGCCTGGTGAAAAACTAGTGGGGGTTAATGGCACTCCATTGTCTGTTAGAGGATGTATACATGCGCCCTTGTGCATTGGTGGTACTCAGTTTGATGGATCCTTTGTCATAGCAAGTGACCTTTGGGTAGAAGCGATTGTTGGATTAGATTCCATTAGGGCACACAAGTGTGTTATTGACTGCTCTAATAACACTATTAGTTTCAAATCAGCAGATGTGTCTGTAGAACTCCTACCTCCGAAAGCAATGGAAGAAATGTCATCCACATTGGGGTCGGTAGGACTGGTGACAACAGAAAGAATACTTGTTCCTCCTGAGTGTGAAATGGAGTTGATGGTCACACCGGTGGACAATACGGTTAGGGTATTGGGCGGTGTTTGGATGGTAGAAAATGACCCTAAGCTGAGTCATGGGGTGATAGTTGCCAGAGCTGTTACATGTCCATCGGAGGGATTGGTTCCTATTCGCATTCTTAATCCTCGAGAGTGTAGCATCGAGCTGAAGAAAGGAGCTGAACTGGCTAAAATGGATCATATTGAACAGGATTCTATACTCAATGTCTCAGTCACAAAAGCAAGCAGAGAATCTTCAACTACGAACCAGTTGTTGTGGGAGTTGGTGAACAAGGTGGGTGATTGTCTGGGCACTAAGGAGAAAGAACAGTTGTACGTATTGTTACAAGAATATGCAGATGTGTTCTGTTTCAAAAGTAACGAATTGGGGCGAACGTCAGTATTGCGCCACCATATTAACACAGGAAATGCTTCCCCAATCCATCAGCTCCCCCGACGCGTTCCCCAGGCACGTCGAGAAGAAGTGCGCCGTTTGCTGAGAGAAATGCCCGACAACGGTATTATTGAGCCTTCTGATAGCTCATGGTCGTCCCCTGTTGTGCTGGCCAAGAAAAAGGATGGTAGCTTGCATTTCTGTGTGGATTATAGAAAAGTAAATGCTGTAACAAGAAAGGATGCCTATCCTCTCCCCAGAGTCGATGACACATTGGACACGTTAGGTGGGTCAAAATTCTTCACCACCTTGGACCTCGCCAGTGGGTACTGGCAGGTAGAAGTGGCCACAGAAGATAGGCCAAAGACGGCATTTGTAACACCGGAGGGACTTTTTCAGTTCAAGGTAATGCCGTTTGGCCTTTGTAATGCCCCTGCTACTTTTCAACGCCTAATGGACAGGGTATTGGGCGGCCTTAAATGGTCAAGCTGTTTAGTGTACTTTGATGATATCATTGTTATTGGTAGCACTTTTTCGGAACACTTAAAAGTATTTACTAACCCATCTCAGGCAGTCTGGGTTAAAACTGAATCCAACTAAATGCAAACTTTGCCAGCAGCAAGTGACGTTTCTATGACACATCGTTTCTACCCAGGGCATATCCACAGACCCGGAAAAGGTCGAAGTGATTGCAAAGTGGCCTACACCTCAATCTAAGCATGATGTCCAACAGTTTTTGGGACTGGCGAATTATTATTGCAGATTTATCAAGGATTTTGGTGTCATCGCTAAGCCACTTAATCGACTAACAGAAAAGAATGCCGCATTTGAATGGTCAACTACGTGCTAGCATGCTTTCGAAAATCTTCGAAAGTGCTTGGTGGAGCCCCTGGTTCTGGCCTACCCAAACTACACGAGGGACTTTCTCCTAGATACCGATTCTAGCAACTGTGGGATCGGTGCGGTACTCTCGCAAGTTGATGATTCTGGTGTTGAAAGAGTTATTTGTTATGCTAGCCGCTCTCTCAGTAGACAGGAGCAGAGATACTGCGTGACCCGAAGGGAATTGCTGGCGGTCGTGGAGTTCACTCAGCATTTCCGCCACTACCTCTTAGGAAGGAAGTTCATCTTAAGAACCGACCACGGGTCACTCGTCTGGCTAAGAAATTTTAAGGAGCCAGAGGGACAGCTGGCTCGATGGCTTGAACGCCTGGAAGAGTACAACTTCACAGTGGTTCATTGAAAAGGATCTCAACATAACAATGCAGATGCCTTTTCGCGATTACCTTGTCGGCAGTGTGGGCGTGATACGACACTATCTGAAGTAATGGGAGTTGTGACTAGCAGTCCTTTCCAGACATACAGTACCGAGGAGATGCGTAAGTTGCAAATGGAGGATGCTATTATTGGACCAGTGTTTGCTGCAGTTAAGAGTGGGAGGTGACCACTGGCGGATCAGGTAAGTGCATGGCAAAGAGAGAGCAAGTGGTTGCTACAACAGTGGGAGTCTCTGTGTTTGTATAATGGGCTAATGTACAGGAGAAATTTTCTCGAGCAGATGACTAAACTCCAACTAGTGCTGCCCTACTCCCTGCATTGCGAGGTATTGAAAGAGCTCCACGAAGGCGCTGTGGGTGGACACCTTGGTGAAAGTAAGATGCTGGGACGACTCAAAGAACGTTTCTATTGGCCTAGTTGCAGTGATGCAGTATCTGAGTGGTATAAGTCATGTATTAAGTGTGCCACTAGGAAGACCACAGTACCAAAAGCAAGGGCAGGCCTTCAGACTATCCGAGCGGGGTACTCCATGCAGATTGTGTGTGTGGACATTATGGGGCCACTACCAGAGACGGAGAGAGGGAGCAAGTATGTCTTGGTAGTGGCAGACTACTCCACTAAGTGGGTGGAAGTCTATGGCATCCATAATCAGGAGGCAACTACTGTAGCGGTAAAGGTAGTTGACGAAATGTTCTGCCGTTTTTCCCCTCCCGAACAGCTACACTCGGACCAAGGCTGCCAGTTCGAATCCCAGCTTATTCAAGAAATCTGCAATTTGCTTCACATCAGGAAGTCGCACACCACCCCATATAGACCTCAAGGGAATGGAATGGTGGAGCGATTTAACCAGACCCTTCTGGACATGCTGGCCACAGTGGTGGGAAATCACCCATCTGACTGGGAAATGTGCATTCGAAAACTGTGTTTTGCTTATAACACAAGTACCCATTCTTCCACAGGCTTCACACCATTCTATCTAATGTTTGGTCGGCAGGCATCCATTCCTGTTGATTTGATGTTCCCTTTTAACTTAGGTCCTGAAAAGGAACTTCAGACGTATGTGGAGCAGTTGCGGAAAGGATTGCGTGATGCTTATGCTATCGTCCGGGAGAACTGTGACGCCGATCACCATCGGCAAAAGGCCTTGTACGATCGCAAAGTCTCTGGTCAACCGTTCGGAAAAGGGGCTTTAGTGCGGCTGTTCGACCCAGCAGTACCACGTGGGAAATGCAAAAAACTTCATCACCCGTGGAAAGGCCCTTTCATAGTCGTGGATAAAGTGGGCGACAGCACCTACAAGATTCAGAGGAAAGAAGGTGGGAAGTTTCAAATTGTTCATTTCGATAGATTGAAGCAGTGCAATTTGAGCGAATCCAGAGATTACCCTTTACCACCCCCTACACCGCCTCTTACTGCTCCCCCGACGGAGACAGTAATATTCAGGAGAAGGATGAATTAGTCCCTCTAGCAAATCCAGAAGCAGCTGAAACCATCCGACGTTACCCAGCCAGACACCGTCAGGCTCCGGACCGCTACGGCCCCTACGTCTCATTTTAGAAAGAAAGGGAGCAACGTAATGAGTTGAATTGTGCGCTTGCGCACACAAAAGTACAAGTGTATGGAATGACTGATCGTATATATATATTTGTAACGCTGTATTGTAATTGCTGTAATTGTCATTACATTTGGCCAATCATTACATATGTGATATGTTCAAATGAAAATACAAGTTGGGTGACTGGAAATTGACAACTCGGCATACATCACAAAAGGAGCCTCTTACTAAGTACAAGCAGCAAATCAATAAGGCAGCATTTGAATTGTCCATCGAAAACCCTAACTTGTTGTGTGATCAGAACGCTCTACTAACTAATGCACGAAAGAGTACTTAATAGTGGTTATGAATACAAAAAAGGTAAATCACATTCTTTTGATCTTGATCAAACAATTGCCATTAAACGACAAAAGATTGACTTTTCCACTCGCACTAAACAACTGTCTGATCTACAGCAGAGGCTTGACACTATTGATCAGTATAAAAAAATGAAGCACAATAGGTATCAGGAGAATTAACTGAATAAAAACTACAAATATGTGATGAACTAATGAGTAAAATATCAACTTTATTACTTTAAAAGCAACTAATTGAAACAGATGTTTCTGTACTGAAAAGGAATGAAAAAAATCGAAGTGGTATTATAGGAGACGTTCTAGTTCAACTTCTGATTTGGACATGTCTGGTTCATCTTCATCTGATCTCTTTAGTCCAATAGCAGAACAAGAAGGCAGTTCTTTTCAGGAATACCCTTTTCACCAGGGCCTCCAACCCATGTAGCAGCTACTGTGTCAGGGAGAGGGAGGCCAAGCCCAAACACACTAGTATGTAATGCTAAATGAATGTATACTGTTTTATCGGATAAGATATATGTCACTCCTATTACTGAAATAACCTTAAGTGATTATATCAAAGCCCGTGCTACTTATTGTAAGCTGAAGCATTCTAATAGCCACTGTAATTGTATGATACAAGCGGCTCTTATTGTAATCGAAAAAGGTATTTGCCCCGGTTTCATCACTGTATAAAGCATCATTAATGAATCTGACCATCAAAACAAAAACTACTACAGATGCCAGTAGTTATAATTCGATCAGGCTCCATAAGCAGTGGCTGGTCTCAACTTTTTGTAATGGAGCACATAGCTGGTGTAGACTATGTCAGGATTTCCCAGTTTCTAGACTTTACAAAACAGCAGGCTTCAACTTCTATATTGTTGACAAAGCCTGTGTTTACTCAACTGCTTGGTGTAGTACAGACTGAACGTGAACGTCAATGCATATCTTATTGCCTATTTAAATCGCTTGGGCTTTCTTACAGAAGTGCAAGATGCCACTTTGGATTGAATGGTATGGCACAACGCACAGCTAGGATGGAAAAGTCTATAAGTGAAATTCAGTCTATTTGTGAATGTGCTGATCGAGTCAGCCTCATCAAGGAAGCAACACTTTAAGGACATTGGGTGACCTTTGCACAGGAAATGGGGACACCACAGATGGTGACGGCCATTACAGCACAGGTGTTGATAGACATAGCTGAAGTGATGGTCATAGCACAGGTGAAGGTCACAGCACAGGTGTGGGTAACAGCATAGGTGAAGGTTATAGCACAGGCGATGGTTATAGCACAGGTGAGGGTTATGACGCAGATGGTGATGGCCATACCACAGATGTGGGTCAGAGCACAGGTGATGGTCGTAGAACAGGTGATGGTTATAGTGCAAATGGTGATGTTCATACCATAGGTGTGGGTTACAGCACAGGTGATGATAGCGCAAGTGATGGTCGTAGCACAGGTGATGGTCATAGCACGGGTGATGGTCGTAGTACAGGTGGTGGTTATAGCACAGGTGATGGTTATGGTGCAGATGGTGATGGCCATACCACAGCTGACGGTCATAGAACAAGTGATGGTTACAGCACTGGCAATGATGATAGCACAGGTGATGGTCATAGCACAAGTGATGGTTATAGCACAGATGATGGTCACAAATCAGATGGTGGCAGTTTAAGGGGTGGTCATGGCATGGATAATAAAGCTAAGGAATCGGTAGAGGCCATACATCGTCACGGCAATTACGTCAAGCGCAAATTGATTTTGCAAAGGCACTCATCGTACTGGAAGAGGAAATTTACTAGCAAGGTCATGACTGAATGTAAAGGTATTGGTGGTGAGATTGATGAGTAGAAATGTGGGTGCAGATGCATGGCGTCAGACAGGAGTGCTTACCTTTGATGGAAACCGAAAGTTAAAAGAAGAGGCAACATTTACACGGATACAATCCCATCTAGAAAAGGTGTATAAACGAAAATTTGGGTATGGATCAGTTGTCCAGTTGTGTGTAGCCAAGAATAAACGTAGGCTTTCTGCTAAGCGTTACGAAGGAGCAGCGGAAGTAACATCAAGGCGTGCACGAAAAGGGTTCCAACTGAAGTACAATCCAGATACACACTGGTGTGCTGCACTTTATAGAGGTCTAAGTCATGTTCAGTACAGAGATGGGTCAAACACATAGTTAATATAAACAGAGATGATGCCCCTGGATTTAGGCTAGACACCATGACAACACACAGCTGCATAAAACACTTATGGTGCAAGGGCAAGATACAATGCACTCTAACAACCTACAGGTTATGTTAATAAGTACCATCGACTTTGAATTGTTGCAGGGCTTTTCAAATCCGAGGACATGCAGCCCTAAAGAAATTGAGTGCATTCGTGTTGATGCGGCAAGTGACGAAGGTCCCTCTCATGAAGAGGTTCAATTTTGGTGGACAGAAAGACATTTCAAGCGACCAACCATAGCAACTAGTGCAAGGAATAGTGGAAGTAGTCATTTAAACAGAGTTTAAAACAGAGTTGAGCTACAAAATGGCTGCCTTTCACTAGATCATGCAAACCTTTTTATCCCCTCAACTATTGGTGGATCATGCACAGATTCAAATTCTAACAGTGGAAATGTGGATGCTGCAAAATTTGTACATAATATGGATTTGGCAATAGATGTGCACATAAGTAGAGTGAATGGAAGTCCATGTGGTGAAACTATAATACATTTATATAAAGGTGCTGATTCATCAAAGGAACAAGAACGGCGAAAACACCTGCTAGTTTATCTGAAAGGTTCTCGTGAACAAAAAAACTTACTAAGCATTTCACATCCTTCTTACTATGAGGAATTCAAAACAAAATGTGAACTTCAATCTCGTCACAAAATAATGGACTTGTCAAACCAGTATTTGTTTGCTATGATTTGCTGTTTGAGACAAGACTGTATTCGTCCTATTTGCCGTGCTGGGGCTTATCAGCTTCCAACGTGGTAAAATGGTGGTCCAGGCATTAGGTACTTACTACTGCCCATTCCAGATCCCGAGCGGAAACTGCAGTGAGTGTAAAAATGGTGAATGCTATGGGCACTTCATGAAACCTGACAAAGCCATTAGTGCAACTGATGCTCAAATGTGCAAGCCTCCATCTGCTATCCTTAAAGAATACTTCGCTAAATGTAACGGCAACCTTTTCCATGACAATAGCATTCAGGAAGAGCAGAACAGGTTCTTTTACCACCTTGTGAGGTTGAAATGTGGTTTAAACATTTTGAGACAGTAGCAGAAATGAGGAAAAAAAGATCAAAGAAGGCTGCTGAGACCAGAAAAAAGAAAAGGGCTGCTGCTGAGACTCTGAAGATGGCTGATAAGGCTCAGAAGATAGCCAAAGTGACTCAAGTAACTGAAGACGCTCTTGCAACTGAAGGGATAGAAATGTCCAAAAAAGCTGCTCAGTCACGTAAAAAGAAAAAAGCTGCTGCTGAGTGGACTGACAAAGTAAGTCTCCGTACAGAGAATACACTACTGTTGTAGAGGATTGGATTTGTTGTGACATGTTGTGCATGGTTTCATTATCAGTGTGTTGGTATAGAATCTGTGCCTGAAAGGTTTTGTAGTGTTCATTGCATGATGTACATGTATGCTTGACTTTTTAATGAGAAATAATAACCCCTCTCCAGGTGTATCTTCCATAAAAAAACAACGCATTCGACTATGGCATAATAAACGGTCCCCTCACAGTGTCACACATCAAACAGAATGTGCTCAACGTACTCATATCAATGTACGGGTACAAACATTTGTTCTCCATTATAGAAATGCCATTTTCTTCTCCACACGCTATCTCTCAGCAGCGGCAACTCGGCATATCGGAGCAGCTAGAGGCTGACACCAAATAAGCCTAGTCTGTATTTCGAAGGGAACAAGAACATGCGCGAATCAATGAGCTTTGAGTAGTAAAAAAAATTTAAATAAAAAAACGTAAAGTACAATAAAAACCTCGGTTTGAAGTACCACGGCACATGTACATGTACAAGTGGCATCACGGCTGTTATCCCACAAGGGGTGTCGCGCAATCGTTCTTTGGGGTAGCAAGCTAGAAATGTAACATTAATATAAACACTGAGGCAGGAGGACTGAGTCGAGGAGGGGAACATTTGATCAATTATTAACCCCCGACTGTGGGGCATTTGATTTAATAAATGTCAAATCCCCCATACGTACCGGAGGGGGGGTTTGCAGTTACCATTGACACGTGCATTGAATACCCAACATATATGAAGCAACGTAGACCGTCATGCGCATGCGTGGTCAAAGCAGTCATACCACTTTCCCCTCTTTGAAAAGAGTGGTTTCACCAGTAGTGGCAATGTGCACCATACATGTAGAAGTCCAGGGGTGGATATAGTGGTCGGACATCGGACAAAATCCGACCAAAACTGTACAATGTCAGCCCAAACTTTCCATTGTCGGACAAAAGTGCCGATCGTTTTTTAATGTAATTCACAAGTGTGGAATTGATTGTTTGTACAAACATAACCACTGAAAATCGTTTGTATAGACATAAGCCACATGAAGCGGTATTAAATTCATAGTTACCTAGATTAGCAAAGTTTGCTACGTAGCGCTACAGTACTGCGTGTACATCTATAAAGCCAACGATCGTAAAATGCATAGTTACATGTACGGGAAATGTTCCAAACCAATTAATCCACGCAAATAGGAATTATTAATCGTTTGTTCAAAATGGTCACGAAGCGGTCGAAAAGGCAGGCATCATTTGCGTGCTTTAAAAAGTGGCAATCCACATATGAGAATGTATTTAAAAGGACATATTTAGCAATGTCAGACCATGTCCGACCAACTCCCAATATGGTCTGACATTATGTCAGGCCATTTCTGAAACCTTATATCCACCCCTGTAAGTCTGGGGGACGTCGAATCCGCTTAGGGTATCGTGAAGACTGTTCATTGGTTGATGTCTCTTCACTTTGCTCAGCAACATTACGATCATCCTTCTGCAGCGAGACTTCCATTTCTTGACCCACAATTTCTGGACTGGTCACAATTACATCGGCGAGACTTCCATTTCTTGACCCACAATTTCTGGACTGGTCACAATTACATCCTGGTCTGGTTGATTTAGTTCAGTCCTTTGATCATGTGCACGCGATCTGTCCATTTCTGTCTCTTCAGGTTCCTCATCCTCAAAATACTGCAAGTTTGTACCAGGTGGCAACGCCCGTTCAGGACCAGTTTGTTGACCGACTAACGGAAGAGGTGTCGAACCCGAAGGTGGTGCGGTCTCCACCCACATATCCAGAGGACAGCGCTATAAGTGATCAAGTGAACGACAATTCGACGACAAGACCTCGAGGTACGCTGGTCCTGAATTCTGTAAACTGCAGACGATAACCCCTTTACCACTTTAAACGGGCCACTCCGAGGGCAATGCAGCTTCCTTGGTACTCCTCTAGGTACTACTGGATTGTTCAACCAAACCAGATCACCTGCCTCAAACGAATCCCCGAACCTTACCATTGTATGCTTCTTTTGATCTTTCAACTGCAGTGCCTACATGTTCGCAGGCAGTAGTACTGTAAGCACGTTCCAAGGTCTGCTTCAATTTCCTCGCATACTGGTGGTGCAACTCGGCCTCGGTAGGAGCAGAGCCATAAACGATGCATAAGGGTTTATTGTAGCTTGGCCTGCTGTCCGAACATCAGGTAGAATAGTGAGAATCCGGTGGAGGAATGGACACTCGTGTAGTACGCCATACAGACCTTTTTGAGATGCGACTCTCAGTCTATTGGGTTGTCATGCACAGTGATAGCCAGCATGGTTCTGTTAAAACGTTCTACAAGGCCGTTTGATTGTGGGTGGTAAGGTGTCATGCGGCTTTTGTAGATCTTGAGCAGACAGACCTCCTGTAAGCTTCCCAACACAAATTAGCAGCCTTGGTCAGAATGCAGTTGTTCGGGTAAAGAGAAGCAATAGAAAAATTCATCCACCAGCTTTGTTGCCACCGTAACCGCCTCTTGGTTCGGAATGGCGTAAGCCTCAACCCATTTCGTGAAATAGTCTGAAGCCACCAATATATACGCATTCCCTGTCGTTGATGGCGAGATAGGCCCAACAATGTCCACAGCTACGATCTGCATCGGATACCCTGCATGTACACATTCTGAAGTGGGGCTTTGCCTCTCTTACTCGGGTTCTTCCTAGCTGCACAGGTACCACAAAGTCAGCTTGGGCAGAGATAATATAGAGGGATTGGAAACGAATCACGTGCGCCATACAATTTTAGCGCACCCTATCCTTGCATGCATGAATCACACCTACGTTGACCAAATAAGGGGGCAGAAATGTAGGCTTGAATTGAAGTCTTGAATGTCACAAGGTAATAAAACATGCCTTCTCAAGTATAAATTAAGTAGTCGATAGACGATCATTAAATATTCATTGAATGCTTATAGATTTAATTTTGCGCCATTTTTTAACTGAAAAAGAAAAAAAATTGGCCATTTTTTTACTTTGGGGGGAGAACCCGTTGATCTAGATAAACTGTCCATGTCATTATATGCGTACTTACTACTCATAATGTGCCCATCGCTATGTTGCTTGCATATAGCATCTTCAGAAACCTCGCTGTGATGTTTCGGATATCCTTACTTTCAGGGGAGCCACAGCATTTTGATGCAATGGTGGCTGGTTTTAATATATTATTATGGTAGAGCTACATATGTTGGTTGTGTGCCCATCACATGTTTTTAGGTAAACCACATCCCATTTGTTCTGTAAATTTCTTCAAAGGTGATGGGTAGAAGAAAATTGAAGCCTCGGCACATTAAGAACGCGAAAAAAAGGGGAGTTTGGTCGTGGCAATTCCTCGCGCTCAAGTGCACCTGTTACAGAAGGCCTAACCTTGTCCTTGCCTGTTCCAGGGGTTATACTGCACAACCTTCTAAATGTGTCTGCTGGATAAAAATTCTAAGTGCTATACATGTATTCTAACTGCTTGAAAGGATTCTGTAGGGTATTGACATAAATTATTAGGGATTTGAATGGTGTGCATTTATTGGAATGCTGATGGTACGAGCACGTTGTAATTTCGAACATAGTATATACAGGCATTTCCTTACATATTTGGCGACGAGGAATGGCAGAGGCCGCGCTTCAAAAAGCTACAAAGGTTTCATTTTGATCGTTTTGATATGCTGGTGCGGATGAGTGGGACTATTATATACAACGATTCGAGACGGAACTAGCACTACATAATCTAGCAGGAGATACTGTAACACCGCTGACGCTTGGCGAAACTTGTTACTGTCAAGGATAGGTCCAGACGCGTTTAAGGTTCTGGTTGATCATTTTCGCCCGGAGGATGTGAACACCAAAACAAATCAAGAACTGAAGGGAGCTCTGTGCAAACATTTCAGAAAGGACACGTGCAACTAAGAGGAGCGTGTCAAGTTTGCCATGAGACACAGGAAGAAAGCGAGACTGTCACAACATTTCTAATAGCATTGAGAGCCATTGATGGGAACTGCGCCTTTGGTGTGTCGCTGAACGAACGACTTCGGGACCAACTGGCGATTGGAATAAATAACGACGCATGGCAACAAGACCTTTTTCGTCTATACCCCACAGCGGAAGCCACACTTCAACAAGTATCTCTAGAAGCGTCCGCACTAATTCTGGAACAGGCGTCAACTCAGCAGCAGCAGATACGTTCAATGGCAAAAGTGGATCAGGCAGCAGAAACGCAAGGTGTACATAGAATGAAAGAGACTAGACCATCATTAAGTAAGTGTCAGGTTCCTCATAACAAAAAGGAGCTTGATGGTACAATGGATTGCATTCGATGTGGACGCAGCAGACATACAGTATGGGACACGAAAAAGGTTACGTTCCGTATTGTTAGCACGCCATATGTACGATTGTATAGTTTCGAACTACGCTGGTATACACGGAGTTAACACGATCGAGCGCAGGTACGGTATCAATTATCGTGTATGAATCCGTTTACTTCTGTACTATCGTGCGCATCGTATCTACGCTTACGTATCTTCTGGAATCAAGCGCAGAGGAAATAAACCATCACGTTGTTAAGCCGACCATACACTAGGCAACATGTTGCGCGCAACACTATGAATTTTAGCAAAATTCTAGTAAAATATCAGTAAACTAATGTTTTTCTGAAAATATAATTGGATTCATTGAGTTGCATGCAACATTATTGCCTAGTGTATGGTCGCCTTTAGATTGGTTTCCGTTTGATTTGGAGAGGCTTACTTTCTTTTTCTGAAGACTTCAGAACGCATCGCGACAGCTAAAGCGACTCACGACAAACGCGGCGCACAAACGCAACGGTAGCGTGCAGCCAGGTAGTGCAAACTATGTAATGCGTGTACGCAATCAACACCCATCAACACACCTTACAGACGCAATTTGTACTTCGTATAACAGGCTGTAGTCAACACTGCGCAACGATCGTTTTATGTAAACGGAATGTAACCTTTTTCGTGTCTCCTACTGTAAAAATAGGGAATTATGTCCTGCCAAAGGATCAACCTGCCATGCTTGTGGTGGCACCAACCATTTTGCCAGGGTGTGTGTAAAGTCTGGCAATGCTACAGTAACAGACAGGAGAACAAAAGGGAAAAGAGTCAAAGCCATGAAGTACAATCTAGGTGTTGATGACTCTGAGGACACAAGCAGTAGTGACACAGAGAGCAGGGACATACGTACCATGATGTGTACGTACCTTAAAGGGGCTTACAGCAAGACTATCTGTGTGTTTAAACAACCAAAAGATGAAAATGCTTTATGATCCTTGAGCCTCAAGGTCTGTTATAAACAAGCAAATATGGAAAAAGATAGGATCTCCAACACTGCAATCAACTGTGTCCCTTGTGGCCTACACTAACGTAACAGTACACACACTTGGAGAAGCAGTTGTGACTGTGGGGGCATTTGGAAAAGTGAAAAAGTTGCCTGCAATTGTAATAGACCAACAGGATACACCACTTTTTGGTTTGGACTGGCGTATGGCATTTGACATCAAGATGCCAAATGGAGTAACAGTGCACAATGTCAAGTTAGAAGAGGGAACAGAACCAAAGGACATTGCTTTGATGGCATTGCTGTCAGAGTTTGCAGAGATTTTCAAGGACAACACAATGACTACAGTACCGGTCAAAATAAACTTTACGTAATTTATTACGGCGTCTCAGTTCTACGGTGCGACCGTTACCGTGTAGTTCTACGTTGTGACCGTAACGTAAACGTACAGTAAAATAATACGCCGCCGTTACAATGAACGGTACGGTATGATTAATCAATTACGATGACACCGTTTTAAAATAAACGGCACACACCAATATGATGCCGTAAAAACGTTGCCACCTGTTTAACGTTGAAACGTCGAACATCGTGTACTGGTACTACAAGAAGCTTAGAATAATTTTTTTCGCTTGAAAGGACTTAATCTATAAGTTCCTAAAATAACGCTAGGTGTACCTAGCGAAAACGCGAGGTTAACCTAGCGTTTTTTGATGGTTGAATGCCACTTCAACCGTCTAGTATTCTTTTTAGGTTTTGAAACTACCTCCCCCTGTATTTCTACATCCTTCCATCCCATATGCCATACGCGCGCATCAATGCATCCTTCAATCGCAACCTCTGACCTTTAACTGCTACCTTTGCACCTAGTTCTGTAAAACTATACTATTCAAACCCTCACTTGGAGGCGGTGAAAGCCTGCTTCCCCACACACGAGAAGACGCCATTTCAGACAATAAAATAGCAAGGGCTGTGGATTAATCTACCCACAAAGATCGCTAGGTTTACCTAGCGTTATGTACTTATTCATTAAGGCACCCGAAATAGAGAAGCGCTCGTTGCAAGAAGGATTAGTTGCAACGCGGCAAGGTATTCATGGGTTTATTAAGCGGTATGAGGCTACAGGATCAATTGGATGGACTTTCCGAGGTAGCGCGTATTGTGAATTAGTCAGCGCCGTTCTCAACGAACTCATTACGCTCTTCGTCGATTTCGAGGTGAGTTAGAACGTGCTCTGATACCGTAATTACGTTCGTTGAAAACTACGATTACGCCGTTATTACGCCGTCCAATTATCGCGAAGATAACGGCGTAACCGTACAGTCCAATTGGACTGCGAGTCTAATAGCGTACCGTTATTAATATCCAACGTTCTACCGCGACGCCGTAATAAATTACGTAAAGTTTATTTTGACCGGTACTGTACCATACGAGGACACAAAGCGGTAGTACACCTGAAAGATGGTGCTATCCCTAAGATTTTTCCAGCTCGTCCAGTACCTTTTCCACTAAAGAATGCAGTGGAAGCTGAGATTGACCGTTTGGTTGGAGAAGGTACATGTACATGTATATTGGAAGCTGTGGATACAGCAGAAACACCTACATGTATTGAATGGGCTTCACCAATCATGTGTGTGCCAAAACCAGATGGTAAAGTTCGCTTATGCGTGGATTTCAAGTGTACCATCAATCAACATGTGTATGTGGATCCTCATCCATTGCCCAGATTTGAGGATATAGTGGCCAAAATAGGTGGTAGTGAGTACTTTTCAAAGATTGACTTAAGGGATGCATTCTTGCAGTTGGAGGTTGATGAGCCCTCCAGAAGGTTCTTAGTTGTGGCCACTCACAAAGGATACTTCCGATACAAATACATGTACCTTCCAGCAATTTCAAGATGACTCAATTGCACCCAATAGAACTGAAGTCCTACAAGGAAGTAAAGAAGTGGGTGAAACAGAAACCCTACAACCTTATTCAGAAGAAACGATCCTGGATGCAAAAAGACGGTCACAAAGAGCAAGGATGCCCCCTGTCAGACCAGCAAAGTAAAGGGGGACATCATGTAGGGTATTGACATGAATTATTAGGGATTTGAATGGTGTGCGTTTATTGGAATGTTGACTGCATGAGCACGTTGTGATTTCGAATATAGTATATACAGGCATTTCCTTACAGATTCGTTCGAGGATTGCAAAAGTTAATTAGTGTTGATTGGTCCCATTTCCAATCCCTCTATATATTATCTCCGGCTTGGATTACAAGGTCTGTGAATATCAAATCTAGTGTACACACTCCCAGCACCGTTAAAACTGCCAACCACACCAACAATCTGTTTTCCACCCCACGGGGACAGCTGCTACATCTATTCACCACCTAATGCACTCCAGATTTTACTACTCATGAGACTAACTGCTGCCCCAGTGTCTAACATGAACTCCTGGTGGGTTTCCATCACACTGGCTGATACAAAGTGTGAACAAGCTGGATTTACAGATAGACTAAAACTACATGTACTTGTACTATCCAATTGAACTGTTGTATTTCTCACACACCTGGTTCTTAGTGCTGAGGGCTGCTAGTTATCCTGCTGCTTGTGGCCACCCTTTGCTGCATAACCCTTGGCATAGTGACCCACCTGACCGCACTTAAAACATGTATTGTAGGTGGTACGCTTGCTTCGTCTCCTCGAGTTCGTTGCCGTGAGGGTTGCAAGCCGCGTTCCATTGTCTTTTCCATCTTCTACATGTACACTGTACATCCGCACAGACAGTGACTGGAGGAGTTGCAGGAGAGTTTCTTGTTCAGGGGCTGCTGCAAGCGACGCAGACCCAAGATCCAGTACCACCGTGACAACAGCCACTTGAGTGTCCTTTGCTCCCCCGCAATAGGTAGGACTCGGTCTCCAGCGTGCAGGCCACAGCATCATCTAAAGTCTTAGGCATCGTCCCAATCGTACAACACCGCCGCTGCCTCGAAATGTTCTATCCAGTCTGCCTAACTCGTCGCCCCGGAAAACGCGTCTGGTGAACCAGTGACCGGCCATAACTCTTCATCTTTACAGCAGTGGTACCCGTTCCATCTATCCCCATCTCCTCCTTTGTGCTAGGTTCCAACATGACGACTACGCCAAGTGTAACAACTCACAATTAATAACAATCTCGTTACTGACAAAATCTGATCATCATTTCAGCATACCAATTAAATACCCAACATTATATGACACAACATGGACCATCGTACACGTGTGGTCAATTCAGTCATAACAAAAGGTCACTTTTCTAATTTAAATGTAGTTGATGCAACAGAACATTTGCTCTCTGAAAAGGTACTTACTGGGTTTAAGGAAGTAAAGGTGGCAATTCCCGGCAAGGCCACACTGAGGTATTCTGACTATCGCAAAGCTATGATTCTCTTCTACCTGAAACTTAAAGAAACAAATGCAGATCAAACAATTGCAAATGTCTTTAAAATAGCAGTTCACCTCAGTCATACATGTATGTTGTACACATCTGACTACCATCTAACACCAAAGCCATTCTGGCTTTGCACAACTTATCATTTATCCATGGCATGTTGTGCATTTAACTATTCTCTACAACCAAAACTAACATATTGATATTTCCACTCAATTACCACACATTCACCAACTCTATTCCGCATTGTCAGAATGCGATCCATGAATACAGAAGACCTGGAGAGAATGTTTGGGCAGGCAAAAGCAATAACAAAAGCCACTTTATGCAACAAACCCAATGAGATACTCACAAATATCATTCAACGTGTAGAAATGGAGTCTGGATCCCATGAGATGGAAGTAAGAGATAAAGGTGAGAGTGAAGTAAACAAATTGTCTAGAACAATTGGACCCAGATGTAACACCATGTACTCAGACAGTTTTATTTTAAAACATGCAGCGCAGTATCAGACGAAAGAATTAATGATTACCTACTGCCAGGAGACGGAACATGGTGGAAACATTCGGCTGCAGGAGTGGAATTTCTAGATGGAAATGGAGAACAAAATGTAAGTGAAAACGGTCCAAAGCTGATGCACTACAGAACAAAATCAATGCATGATATTGAGAATCATCTACCACAGAAATGGCATATTATCAGGGATAAAACTTCCAGCTGTTGACATTGAGCATTACATTACTTATGAAACCAATCCAGACATGGACGCCATGTGGGCTGAGGCAAACACACATACATGATGTACATGTACATGTAGCTCAGTTCATATTGATGAGCTTCCAGAAATGACAGCTGCTATGGAAACTACATGTACAAATGTATTGACTGGTAGTACATAAGCCAAACACTAGTCATGCATGACACATACATGGTTCTGAAGGTGGGTAGTCTCAAGCCACACCTATAACCAGGTGCTATTCTAATTAAATAACAAGGAAACACACACAAAGCACACACACCAGACACGCATACCATGTACACACCAGACACACACACCATGTACACACAAGGCACACACACCATGTACATACCAGGCACACACACCATGTACACACAAGGCACACACACCATGTACATACCAGGCACACACACCATACATGTATGCACCAAACTCTGTTTACTATTACTTATTTACTTGTTATCTCCCATTCACTAAACTGTCTCTCCCCTCCGATCCTTCCCTCACTCAAAGTGTGCAAACATGTACACCATCAACTCTTCAGCTTTAGTTAATGATTGCATGCAGAGTACGAGAACTAATGTAAAATTTTAATATATGGGCTGTGCAGAAAAGCGTAAAGCTGCTACACCAATGTTCATATTCATAACCAAAGTATAAAGCCACACTACACTCCCCTTGTACACCCACACTACACTCCCCTCGTACATGTACATGTACACTCACACTACACTCCCCTTGTACACCCACACTACTCTCTTCGTACACCCACCCTACACTCCCCTCGTACACCCACACTACACTCCCCTCGTACACCCACACTACACTCCCCTTGTACACCCACACTACACTCCCCTCACACACACACACTACACTCCCCTCGTACACCCACACTATACTCCCTCATACACCCACACTACACTCCCCTCGTACACCCACACTACACTCCCCTCGTACACCCACACTACATGTACACTCCCCTCATACCCCACCTGACACTACCCACATACATCCACACTACACTCCCGTCATACACACACCCTTCCTACACACACGCTACACTCCCCTCGTAAATACACCCTACACTACCTTGTATAACAAACACCTTCAAATAAAATATGAGTGTACTTCACATGTGTACTAGGTGAGTGTAAGGAAAAAGGCACTCACTATTATGTCACTTTTTGCAGGCCACTTTAGATGAATAGGCCTGTCATAGAGCTGGTAGGGTAGGGTCAGGTATGCATACATTCCATCACTTACATGACAAATAGCACTTGATAAGATGTCACATAGTCAAATTGCAGACAATATGACGGGGGTAGTAACACCTCCTGGCGAGAGAGAAGCTTCAAATATAGTTTTGTTGATAAGTGTAACACAGGAAAGTTTCAAAAAAAGTGGAATAGCCTAAAAACCATGCTGGGTTTGTCGAAGTTGAAGCAATGAATAAAAATGAGTGCAAAATGGTTCTTGTTCGACAAACTCAGCATGGTTTTTAAGCTATACCCACCCTGGACGCCAAATGGTTTTTACAATATTCGCTCAATTCCAGGATGGCTTTTTGTTAAAAACCACCGTAAAAACACAAGGCTGGGATTTTGAATCTTTTCCCTGTACAATACGCATAGTTATAGAAATAAACAGCGTGCGAATGCATTCCCTCCCAAAAGCTCAGTTCGTACCGTCGCTGCTTTAAATCTAAATTCAATCTCCATGAAAGACAGAACAATATGAAACAAAAAAGTACAACCAACCTTATCAAGGTCTGATCGATGGCACGACGCTTCGATCCTCTTCGTTTCCATTTGATGCGCATCTTTTCGAACAGTAGGTACAGTATGTTAGTATGTCAACTGCAAATAGCAATAGCATAACGCATTTAGGTACAAAAAACGATGTTAGCAAGACCGACCGCTGACAGTATAGTCGTCCGGAATGGATTACGCCTCCAGGGTTGCCAACCTGCCAAAATATAAAACCTGGAGTTTTATATACGGGTCAATCCATAAATTGAGGGGACTGACGATGTAAGTCATTAATGCACTGTATGCAATCCTCTAGTGAAAATAACTTACACCATTGCCAAGTAATGAACTTCAAATAATTAAAAATGCACAAGAAAAAACAAAACACATAACATTTTACATTTGCTTCCACAAGTAAAGCTATAAAAAAAGTAAATGGAAATTGCATTTTTACAATCGGTATAACAATGCTTACTTGTAAAGTGTGGAGCAATTGCATTATGCAGGTGGCTTTTGTCCTGCCACTTGCATATGCTTTAGCAATTTGGCTGTCTGTGAAAATAATACGAAACAGCGGTCCCAGATCATCAGCAATGGATAACGGTTGGTTATGTTGAACTAAAAAGTTTGTCATCTTCCTTTCTGCTCGAACAACCTTAGGAAGAAAGCATTATAATGAGTATTTAGTTATTATACAGCATCTATATACCTTCTGCGTAAATGGATCGACAGAAGGAAACGAAAGCTTAGGCTGTAACAGTGATTCCTTAGCCAGTATTTGATGATATTTACAGCTTATGTGATCTTTCACATCACGTACTCCCTGGTACTGACATTACACTTTCCTAGAGCAGACTGTACACGAAAAGGCGTAGATATCCTAAGGTACCCCAACAATGAAGGGCCAGGTCTTTGTCCATGTTTTTGAAAATTTAGTCTTGTACTTTATCTTGCGTGTTTTCGATGGACCCGGTTGGATTCCTCGTTCACAGTCACAATCGCTTGTTTCTGAATCGGATGGAGACGTAGAGCGTTTTTCTGCCATATTTTTGTACTAATCGAGAACAAAAGATTAAAAATTTTATCGACAATAGTTAAGTTACGAGAAATTACAGCAATCTACTTATAATTGGTACCACTATACTACCGGGCCGTATATGATTACGGCAAAGTGCATGTTATTATAAATCGCTAGAATAAGATATAGGCCTAGCGCATCATGCATTAGTGGGGGAAAACCTTGAGAGTCGGACCGCTTCCCTTGAGACCTGGAGATATAATTGAAAATCTGGAGACTCAAGGTTTAGCCGGGAGGGTTGGCAACCCTGCGCCTCCCCCGCGACAAAGGATAATCAGGAGTCCCGCCGGGACAAAATTTTAGGAACCCGTATAACATTACCCCTTGGATACTATACCCCCTGGGGCAATAATGTTTAAGGTACCCTCACAGGGAAAAAATGCGTGGAATCGTTTAGAAATCACTGTGTGATCTACCACATAAATCATACGCTCGCGTCTGATTTTTGTGTGATTTTCCGAAAATCACACAAAAATCACACGAAGCGTATGATTTCGTATGATTTATGTGGTAGATCACACAGTGATTTCTAAATGATTCCACGCGTTTTTTCCCTGTGCCTGGACACTCCCCATATCCTCATCCACTACCCCCTGGGACAATAATATTTAACGTACCCTGGACACTATACTTTTACCTATCATCCACTACCTCCTGGGACAATACACAATTTATATTTAAGACCCCTGGACATAGTTCCCATCATCCACTACCCCCTGGGACGAACTATACTTTGTACCGATCGTCGACTATCCCCCACGGTACAATAACGGTTAAGGTACCCTGTATTTTCTACCTACACAGCCAAAAACGATTTTCTGGTACGGATATGTTACATAAATGTATCAAAACTGTTATCATATATGTGTACAGTATTTGATATCATATTTGGTACATACTCTGTCAACCAGTGATTTGGTACATATTGTAGCTACAATCTGTTACATATTTTCGATCATACAGTTAATTATGTAATCATGTACGTACCAGTAGCCAATATCCTTATATGGACAAGCACATGCTGCTTAGGTCAACCGCACACTATCGTAATTTTTGTCTTCGGCCTTCCGAATATCTCCTTCCCCCTCCCCCTCCCTCCCCTTTTCATTTCGGGCCTGGTTAAAAAATATATTTGTTTCTTCATGTCATACATATTACAACGCAAGCACAAATACAACAAATGGCGATGCCAACAGCATGCGTTTCCATAGTCCTCGATACATCGGTTCTCCCCGTATTTGATATATAAGCAATCTGACGAAGACGAGCAACATGATAACAATATGGCTCATGGTCATACTTACCTCTACAGACTGTATTTTTTGTCTACTGGGTTTTCCAGTTCTTGATCTAACCTTAAACAAAACAACAACAACAAAATACTCGAGAGCACGCTTACCTGTTAGCGAAGCTGAAATAAAGAAAACGTGCTTATGCGAACTTACCTGTCACTGTATAAAATAGGCTGCTAGTGTGCTGTGAGAGCTGGAGATCATGCAACACGATTAACAAAATTTTAGCCGCTAACCTTACCCGTAATTATACACTGGCCTCCAGCAGAATGACATCATCCTAGTACCTTGAACAAAAAATAATATACACGGTGTATGTTATTTTTTATTCAAGGTACTAGGATGATGTCATTCTGCTGGAGGCCAGTGTATAATTACGGGTAAGGTTAGCGGCTAAAATTTTGTTAATCGTGTTCCATGATCTCCAGCTCTCACAGCACACTAGCAGCCTATTTTATTCAGTGACAGGTAAGTTCGCATAAGCACGTTTTCACGACAACGCGCTACTTTTCTATCCGAGTCCACTTACCACAAACACACGACAATATTTGATATCACGTGCAACGCCAGTATTTCTAATTGGTGCACTTCAAACAACATGTAAGATATTAAATGTCAGTATTTAAGCAACAAAAATCTACAGCATACAGCACACATTATAGGAGTACATTAGGTTGGTAAAATCATGCTGGAATTCAAGTCTATCACAGGTAATGTTCTCTCTTTCAATGTTTCGACTTGTCCTTTCCTCTTGAATGTGACATGAAGTTGTGCACTCATGTACAACTGACACAGCTCTTCTTACATTGCTTCCAGGTGTACTGAAGACTGCCTTAGTTAACTCCAATAAAGGGCAATCATAGTTATTGAGGATAAGTTGATCATCAAAGGACTTTAATGAATGGAAGCCTTGACCAAGACACAATACACTGCCAGCAGCTGTCTTGAAAGTACTCAGTAGTATTCCATAGACCATCTATAAAAAAAGAGAAATGATCATTTCATAAACAAAAAAATACAATCTTGTTTACCTGATTGTGTGGAGACACAAGCTCAATGTAATCTCCAGAATTAACAAGACTGGACTCCTGGGATACTATGGCTCGGTGTTCTAACACTTTATCTTCAAGTACAAAGTCCCCTAGCATCAGATCATAATCAGAATTACTCTGAAGCCGATCCGAGGTTGTTGTGTAGTTCCCATTCACTACAAGTGGAAGTTTGGAAATGATGTTAGAATGCGTTGATGCCTAAGTGATAGAATTATTAAGGTTATGGAAAAAAAAAACATACAAAATACCTTCCGTGGTGCTCCAAGTTTGTAGAGAGTCTTTTGTTTCAGAACATCTTGCATTGGAATGCCAAACACTACATGCTGCATGAATGCTGAATGGTAGATCTCTTTCACTGCATCTCCGCACCTTTGATATGGCCATGAAAGCACGTGCATGTACTGGGTGAAAATTCATGTACCTATCAGTGCTGCTGAGATCCCTTTCGTTACAGATGTACCGAAGATGTTGCAAAATACAGAAGCGATGGGCAATGTCACGACTTGGGGCCCTTCTATTTCCATAGATGTTGTGTGCCCGTACCTTAGCATTGAAAGACTCAAACCTGAATCGTACACATGGAGTAAAACTAAATGAATTGGATTGCGTTGTATATTACCTTTCTGCAGAGAATGCAGAGGAAGGTCCCCACTCCCTCATGCAATCCACAAGATGAAGCATTAGGTGGGTTTCTACTTCTGAAGTAGCTCAGGCATATGTGTCTTCAGGGCTTCAACAAATGCAACACAGATTCTAGACCACTCCTCATACAGTGACATGGCAAAGAAGTCACAATATGCAATCTTAAATACCTGTGGCATAAAAAATAGTTAAATGCATGTTTTCATGACATGTAGTATAGTGTTTCCCTTAGATAAAGTTAAAAGTACTTGTCTTTGTCCATCATTTAAGTATGGTCCCATTACAAATAGAGCCATTTGAGCCCACCCTTTAAAATCCCTTCCAACAAACGATTTGCAGTGACAGCAGACATTTCCTTACATCTTCACTTTGAATCCAGACGTATTAAAAGCTCTCAATCGTGCAAGGACTTCCTCTTCTGCCTTGCTGAGAGTACTGACATCATTTCCTTGAGCACATACTTGCATGCACCAAGTACAATTGTGTGCAATACTTCCACTGGTAAGCCCTTCCTTTGACAAAGAAAAAGGAAAATATAAAAGTACATTCTAATTTGTAATTTCCTAACCTGTACAAGTCAGCATGGACTGACAACATTGGATTCTTAGTCTCCTTTAGACCATGCTGTTTCCGCATTTCAACCTTGTCGTTCTCTGTTCTCAGGGCAGAAAATTCTGACATCTGCTGAATTGCAAGAGTAAGAATTCTCCTTTCACAGACCACATCAGGGTTTACATATCTGTTTGAAGAAGTGGCCATTTAAATAATCCGCCAACATGCATGAATATCTTACCATACAAAACCGGCAGTATTTTAAAGCTTTGCTGCCAAGGTGATTCACAAGTTCAGATGCTCTTGGGTTATCACACACTATGAAAATAAGTGGAGCAATAACCAAAACTTCCTGTTGGGAATATGCATCGAAAGCTGTTATTCCATCCTGCTCCAGCAATTTTAGCTCCTCTGAAATAGGTTCGCTTAGTTCCAATGCAGACAGAACATCTGAGCAGCAAATGAAGTGAATATTATCCTGTCTAGCACTAAGATGCCGTGGAAGACCTGCCAAAGACATATACCAGCTAAATATAGGATTTTTGTCTCATTACCCTTTTCTCAAAACCTTGTTCCCCTCCTTTTTACATCACCTTTGCCTCCAATTCCAATATCCCACCAACTTTCTCGTCAGAGAATGTTTTTCTTTACTTGTTTCCTCTATTTTTTAATTATCATTTTTTATCGACTATTAATACTGGCAAGTGCCCCCCCCCCTCCCCCTCCTCGTTTCAATTACCGTCACGAGCAGACGCCCGCTTTTGTTTGGGATCACTGTATGGAACGCGGGAGAATTCTAACTCATCGTCTCGACTTTGACTTTGGAGGTATTCCTCTCGTTGTTTAGCTCTCCTCTTTTGTTTGCACAATTCTAAATATACGTAAATGTCACCATGGGAATGGTTAAACAGCACTCCATATTACATAATGATTACGTATATCAGTTTTATGCTTTATTCATATATATGATACCTGAAGATGTCCTTCCAGGAGATTCTAAAGCGATTGGTATAACTTGCGCTCTTTAAAACCATTCCTATCCCGAGTTGTACTCGCGGAGAAGAATTAGACGACGACGACGACAGAGAAGAATTGGCCTGGGAACAAAGAAAAACACGACCTTTTTTGTTCTCTTGAAGCAAACAGTTTGAAGACTGGAACAAAACATTTAAATGACCGTCTTTGCCTTCTGGTTCGATAGGAACAAAGAGCTAAACTATCCGTTTCTTGATACACGAGTTATATGCTGGTCGCGTTTTTTAAATGATATTCACGACCCGGGTCAATTCCTATATAGGAACTACTATCGTAGTTCCTGATACATGTATATTATAATTAACTTACTAAAGTCAGTATAAAAACTTGGTGTTTTGGTAAAATATTTTTTTCATGGCCTTTACTATGGGAGGTGAACACCGCCATAATTATGCTCATTTATATTTTACTTTTTGATGCTTACGGTAAAAAAAAGAAAGTTAATTAACCTGTCATAACAGTAACGTAGTCAATAATCAATGTAGGAAGAGTCTTAAATGCAACAAGTAAATCGGGTATGAATATAAATCAATGCAACAAGTAAATAAAAACATTCTCTATGAGAAAGTTGGTGGCATATAGGATTTTAAGGCAATGGTAATATTTAGGACCCGAACAACATATACTATATCCTACATACAGAAATGTGCTAAATATAGGACTATTCCATTTTCCCTTATTATTAGACCCTTGTTTCCTTCCTTTTTACACCACCATTGCCTTCAAATCCTATATGCCACCAACTTTCTCATAGAGAATGTTTTTATTTACTTGTTTCATTGATTTATATTCATACCCGATTATGAGCCGTATAGCATGTTAAGTAATCCATCTTGATATGAGAGAGGTTGTAAAGGTACGACATACCTTTGAGTGACCTTAACTCTTTTCGCCGAGCGAGATGCATGTTCAGGACTATGGCAATATCGCTGTCTTTTTTCAGGATCTGCTCGATACCTTGCACGTCGAGAGGTCCGTTCCTTTTCAGGATCTGAGGGGGCTTTAAGGGGCACCGAAATAGAAGAGAGGTTATTAATTGTCGCCCCAGCGCGATCGAACCCACGAACGCATTTTGCATCGGGCCAGAAGCAGAGAGCACCCTCCCCCCCCCCCTTCACTAATCGCGTCTCGAGGTCCGTTTCTTTTAAGGCTCTGCTTTGTAGTTCCGCTCGGGCTGAATCTAATATGTCGTCTCTAGTTTTGAGGTACTATGCTCGTCGTTTGGCTTTCTTCTTTTCCTGACGTGAAGGCATTTAGAAAAAAAAAAAAAACAACTTCACTAAGTTACAAAGAGCGTCAAACTTACAACGATCGAATAACAAGAATGATTATATTTAGTACGCACGTGCACGTTATTAAAAATACATAACCGCCACAGTTAATTACCACTACGTGTAGTGCCCAGATCGTACACATTTGATTACATGATGTATACTGCTAGTACTTCGTATAAAGAGCGAAGTAGGACCTATCCGAGTCGTGTCAATGCAGTAAGCTTAACTATACGTGATTTGCTAACACAACCACCGATATATGTCATGTAGCCTCGAGACGTTTTGACCACAGAAGCGAGAATGCCAACGAATTCTGAAGCCATTGGTGTGATTTTCATTTCTTAAAAGTGTTCCTATCCCGAGTGCCAAAGCAGGGTGTATGGGGGGAAGTGAAAAGCCTGAGGAAGGGAGAGGATACAGCAAGGGACAGGCACAATCAACATTGAAGGGAGGATTGAGATGGGAAACACTTATCAGGGACAGCTGGAGGTGTGGTTATGATCACAAGCCCAGGCAATGCCCGGCATATGGCCAATTGTGCCACACATGTCAAGAACTGCATCATTTTGCTAGGAAGTGTAATGCAAGGTCAAAGGACACTAGTTTGGTTGCAAGTTCAGAAGAGAAACAGGGTGAGGAAATCCCAGTGTTGTTGATCTGGGTGGAAAAAGTCGGCAAGAAGTTGTTGGCGGAGCTACATTGTCAAGGAAAGGGACACAAGATAAATAAGTTACTGTGTCAACTGGACTCATGCAGTATCATGTAATGTGTTGTCCTACCAGGATTACTGCACCATAGGACAGCCCAAGTTAGACAGAAGACAAACCATTTTAACCATGTATGATGGTTCGGTGAAGAAATCAGTTGGTAGGTGTGCGCTGTGGGTGAAAGTGACACAGGGGTTAAAAAGATTGCAGTTTGAGGTGTTGAACACAAAGCACCACAGCCTTCTTTCATTAGACACTTGTCTAGCATTGGGTTTGCTTCAGTACAACTCAGAGGAAGTTAGTGTGGTGCAGATGGCCCAGAAGATGACAAAGGAACAGCTCTTCAGCGACTATTCAGATGTCTTTGCTGGAATTGGTTTGCTATCAGGAGAGTATGACATCGAGTTGGATCCAGCCATACCACCTGTACAGAACCGACCACTCAAAATTTCACACACAATGAAGGAGGCAGTGGGAGCAAAGCTCAAGTCGTTGGTGCAGTTGGGGGTGTTAGCAGAAGTGGAAGAGCCCACCGATTGGATAAGTAATATGACCGCAGTGTGGAAGGCAGATAAGAAGCAGGTGCGTGTGTGCCTTGATCCTCGTGACCTCAACCGAGCGGTCAAGCGGAATCATTTCAACATGCCTACTGTGGATGACATCCTACCCTGTCTGACCAAGGCTAAAGTTTTCAGTCTGCTCGATGCTAAAGACGGATTCTTACATGTGAAATTGACCCAGCGGAGTAGCTACTTGACAACCTTTTGGGGCCCAAGTTGTACATATCGGTGGTTGCGGCTCCCATTTGGCCTGTCCTCAGCTCCCGAGGAATTCCAAAGAAGGTTGCAAGGAGCCCTACAAGGATTGGATGGAGTGGCAGCGGTGGCCGATGATGTGTTGGTTTATGGGTGTGGAGACAGTGAAGAGGAGGCGTATCGGAACCATGATGAAAGCTGTCCCAGCTGTTACAGCGTGCTCGAGAGATCAACCTAAAGTTTAACAAGGAAAAGGTTCGCTTGCATCAAAAGGAATTAATATATATGGGACACCTCATATCAGCAAGTGGAATTAGACCAGACTTGGTGAAGGTGGCAGCAGTAAGGAACATGCCTGAACCTAAATCACAAGCAGAGGTTTGTAGGTTCCTTGGTATGTGTAACTACCTGGCGCGTTTCATGCCACATCTGTCCAGTGTAAGTGAACCACTTCGGCGACTTACGGATGAAGGTGCTGAGTTTAGCTGGACAGGAGTACAAGGGAGTGCATTTCAGGATCTTAAGAAACTGATTACTGAAGAACAGTTGCTGACCTTTTATGATGTTAAGAAACCAGTAGTCATTCAATGTGACGCTAGTACCAGTGGATTGGGGGCCACACTACTTCAAGAGGGACGACCAGTGATACATGTATCAGCGTCAAGGGCACTTACCCGCAGTGAACAAAATTATGCGGCTCTGGAGTTGGAGTATCTTGCGGTGGTGTTTGCATGCCAAAAGATTGACCAGTACATATATGGCAAACAAGTTCGAGTGGAGACCGATCACAAACCCTTGGAAATTATCACAAAGAAGTCACTATCAGCCCCACGGCATCTTCAGAGAATGCTGCTACAACTCCAACGCTATGAATTGGATGTTCATTATATTCCTGGGTCACAACAGTGGATCGCGGATACACTTTCAAGAGCTCCTGTTGAGGCACCTCCAGAGGTCAACACCAGTAGTAGAGATGTCGTTTTTCAATTAGAGATCAAAGACACTCTACTACCAGAAGTGGAAGTGATTGTTGAAAGGGACTTCATTCCCATCAGTGACGTAAGGCTAGCCGCAGTGAAAGAGATGGCACAGAAAGACGAAGAGCAGATAATGCTTCGGAGAGTAATTTGTGAGGGCTGGCCGTCAACAAGACAAGTGGCCCCAGCTGTAGTGCACCCATATTGGAATTTTCGGGATGTTCTGACCACACAAGATGGAGTTGTATACAAAAGTGGTCAGGTAGTGGTGCCTCGGGTGTTGAGGAAGGAGTTCCTTCAGTGCCTCCATGCCAGTCATCAGGGTTTAGATGCAACTATGAGGAGAGCTAGAGATGTGGTTTACTGGCCTGGCATGCTAGAGGATATACGGCAGGTGACGGCACAGTGCAGACAGTGTGAAGAAAATCAGCCTGCTCAGCCAAAGCAGAGTCTATTGGCTCACAGCATCCCAGCATGTCCCTGGGCAAAAGTGGGAATAGATTTGTTTCAATGCAAAGGACAAGACTATCTACTCATGGTCGACTATCTGACGGATTATTTTGAGATAAGCTTGCTGAAACAAACATCTGCAGCCGAGGTCATCAGGGCAGTGAAGGAACAATTTGCAAGACACGGAGTGCCATTCCTGCTACAGAGTGATGGTGGTTCCCAGTTTGTGTCCAGGGAATTTCAAGATTTCGCCTCCACTTGGGAATTTATGCACACATTTTCGTCACCTTACAACAGTCAATCAAATGGGAAGGCTGAGTCAGCTGTTAAGATTGCTAAGCGTTTGTTGAAACTGACTAAAGACCCATGGTTGGCACTCCTTGAGTGGCGGAACACACCTACAGTGGATATAGGTTCAAGTCCCTGTCAACGGCTATTTTCAAGGAGAACCCGAGGAGGAGTTGTTACCAGTGTGGAAAAGTTACAGCCACAAGTCCAGGAGGATATGTGGCAAAGGAAGCTTAAGAAACAGCAGCAGATTCAGGCTAGAAGAGGTGTGGATCGGAATCCATTACCCCCTCTAACAATAGGTCAGCCAGTACTAGTGCAAGATTGGCTTTCAAAGAAGACACAGTGGATTCGAGGGCTCTGTGTGGGTCAACTCTCAAATTGGTCATACCTGGTGGAAGTGGATGGACAGTTGCTGGGGCGAAATCGCGTATTATTAAGGCCCACCATGCAGGCCCCGCCTCCAATGGCACCACCAGTTACTGAGACAGAAATGGGCACTGCCAAGTTGGCGGAAGGCCTTCCTCCTCCCTGTTCTGTATCCAGTGAACCATTACCACATCCTGGTCTGGGTGTGGGTGAACCACAGAATGATAACCTGATCATGGAGGAGACAAATGGGAGATTAAGGCAAGATCCTGGCCCCTCCACACCTAGCAGGGTCTCTACCAGAAACCCTAACATAGAGCCAGTGCCAGCTGCTGTACCATCATCACATGTCAGGATTTCCCGATATGGTCGGATCCTCAAGGAACCAAGCCGATATACTGATTTTGTGAAACAGTGAACAAATGAGCAGAAGAGAGGGGATGTTGTAGGATCACGTGATTTATCATTCAAACTATTGTGATTCGTGCACGTTGACTGAGTGACATAAGGAATCTAGAGTGATCCGTTACTGTTGACAGTTAGGCTACTTATAACATCCTCCATGACCTCCCCGCCATGCTGAGTTGGGCCATGGTGGCAGTGGCCATGCAGGCCAGGGAGGGAGCACAGGCGGTGGTGGTACTGGCGGGAGCGCAGCTGGTGGTGGTGGCGGCGGGGGTATTGCTGCTGGTGGCGGCAGGGGTATTGCTGCTGGTGGTGGTGGGTCCACATCTGCTGCTGGTGGTGGCAGGGGCTGGTGGTGGTGGGGCAGTGGGGCTTCTCGCGGGGGAGTGAAGGGGAGAGGAGTCGGAGGATAAATGTCATCCTCTTCCTCCTCCTCTTCATCCTCCGACCCCTCATTATTAAAAAACCCAATAAGGTCTTCAGCTGCCATCTACATGTACGTGACAGAGAGTATGATTAAACTTTAACCTTTTTCTTTTTAAATGCAAAACCTTTACATGTGAATCCACATAGAGTATTATTAAATTTTTACCTCTTTTTGCAAATTAAAGTGCACTATAATTCAGCAGGTGCATGAGTGACTTTTATACCTGCAAAGCCTTCACACGTGTGCAGAATGTGCTATACTTCTATTGGTCCAATTCCATCACATGTGCTAAAATTTTTATGGTCAAATTTTAAAATACTCCAATCTAAACATGAGGTGTGGCCAACATGCAGTCAAATGGATAGTGTGGGAACTCAGGAAGTGAACAACATTTCACCTATACCCTTGCAACTGCAATTATATTCATACAGTTGCAACATACGTTGTACATGTACATGGCTAGACAGATAAGGAAGCGTTCAAATAAGGAAGCCTTCAAATAAGGAAGCCTTCAAATAAGGAAGCCTTTTTATACATCAGATTAAAACAATAGACACTACTGTACACACAGCTGAGTCACCATGCCATGTGAAGTGAATGGTTTTGTGCAGATCCGTGCTGTACATAGTCGGGCGGGCCCTACTACCGCGTTTGGTCAGGTAGTAGGGTGACAAGCCCGACCAAACACCGCCCGACTATGCTGCATGCACAGCTTTTTAATGTTAATACAACATGCCATAACATACCTTTAGGTGGTATAGTGGTAGTTCTCTGACCCCTGCGGTACCGCATCCTCTCGGCAGCACGTTTAGCCAATCGGACAGCAGGGTCATTCCAATACCTACTCCTTTCAGATGCTTAAATGGCAGCTGAATTGTATTTCTGCCTTTTAGCAGCGCGGTTTCCCTCGAGGTCCTGTTCATATCGCCGCCTTTTAGCAGCACGGTTCTCCTCGAGGTCCTCTTCATATCGCCGCCTTTTAGCAGAACGGTTCTTCTCGAGGTCCTCTTGATATCGCCGCCTTTTAGCAGCACGGTTCTCCTCGAGGTCCTCTTCATATCGCCGCCTTTTAGCAGATCGCTTAGATTCGGGATCGACCATGTAGCTGTCGCGTGCAGAGGCCTTCTTCTTTTCGGGATTGGCCTTGTAGCTGTCGCGTGCAAAGGCCTTCATCTTTTCGGGATCGGCCTTGTAGCTGTCGCGTACAGAGGCCTTCTTTTTTCGGGATTGGCCTTGTAGAGCGCTCGGGCTTTAGCTTTGTTCTCGTCTTGCTTTTGGAGGCATTCCGCTCGTTGCTTAGATCTCTTCTTATGATTACGCGAAGGCATTTTTAGAAAAACAACTTCACTAGCCAAAGTAACAACTAAACAGCGATAGGAACTTAGTGCAGGTTTGAGTGCTAAAAATTATTAATAAAAATCTATTGTACATTATTAAAAAGAACTTGATATATGTGTGTCTATATGACATATAAGGATAACGTGCCGGTAAATTTCGAAGCGATTGGTACTATTCCCGTCCTTTAATGTCTAATGTCCTGGGCGTACCCCGCGGTGCACGTTTGTACACCGCGGGGTACGCAAAACAAAGATTTTTGCATTCCGCCGTTTCAGCATTCTAGTGAAGTTTGACTGTTATGCCACGTTGTATAAGTTCTTATCTGCCTGGGCCGAAGCATTGAAGGCCTAATACCGTTCGCTGCTCTTACGGCAACTTGTCACAGCGGAGGTACGCGAAACTTCCGGTATGTACGTTATTATTATTTTTCAATTACCGCGTACACTCGCCGTACAGTGTACCTCCGCTGTGGCGACTTGTTGTATCAGCAGCGAAAGGTACTAGGCCTTCAAAGCTTCAGCCCAAACTGATAAGGACTTATACAACGTGGCATAACAGTCAAATTTCATTAGAATGCTGAAACGGCGGAATGCAAAAAACTTTGTTTTGCGTACCCCGCGGTGTACAAACGTGCACCGCGGGGTACGCCCAGGACATTAGACATTAAACTGTTCCTAGCTCGAGTTACACCTTCCTAAGAAGAAGACGACGACGATGGAGAATTATTTTTGGACTGGGCACGAGAAACAGGAAATTGTTTGTTTCTCTATAACCACACCGTTTTATGACACGGTACCAACGTAGAACTGTAGATCGTTGTGCTCTCATTCCATCGCAATAAAGAGATAAGCGATCCGTTTCTCCGTTGTCCCTCCAGACGCTAGTGAAGTTTTATTAATGACATTCATCAACCCTCAATCAATCCTATATTGAACCTGCTGCCGCAGGTTCAGATATATTTTTTTACGCGTTTTACGGAGGGACACGGGAAGTGTTCTATAACTAGAACAAGTGGTTTCAACGGGGAGGCCGTCTTATCACTAGCAGTGCGTTGTAACAAAGTTGAGAGCAGCTGTAAGGTATATGCGTGTTGGAAGCTGCATGAAAACTTTGTCCCTATCTTCTGTTTGTTTATCAGAAATGCATCCAACTTCATTACCGGGTGCAGTACGTGTAAATGCGCCGCGCCATCTTTGGCAAGACTCTGTCTAAAACAGATCCCCCCCCCCCAAAAAAAAAAAAAAAAACACGCACGGTTGACTCGTGAACAAGGATACTGCGTACCAGCGACGGCAATAAGGGCTGGAGAAAAAGATGGTTCGATCCAGAATCCCCACTCTGCATGTGGACCACATAAGGTTTTCTGCCTTTATTGCAACGTATCAGGTGTACAGCCCTTTCTGATTTCAGTACTCTATTTGATGCCCAAATAAAACACATTGTATTTAATATCATGTCAACATATTATCGCACTACGCTTACAATATATGTACATTTACATTTGTGCATCCTTATATATACCTCAGTATCCAGGTGTTTGGATTTCAATAGCTAGCCACCCCACCCTCCCCTCCCCCCCTTCATCCTAGATAGCAAAATGCTGACCATTACCTTTATTGTAATTGTGCAGCAGCAGCTCTTAGACATCTACATGTGTATACGATACTGTCCTGTGCATGTATAACATGTACATGAAGAAATGAAATTTATTAAAGTCACTCTGTGTCCAAGTATAGTAATGATGCTGAACATACATGTACAATGTACACACACACCAATATGTTAAATTGATTGCATGCATCAGTTAAGCCTGTAATGTGCATCAAGCCACCTAGATTCTAGTATAACATTTGATGCATTGCATATATTTCACTCATTCTACTATAAAGTTATTAACTGAAGAGTTTATGAAATGAAATTTGTTTGGCCTGCAAATTAAATCAGCTATTCAAGATCACTGTGATTACAATTCATGGTGACAGATTGGCTTTAAAACTAGAAATATTCACCATTCTCAACAAACTGGTGCACAGAAGGGAATGGCTTCTCCAATTTAAAATGTCACATACATGTAGTACAATATGTTGCACAATGCATGCTCAATTTACAAGCATTTTGCGTTTACTTTGTCATTTCTAGTTGTATACATGCATGTACATGTGCATAAATATATATTTATATCCTGATATATCTGCATGTAGGTGGATGTAGTCACAATGATTGCGGTGTGGCAAAGTCTCAGAAACATTGGTATAGAAATGAGTTTTTCATGTGACTTTCCATGTCCCTCCTTTCCTGATCTCCCACTGGTATCAATTAATGTATTGAAAATATGTGTGGTGGGTGCTTTGTTGTTTGGTGTGTTCATGTGATGGCCAACACTCAGTCTGCTCTATCTCTAATAACTCATTCCCTCCCAACAGTATGGACGGGATTGGCCCCATGGCCCCATGCCACCCACAAGACTGGCATACTGCCTTTTAATTCTGTCAATAACCACAAGACTATTGTTGAGCTGAACTTAGAGATGTAGCTTTTACCATTATAAACATTTCCCTCACTGGATTTGTTGTAGCATTTCCTTCTACAAAGTAACTAGTTTTCTTCCAATATGTTTGTACATTTTCCTTGACATGGCATTAAAATTGCTACATGCACCTAAAAATGATGCAACAATTTATGTGCAATGTGTACATTTATGGATATCTATCTAACCATTAGCGTCACTCTGCATGGAAGTTGTAGAATGGTTTCTGCCCCCAACTTCTATTACAAGCAGAATGCACGTTTTGACTACTTTAATAGTGAGACTCACTTCCTGAACAGTTGCTGCAGCAGGTTTTCTTCTACATGAATCGAACAACCATTTCCTGGAGTGAGACCACTCCCTACCTCGATTTTGAAACATACATTTAGCACATCTAGCTCTAAACATTTTGTGACAAGTAATTGCATCACCATGCCTACTGGCCAGTGGTAGTTCCAGAAGGTCAGACGCTACATTTCCAAATAACAGGCAGAGACTCAAGATCTTAGAAGTCCCAGACCTTATCACCACTTGAAGCTCATTAGGGTCAAAATGCAAATCAAGACCCATTGATGGTATTACCCTTAAACAAGATCAAGCCGGCAATGAAAAACTGACAGAATATGAACTTTGTCAGCAGGAGAAACAGTATTTAAATAAAGAGGTAATTTTGTGGTCTTCATTTTTTTTCTGGCATAATATACACGTTTCTGTCAGTTGAACGAAGTGAATTAGACAGATACTATGCTCCCTCCGTATGTGAATGGATGTACAGCAGGTGATGTGTGTACGTGGAGGTGGAGGTATATAATGTTATGTGAACGGGAAGAAAATGAGTCTACGTTTTCAGTGCACGTGTCTGAAAACTTTACATATTACAATTGTTGTGTTCAGCAGGATGGTGTGTGTGGGTGGATTGTGTTCAGCCGGACGGCTGCCAGATGGCTAGTTTTGTTATGGGTATGAAATATCACTGTGTGCACTGTAGTGGCCCTAACGGGGCAGGTAACTTCACAGGTTGAACATGAGGTCAATTGTTCCTTAATGATCACTGCCACACAGGTGAAGCTGAAGACCCTCTACCCCAGAACTGCTGTTATATATTTTTTGTTGTCCAGAGCAGCGTGTAAGGTTTTTTCCTCGCACAGTGTTGTTTTTTCCCCTGAGGTGGTGTGGGGCCCACCACCTCTGAATAAATTAGGTTCAAATCAACAATAGCTGTAGGTAGTTGGCCCCTGCTCTAGAGTGTCGTTTATGTGGTGACTATATGTTGTACGTTCGTGGATATACATTGGATGTGGTTTGTGTTGTATGTTTGTGCTGTTTGCAAGTGCTGTACACTGTTATATATATTCAGCCTAGTTGGTAGTCGTGCACAGGCGAAGCTGCAACAAGAGTTGTCAACATGCATGGCATAAGGGTGTTGTACATGTACGAGGAGGGAGGATGGATTCAACACCAGTCAAGCTTGTTTTAAAATTCTCTAAAGCAGCCACAATCACCAATGTGATTAACTCCTGAAATACAGCACATGTGTTTGAACTTCTGTGTAGTTGCAGTGATAATAAAAAGTGCAGAGAGTTAGATCAAACCTGAATCCCTCTGGTGGTTGTACCTTATTTGGATGCTGAGGAACTGAAAGCCAGCATAGCCATGCAGGATGCTAGTCATGCAGACTGAATCAGTGAAGTCATCATTACCGACCAGTCACAGCTAAATTTGATCCTTGTAAGCCAGAGCCAGCTTCCTCACTGGCAAGACTAATTGTTGTTTTTGTGTATGTCGATCTTATGTAAAATAAATAAACTGCAACTGTGTAATGTTACTTGAATAAGTTATGTATCCCATGCATGCACGTTAGGATTGCATCCTTGGAGGAATGGGAAAATGTTGGTATGGGATGCCACCTACCGATATACCTTTGAACCTTCATACCTTGCCAGATCAACGAATAGGTCTAGTCTAGTTGCCGCTTCAGTTGAAGACAAGAAAATATCGTAATTAATATGAGTACCTACACCACAGTTATATGTTTTGCCCAGTTTACTCCTTTCTTAAAGAATCTTTGGTAACAATTGTCAATTGCCATATAGAAGAGCAATGCTGCTTCATACATACCTAATATGGATTAGTATAATTTTTCTGTAAGCGCTTGTATCATAATATAATCTTACAATAATAACTTTATTTAAAGCATCGCAAGGGTCACATTAATTTAGTCTGTCATAAATTTACGTTTAGTGTTGTACTTGTGCTAACTCAGTCTAAATACAGTTTACGTTCTTAATGAATTGAAAACATATTATTTTAAATATAAAACAAGTTCACTAATACATAAAGAGGATGAAATATAATGATAATTGTATTGTGAATACTGCAATACCTATGGTTCAACAGGAATACAGCTCCACCCATTGGAAGACATCACTGGGGCTGCTTGGAACAGACAGGTGTGCAAAGAGGAGGGGAAGAAGTGAAGGAGGGGGGGAGTGGTTAGCCATTGAAATCCAAACCCCTGAGTATTTTAATGCCGGTAAACCATGATAATCACATGACCGTGTTTTATTTGTGCATCAAACAGAGTACAGAAATCAGAAAGGGTTGTACACCTGGTTCAACTACAGCTGCATGAGAGATGTCTGGCCTAACACACTACCCAGTGGCAACAGCCCTCTCAATTCATCAGCACATACAACATCCAGGGACTGGTCATGTTCGTACTGCTGGTAATGAAGGCAGAATAACCTTACGAGTTGCACATGTAGTAGGATTCAGTATCGAACGATCTTTTTCTCCAGCCCTTATTGTAGTCGCTGGTACGCAGTTATCCTTGTTCACGGGGGGTCTTGCCAAAGATGGCGCGGCGCGTTCACATGTACTGCACCCGGTAATGAAGTTGGATGCATTTCTAATAAACCAACACGTATATACCTTACAGCTGCTCGCAACTTTGTTACAACGCACTGCTAGTGATAAGACGGCCTCCCCGTTGAAACCACTTGTTCTATTTATTGAACGCTTCCCGTGTCCCTCCGTAAAACGCGGAAAAAAATATATATAATACGAAATATATATATATATTTCACCGGTGACACGAACTTTTTTTTTACCGTAAGCATCAAAAAGTAAAATACAAACGATCATAATTATGGCGGTGTTCACCTCCCATACTTTACAAGTTTGGTGTATTCTATAATGGACACAGCCTTTAACAAATTCCAAAAGTCATAGTCACATATGAGCTAATAGCAGATTACATGTATATTGCTGATGACCTTAACTTAAGTGGTGGGCTTAATCCGTGAAATTGTCATTGCTAATGAGTTGTTTAATAGTATCTAGATTTTGCTTCATGTTTAATGTCTATTGTCATGAGTGTCCACCCGGGGGTACAATTGGACACCCGGGTGGACAGCATAAAAAGTTTTTGCCGTTCGGTCATGGAAGGGACCTATGGCATTTAATGGTACCGGCTTATAGAACAAGTCTTTCTGGGGTCGGGCCGAGATAAGTCTATACGCGTACATGTCCTTTTAAACATAGGCCTATACAGACAGCTGAAAGCTCTCAATCACCTTTTTTTGACAAACACTAGTCCAGAGAAACATGCAGCTATTTTACTATCTGTATGAACGTTGGCAAAAAAAAACTTACCCGCTTACGTACATGTAGCTCGATCGTATACGATATGTACGTACCGCACGGAGCGTAATAGATAGGTCCGCTAGCACGGCTCGTTTTACGGGTATCGAAAGGATTTTTAAGCCTTATATTACTTATCTAGGCCCGATCCTAGAAAGACTTGTTCTATAAGCCGGTACCGTTAAATGCCACTAGGTCCCTTCCATGACCGAACGGCAAAAACTTTTTTTGCTGTCCACCCGGGTGTCCAATTGTACCCCGGGTGGATACTCAGGACAATAGTTGAATCTTAATTTTAACTGTGCGCATACGGATCATAATGACTTTCTTTGTTATTTTGACTTATAATACATGAACATCACATAATCAAGCAGTGTTAAGTGCATCTCTATGTATAATACTAGTCAGACTATGTGTGTTAAGGTTTTGGTTAAGATTGCGCACTTCTAAATATCTCTGTATTGAAAAGAAACCATAACCGGGACAGTTTTGTTTTACGCATATCCCATTCATTCGCGTACATTACTGATCGTTTTTATTTTTTCATCTTTAAAATTACGTGGTACTCGCATGGAGATACATAATCGAACAAGTAAGATATCCTTGAAATGCAGAAATTTGTCTCTTTCCAGTGGCATACAATTTATTGCGAAAGTCAACTACCTAACATGTACATACAACGTTGTAAAACTGCATACGCTTAGAAAACATGCAAAGATAATGTATACTCGTTCGATCGGACATTTATGATTTTTTTCGTATTACGGCCTTCGGAACTAGATTGTAATTGCATCATTAACGGTAAAAAAGAACTAGATATATGCAAAAGGTACAGTGCCACGCCTTGCAAGTCCGTATCATGCACCCTAGCTTGTATTCTATAAATAATTTATTGTCTCCCGAGTTTTGACATCACGATATCAAATTGTTTGTTGCCGAGTACCTTCACGCGCTAGATAGATCAAAGCCATGCTAAACGATTGCCAAATTACATGCATAAAGCTGCATAGTCGAGTCGAAAGCTGCTTGCTTCATTTTGCGTTCACTATGCACAATAATATGTGGGACGCAGTGTTCTGCACAAACACATGAAATTTAATTGTTCAGTTCCACAAACATGTTCATTCATTGTATTCTATTGTGTAAACAGTATACCTAGTTCAATTGTTGAGCTCCTTGTATGCATGGCTCTGCATGCATGCGTACTTTTCTGGTACTGAATTCCGCCGGAATTGTTCCGCAAATTTTTTTCAAGTTCCCATATGATTTCATTTCTAATAGTAACATAGGTACCTACACATCTTCCACAGATGAAAATTGGTCTGTCCATGGCTGATTCATATAATGCGCACATTTTAGGTTCAGTACGCGTCATAGAAAATCATATTATTCCCTGCATGATGGTGAATAAAAATCTTTTCATTACACCGGCCGGACATTGCAGAACAAACGATCATCACGATAGCCATACGTGTAGGAGGGACTTTTTATAACCACACACTCCTAATTACAAACTCCTATGCGCCTCACGTCACGTCGGTGTTAAAGGATGGGGCAAATGGGCATGTCTCTTTGTTACGTGTGTGCGGATCTGACCTATTATTTCAGAATATGTGAATATGTAATCAACATTCAATTAACAGTCTTAGCTTTCCACATACATGTGCACTTGGGATATAATATGGAGACATGTCGCTTTCTTAAACCTGGCGATGTAAGACTGTATACATGTATAATTTTAGGAGGTCTTGAGAAAATAAGGACTTCGTTTTTAATTACACCCCCATACTCACTAGGACACAAGCCATCCCCACATCACACCCACATACTCACTAGGTCACAAGCTATCCCCACATACCTTCTAGGACACAAGCCATTTCCATGCATATCACACCCAACAGACCCACTAGGACACAACTTATATTAGCCATCCTGCTATGCATTCGTTTATAATACAAGTGATGGTTTTGTATGCAATATAATTTAGGTACCCTTCATGAAAACATGTAACGTTATTGCTCTGTTCAATTTCATCTAAACATTAGTAGTGCTTTGTGTAAACAGTTATACCTAGTTGAGTTGCTTTGTTAGGCCCTGTGTATGCAAGCATGCTTTCCTGGTACAGAATCCCTCACTTGTGGGATTGTTAATTGCCGCGAATAGTCTGTATGTATTTTCCCAGAGTTCTGAAATGATTTGTTTTTTTCTAAGAGATACCGATAATTAATTGTTGATCTGTCCATGAACTGATTGATCCACATTTCGTCACGTTTTATATTTTTATGCTCGTCCTAAATCTTATAGGTCACTTCTCGGGGCAAAGCTCTCATACACAAACTGTGGCAGTGTCAATTTCTCTACCGACCGGGACCTGCAGAACACATCGTCGTGCATGATAGCTACCTCCACTCGACCTAATCATGGTACCGTCATATGCCCTAGCTAAGCTAGGAAACGAGTCGATGAAATGATGGCAAATAGAGCATTTTCGATTTTTAGCCCTCTGTCGTCCTCATAGCAGTGCACATGCACTTCTTCATGCACTATATATCGATGTGTTTGAAACTATGCATATCGCGGACCATATGCAATGTAATCATGTTATGAATCGTAGTTTACGATTGCCTTTGCCTTGCAATTGTAGCTGTCGACTGCTTGGCATGTGGTTTTCAGGGAATTATTAATTCACTGTAGGTGAACATCAATCCAAAACAATTGTTTTGGATAATCATTTCATGTGTTTTGGATTGACATATACGCCATCGTTTTTTTTTTAACTATTATACTTCAGCTTGGTGTATGAGAGCTGCATGATGTATAAATACCCATGTTTACTCATATTATTATGCCTCCTAGTTTGTTTACTTCATAATGTATGCACACTTAAAAAGTGGAGGCATCATTATTAATAGGTGTCAATGAGGTGGATTATAAGTAAAGTTTGCTAAAGACGTAAGCCCGGCATAGAAGTCCTCGTAGTTACTAATCTGTTCCGATAGCGTTTGCTTGGAATCACTGAAATTCTCACTATATATATTTCTCGTGTTTGTACTTGGAATCAAGCATTATGCATTTACATCAGTGATGGTAAAATAATTCGCACAACAATGTACATGTACATGTACCACCATACAGTGGAGATCATGGTAGTTGGAAAATTTTTTTTACATAAAGTTTATGTTCGCTTGATTTTAAAACAACAACTAAATATGATATCATGAATTTAAAAGTACAGTTGCATGGGGTAGGCATTTACCTACATACAACACAGAAAATATGCGTCACGTGACTATCACGCTCCATAACTTTCGCTTTCTGTCACCTCAGTCTTGTTACACGATTTTTCCTTCATATCTTCACTCAGGGTCAACGAATTGAGATGATTATTGTAATGTAGCTTCAGCATAAATATGCAAACAATTTGGCCGAGTCAGATTCTGAACCCGGGAAACAGTTTGCGTACTTTTGAACGATGCGTAGTTTTTGAGGACTGAAAGTGTTAGCTATTTATTTTCGCCAAACGCTAGATTTACGGTAGGTGAGGCTATCAGTTGTTTTTATGGATGCCTAATGCATCTTTCGACACGGTTGTATGCGGCTGGAAACTAGGTCTATAATTAGATCATTTACGGTATTAACACATCATTCTTAAAAAGATGCCTCATTATAGACATCCCATGTTTATAAAGTCACCATGACTCAGCAGAACGAGCAAATCAAAAAATTACAACGAGCCCAAACACTTCACTCCCTTTCCTGGCATGTCCAATAGATGCGCACAATTCACACCCCACATAGATAGCATGTGCATACCGTTTCATAAGGCCACGCGGCACGTAATTAGAAGGGGGGCGTTACTAAATTAGACAACGTGGCCTTTGGTGACCGAGCTGGAAGGTAAGCATATTGCAGCGGTGATCAGGAGGCATGTGGCTATAAGTATTGGCAAACCTGATGTGGCGACATGTTTTCTATCACCACAAACAATCTGAGCGAATTGCATGAATAATCGACATGTGTTGTGGTTTGTCCCTACATGTAATACATGATTATAGGTATGAATTACCACAACCAACAAGTTCCCATACATTGTAGAGTTTGTGGGCAGAGGCTAACGAAGTACAGGGCAAAGAAGGGTATTAGCTATGAGTGCAAAGTATTCTCAGCTGAGCTGAAAATTGCTTTTGACATCGACACGTCTGGGGATGATGTCAACATTCACCCAGAGATGTTTTGCAAGCAATGTCAGCTCTCAATGCAGAGAACCATCAGTGCCATCGAAAAGGGAGTCCATTACAAATGTGCAGTGATCGTATTTAATTGGCTAAAACATACAGACAAAGAATGCAAGGTAAACAGTTCACATATGCTTTAAGTAAACAAACATATGACATCATGGTGCTTAGGTATGTGAGCACTTCCATGCATGCTCAAGTGGACACAAGAGGAGGTCAACAGTTCGTAGAGGTCGTCAGGCAGGCTTCACACCTAATTTACTAATAGCTCATCTTGAGAAAAAATGGAGTCAGGCCAGGTTGGTAAAATGGTAATGTTTTAGTGTGTGCACAACCTCGTCTATTCAAATCAGCGATGCAGACGTTCGTTCGATTACCATCAAGGTCATTGAAAGAGGTAGCAAGGTTTGTCATTGTTCAGATTCTGCTCAACCGTGATTATTCCGACTGTCACTACGTGTTGTAAAATCACAGTCTGCTTAGAAACAGCGCAGCTAAACTATGAAACAACATAGGTTAATTTGTTTTACATCCTTTCTCATACACTATGCAGTTCGGCCACAATGAATCGTGTCGAATCAGGTGATAAAGGCTGTACCCCGCTAAGGTTAGTTTGTTAGAATTCCTTGTTTCTATATACAGCGCATGAAAATATCCCATACTGAGATGTGGTCTATCTACGTTAATACGGGAGGTAATAATGTTTTGTACCTGTACGTATTGTACAGTTACTATATACCTCCAGTTTCTCCAGAAAACACGATAGACGCGTGCACGCTGATTTCAAGGCTGGCGATACAAGGGCATGCACTGATGATACAAAATTGCTTGCACTACGGCAGTTAAAGGGTAAGGTGTTTCGTTATTAAAAACTATGTGCGTCTGTGTATTGTATTCTCAGAAAAAGGACTTGCGAGAAGGATGGAACTTCGGAGAAGCGTGGCAAATTAAATGGTGCACAAGCGAGAGATATTGTATAGTGTATACATTCTTCTCTTCTCATTTGATATTCTTTGAAACGCTTAAAGCATGCGTGGCCTAGTGTATGCAAGCGAGGCCGTATAGGGGGTACCGCTCCACATTGAATAGCCCGCCCGTACGGGTTGGTTCATAATTAAGCTTGCGCGGTGTAGGCAAACGACCGAAACAGTTCGGCGCGCGTAACATCAGCGGCGAACACGTGCGACGAAACGTGACTCGCATCCATAGCGGCTTTCTATCGGTCCGCACACGAGATCTGCGATGATATAACTGACGAATTTAGGATCCAATTGAATACGGTTAGGATCGTGTGGGACTGCGGGCCCGGAATCATGCAATCGAACCGCTGTGCATTCTTAGGCTTTAATCGGTTAAAGAATGCATCTGCACGTGCATCTAGGCCTATTCCTGATCCGCTGCTAGTTACGAGGTGATAAAAAAATTCTCGCCTGTGCAGGTTATTTAACGCATGACATAGTGCCGTATGCAGAGATATGCAGAGTCTGCCCACCTTAGCACATGCAGATAAGTATGAAGACATGCGCGTATGGAGATCGATATGCTGATTCGTATCAAGATGTGCAAATATCAAGATCAGTATGTAGATGGTATGAAGGGGGTGCAGTATGATAGCAGTATCCCGATGCGTATCCAACCCACTTCGAAACGCTCGTGTGATGTATAAACCCGTAAATTATAATAGTGCGCAGTAATAGGAATAGGGGGTATAACCGGATGGATTGACATACGCTATAATCATCGCAAGCAGTATTAACAATACGTGTTCTGTTATAACAAAAACACCAAGCGAGTGTGTATATATCGTGTCTTGTGAGTTTGGCAAATCAGTGTACAAAACTCGTCTCGCTCCGCGCATGCGCAATTATTTGTGCACATGTTGGTGAAAAGTTCTAATGGCGGACTGACCATCACTAGCCCTAAATACAAATCGGAACCAAAGGTAAGTCTACTGGGATGTTAAACTCACGTTAACAAACAAGACCTGTGTTTTCTATCAAACAGCAATAATCAGACAAATCGAATTCTCAATCAGCTGCTGTTTTCTGTTGTACGTTCTCCGCTAACGGACGTACGAATGAGCCAGGTCCAGGATAAAGAGATTCAAACGTTGCAGACCAAGGCCGTGATTGAGGCAACGCTAGCGAAATTACTACGGCTTTTCCTAAGAATTTAATGGTAAGTTGCTGCGTGTTACGCTATGTACACACGTTACTCTAGATGCATCTTACCAAACCAGGACAAAGTGAACGCGCGTAATATGGACTCAGCGCTGTGTTTGAGTTGTCGCAAAGGTACTACCGCCCGTATATACACGTCCTTTTTAATTTTATTATTTATTATTTCAGAGCCGAAATTGAACATGATAGAACCTTTAAACGCCATGAAAAGGAATCTTGCTGTACAAGGATCACCTCCTCCATTGTGCACAGTACGTTGTAATGAGTATACATTATGTACACAAATAAATAACGTACTAGTGTCACTATCAGGAGCTGTAAGGAGACACGAGTCAATATAGCAAGCACATTGAGACTCTGTAGCCAAAGGTGAGGGGCCTAGTTAGGGTAAGTCCAATGGATATATGCGTGTATCTATGTTTATTTTTCAGACAGCTCTTTAGCCAATGAAATGCTGTAGTAAGGGAGGGCTTTACCATAAGGCCTACAAAAAGGACAGCAGCCTGTGATTAAGGTAATCCTCTTCTTTGTTTATAGAAGATAACTGATTCTCCTACTATCTAGCTAAACAAGTGTCAAGATAGTAAAGTTTCATGCTGAATTTAAAGATCTCTACCTGATAAAGGGATGCTGCGTCTGAAATGTGGTGCTTGAAGAATGCTCCTGCCAACTGAACTCTGATAATTTATTTTGGTAGTTTGTATTGAACTGTAGCTGTAATTGAATAAGTTTCCTGCTCTTAATTATTACTGGCGTACATGGGATTTAGACGTATAGCACCGCGTATCGCGGTCCTGTCTATATTCAGTATGCAGATCAGTGGGTGCATTGTAAAGTATTCGAACACGTGACGTGCACAGAATCTGTATACGTTCATCTGAAGTATGCAGACAGGTGACAATCAATATGCCGACGCCGTATGCAGACAGCGATATGCGGGTATAAGTGAAGTGTTCGTTCTGAGACGTATGCTGACCCTGCATACGAGCCGTGCGAAAAACTGCCCACGTGTCGAGTGCAGACGCGTGGCGACCAATATACAGGACTGTATACGGTACTATGTCGCGCCGTGGTTACCACGATCGACACCAATGATGGCACCAAGACACGTACATTAGCTGCATGGAGGACATGATTATAAATGTACGTTGAGATGTTTACCTGCCCCGCTCCCGATATAGTTACACGTATGAACAATCGAATATCAGCACGCACTGATTGAAGTTATCTCGCGAGAGATTTTGTTACTAACATGTTACTCGGTATGTTGCATATATATATCGAATCGATTCTCACGATCACTTGTGGGAAGCACGCGTGTTTAAACTAGTGAACCATCATCCCTTTTTCAATTCAACGAGGATCAAGACAGCCATACTGTTCGAAAGGAAATATGCACGTCATAAAATATGTACAAATTAAACGTCTGAGAAAAAAGGCCGGGAAGGAGGAGGAACGAAGAAGAGTGTGAAAAATTCTTCTTGAACATTTATGTCCAATACTGCCAACTACTAAGTATTCATGGGAGACATCAGGAACTGTGGAACACTGTGACTCAAGTGACGGTAACGCCAACTTCCGGTCACGCCATTCTCAGGGGGTGGTCACAGCATATAGAACTGTCCAAAGTGGTGTATCAATTATCAAGTGTACCTGAGATAGGTCAATATAAGTGCATTGTCTTAACAATTCTGTGTTGAAGACTGACTCACGTGACGGCAACACCCACTCCCGCTCACGCCATTCTCAGGGGGTGGTCACACAACATAGACCTGTCTAAAGTGATGTATCAAACAAGTAAATAAAAACATTCTCTACGAGAAAGTTGGTGGGATATAGGATTTGATTATGACATTGGTGGTGTAAAAAGCAAGGAAACAAGGTCTTATCAGAAGGGAAAATGTCATAGTCCTATATTTAGCACATTTCTAGGGCATGTGTTGTTTGTGTGCTAAATATAGGACTATGACATTTTCCCTTCTGATAAGACCTTGTTTCCTTGCTTTTTACACTACCAATGTCATAATCAAATCCTATATCCCACCAACTTTCTCGTAGAGAATGTTTTTATTTACTTGTTTTCTTAATTTTTTTTTCATACATTATATAAAAGCGAGTCCTCCAGCCGATTCTGAAGCTATTGGTGAAATTTTCATCGCTTAGAAATGTTCCTGTCCTGAGTTATGCGTTGCCAAGAAGAAGGAGAAGGATAAAAAGAATAAGAAGACGACCCGCCCCTTGTTCCGAGACTGGGTACGAGGACGGGCAGTACACTCTTGTTCTCAACAACCACGCGGTTCAGCGACATGAAACAAAAACGAAACTACTCATTTTTGACTTCTAGATCGATTGCTAAAACAAGCTACACGATCCGATCGTCGGGAGTGTTGTTACAGACGGGTCGCGTTTTTTTAATGACATTCATAGTCGGGGTCAAATCCTATATGGAAGTTTCTAACGAAACTTCCGATATCAAGTGTACCTGAGATAAGTCAATATAAGTGATTTTGTCTTAACAAGTCTGTTGTAGACTGTGGCTCACGTGACGGTAACGCCCACTTCCGGCCACGTCATTCTCAGGGGTGGTCACACCACATTGATGTGTCCAAAGTGGTGTATCAAATATGAAGTGTACCTGCGATAGGTCAATATAGGTGGATTGTCTTAACAATTTTGTATTGAAGACTACGGCTCACGTGACGGCAACACCGACTTCCGGTCCCGCCATTTTCAGGGGATGGTTATACCACATAGAGCTGTCCAAAAAATACCAGACAGGTCAATATAATGTGTTTAAGACTTATGCAAGGGATTGTGGGTAGGTTGTAGCCATTACTAGTGTGACGATGTTCAGAACTTAGCAAAGAAGTGTAATATACATACAAAATATACACCTTTTAAATACTTCAATAAAAGGAATATTCTAGATCTTAGTACAGGGTGCACGTGATACTGTTACATTGCTCCCTCCTCCATAAGGAACACGCCCACGTGTTGATTTAAAAGTAGACCCAGGTTCCCAAATTTTCAGGAGGCCGTCTCTGACGGGTTGATCGACGTATATTGTCTGTGGGTGGGGCAATATCTTGGGCTTGCTCATCTGCCTCTGCCAGAGGTTCCACTGCTTCTCCATCGTCTCTAGGGTTGTCAGCCATGTAATGGTAGTACCATCATATCCAACTCATCTTCTTCTGCTTCCACTTCTTTTTGTTTACCATCACCCTGAGAACTGCCAGTTCCACATTCCTGCAACACTCTCTCTACATATGGCTTTAGCATATCAAAGCACTGTATGCTGCTTATGTGGGACTGCATCTTGTTTTATTTTGTACACACAATTGTCCCAAACATCCACAACTGTATAAGGTCCCTTCCAAAATCTATGCAACTTTCTGGACTGCCCCCTAGGAACTACTGGGTTATTCAGCCACACTTTACTCCCTCTGGTTAATGGTTTACCAGCCACCTTCACATCATAGAGCTGCTTGTGCCTTCTCTGTTCAGAAGATAAGTGGCTTCTCACCCGTTCGTAGGCTTCACTCATCCATTTCCTCAGGTCTTTAACAAACAATGGCACATTGGCTGGCTCTTCAGTACCTGAAGGCAGACCATACATAACATCGATAGGTAACTGTACCTCCCTGCCAAACATTAAAGAAAATGGTGTGTGCTTAGCGGCCTCGTGGATACTGGTTCGATATGCCAGTATAAGACATGGTATCCTGAGGTCCCAGTTAGTCTCATCGTCCACTGCAGCCATTCTCAGCATCGAAAGTAGTGTCCTGTTGATTCGCTCGATCATACCATCTGATTGAGGGTGATATGGAGTGGTCCTGGTTTTCACAATCCCCATCAGCCTACAGATTTCCTTTATTAGTGATGATTCAAAGCTCCTGCCCTGGTCAGTATGGAGGTGAGTTGGAGCTCCAAACCTAGAGATGAATTCATTTTACCAATACACGAGCAATTGTGGCAGTCTCCATATCAGGTATAGGAAATGCTTCTGTCCACTTTGTGAAATAATCACCAACAACTAACACATACTTGTTTTGGCGTGGGGTTATGGGTAAGGGACCCAATATGTCCATAGCAACACGATCCATAGGTGCTGTTGCTGTGTGGATTTGTAGTGGAGCACGTCGCTGCTTAGGAGGTGCCTTAGTGGACCCACAAAGATTGCAGGATCCACACCATTCTTCCACGTCATGACGTTGTCCAACCCAATAAAACCTGGCCCGAACCTTTTCCAAGACCTTGCCAACTCCTAGGTGCCCCCCAGAGAGAGAATCATGACGCTCAGAGAGGACTCTTGGCACTGTACTGGGAGGTATAACAAGCTGAAGGCATTTATTTACACCCCCACCCCCTGCATCCTCCCCCCGCCTATACAGAACTCCTCTTTTCACCTCTAAATATTTCTTTTGAGCCCATAAACTTTTTAGCACATGGCTAGCACTTGGTGGACACTGGTTGGGTCGTGCATTGGGGTGCTCTACCCAATCTATGACTTGTTTTATATCTTCATCAGTGTCTTGCAACTCACAAATCTGAGATTCTGTCAAGCATGGTAACCAGTTGCTGTTTGGTACAGATATTGTACTGCTGACATTAACATCCACCAGCTGGCCAGGTAACCGCAACAAGGCATCTGCATTATATTAGTGTGCTTTTTTCCTGGGCGATGCTGAACCTTGAGGTCATATTCTGCAAGAGACTCTAGCCACCGTGCCACCTGCCCTTCTGGTTCTTTGAATGAGTAGAGCCACTGCAGCGCACTGTGGTCTGTTCGCACTGTGAAAGGTCTTCCAAGAAGATATGGACGGAATTGGCCCACAGCCCTCACCAATGCCAGCATTTCCTATCGGGTGGCGCAGTATTTCCTTTCTGCTTTAGTCAATGCTTTACTTGCATATGAGATAACATTTTCAGAATCATTAATGCATTGTGACAGTACTGCTCCAACACCATCATCACTAGCATCACAATCAACAATAAATTCAAATTCAAAATGAGGGTAGGCCAAAACAGGGGCTGTTGTGAGCATATCCTTTAAAGAGCTGAATGCAACCTGACACTCCTTCGACCACATCCATGGCTTACCCTTTTCCAGTAGATGGGTGAGTGGGGCTGCAATGCCAGCAAAGCCTTTCACGAATCGCCGGTAGTACGAGGCGAGACCCAGGAACTGTCTCAGTTCTTTCTGTGAAGCAGGGGTAGGCCAGTTCAGTATACAGTCAACCTTTTGCGGATCTGTTTGAACACCCTCGCTGGATACTACGTAACCCAAGTAGCTGACTTTATTCCGCAACAGTCTGCATTTCTTTGGTTTCAGCTTCATTCCTGCCTGCTTTAGCCTTCCGAGCACTTCTGCCAATTTTGTGACATGCTCCCTTGACGGATCTGCTGTAAATGATAATATCGTCAAGATATACCACACAGGATGACCAATATAAACCAGTAAGCACAAGCTCCATCAGTCGCTGAAAAGTGCTAGGTGCATTGCACAGACCGAAGGGCATTACACAAAATTGGTACAACCCAAATGGTGTAGAGAAAGCCGTTTTCTCTTGGTCGTCTGCGGCAACTCCCACCTGCCAATAACTGCTTGCAAGGTCCAGTGTTGAGAACCAGCATGCTCCATGCAGTGCATCCAGGGATTCATCAATCCTTGGGATGGGGGAGCATCCTTCCTGGTGACTGAATTAAGCTGACGAAAGTCAACACAAAATCTAGTGGACCCATCTTTTTTTTGTCACCAAAACAATAGGTGATGCCCATGACCCATTAGCAGGTTCAATTATGTCATTCTCAAGCATGCTGTCAAGTAATTGTTTTACTTCCTGGCGACGATGAAAGGGTAGCCTGCGGGGGCCCTGCTTCATCGGTTTAGAGTTCTGGGTGTCAATGCTGTGTTGAACCATGTCAGTTCGTCCGATGTCAGTGTCAGATACCGAAATGACATCAGAGAACCGGTGCAGAAGTTCCCTCAACTCTTCTCTCTCCCCTGGCGCAATGTCTTCAGCATCATACTAGACTGTTAATTATATTGCCCAGGTTCTCCTGCGACCTCGCACCTGCATTTGTCACTGGAGCATTGATCACACACACACACTGGTGCTCATCAACAACCTGAAATTTTACAACATTTTCTCCCTTGTGGATCTTAACTGCTGTTGGGTTAGGATTCATAACCTGTGCCATCGTAACACCTTTCTTGTTTCATGAGATTGAATGGGCCACAGCAAGCCTACGACGTTCCATAAACTGGGACTCCGGTTCCAGCAGTCCACAAAACCCATCACCAGCATCTGGGATATTCTTGTGTCTAGTCAGTCTGACTGGAATCAACATCTCACATTGCTTTTGGTATGCATATGTCTTCCATTATTTCAACACCACATGTACATGCTACATTTACAGGCTGGTATTGTTCCTTACAATGTATTGGAACTAACTGTCCACCAGCAAGCAATGTTTTTGAATGATAGTCAATAATGCAATCTTTAACAACTAGGAAATCTGCACCCAAAATGCATTCTTGTGTGAGACTCTGAGCTACTAGAACACAATGCAGCCTGACTAAACCACCAACACTCACCAAACATTGGCCTATTCCACCAGTGTAAGAGCACTCCCATCAGCAGTTACCACACCGTGAGATGCACCATGCAACTTACTATCACCTGCAGGCTTGATCGCTTCCCACACGTGAGCACTGAGTAACATCACTGCAGAGCCCGTGTCGAGCAACATAAACATCTCACGCCCTTCAATCTGGCCCGTCATCCATGTAGCGGAGCTCGTTTTGATGCTACCCACCATAGCTTGCTGTCTTTCGGTCTTTACATGCGAGGTCGGTGGTAGACCTGTCCCACCGACCCGCTCCAGTTTAAAGGACGCATTACCTATTTCAGGACAATTCCGCTTTACGTGACCTCTTTCGTTGCAATGCCAGCAAACAATATCATGATTCCTGTGAGCGCTATTACTGGGCTGCTCAACTCTCCTTGGCTCCTCTATGGGCTCCTTCTTTAGAGTTGTTACTTCCTCCACTAGCCTTTCCACCTGTCTCGTTAGGCGGTGAAGCGTATCTTCCCAACCAGCCGGCACATGTGTAACTGCAGCTGCCAAAGGTTCCTCGGCATTCCTCCCTGTTTGCAGCCGTTTATGGGCGCCTCCACAGCTTCCAGCCTACGCGCAGTAGCCACAGCTTCACTGACGGTCTTGGGCATGTCTTTCATCAACTGGACTTGGACTGACGGGGATGAAATCCCTTGGATAAACTGGTTACGAGTTAACATTTCGCGCTGTTCGTTAGACCACGTTGGAAATGCTCTCCCTGCCAGCACGCGCAAATCACCGGCATACTCCACTAAGTACTCACCGCGCTGTTGCACCCGCGTTTGAAATTTCGCCTGCCATTCCATTTCCGTGCCTTCATGACCATAGCGGCTTTGTAGACAGTCTCGCACAGCTTTGTAGTCTGCAGACTCAGACAAATCATTTTGCACTACTAACCTCAACGGTTCGTCATCCAGCAATGGTAGGAGTTCTTTTACCATCTCCTTGTCAGGTACTTTCGCCTCCTGGGCGTACCGCTCGAAGCGCGTGACTCAAAGGTTTTTCAGAAAACTTCGCCAGAGGCCGAGCGCTCATTCGGACCATTATTGCTGCCTCCATGCTAAGTCTCTACTTCTGACACCAATGTGATGACGTTCAGAACTTAGCAATAAAGTGTAATATACATACAAAATATACACCTTAAATACTTCAATAAAAGGAATATTCTAGATCTTAGTACAGGGTGCACGTGATACTTTTACACTAGTGTCTATTATTCAGTATTCTTATTGTGATCAAAACGAGATCTTCCTTTTGTTGTACTGCTTTATCTCTCCAAATACGCTGTCTTTACTAACAACCTGCTGTGTAGAGGTGGGTACAAATGTGGAGTGTGTAGGGATTGTGGGTGTGTACATTGGAGTGCCATGGGATTGTCAGATGTGGGTGTGTCAATGTGTGAGTTGTGGATGTGTAAGTGTGTGTAGTGTCATATGATAGTGGGTGTGGATGTGTGGAGTGCCAAGGATTTTCACTTTTGGTTGTGTATGTTCATGCGTGGGTTGTGCGTGTGTACATATGTGCAGTGTCTAGGGATTTTGGGTGTGTACATCAATTGTGGTACATGTGTGGGTTGTGGGAGTGTACATGTCGAGTTCCAAGGGATTGTGGGTGCGTACATGAGTGGAGTGCCTACGAGCAGGTACACTTACGCTCAGCTGTGTAAATTAGTGAGTGCACACGCTTGATACAGTGCATAAGATGATACATACCTTCAACGACGTCAAGTGCCGTTACGGTGGTGAAATTTGCAAAGTAAGCAGACGTGTTAATGTGTATTCTTCGTAGTGCTGACAGAAGGCTGGCGTTGTTTTCCATTCATTGAGATTTGCAAATGCAAAGTGGAACACCACAAAAGCGAGGCAAGACACTTTCTGATATTACTTTCGTACCGATTATATGGAATTATAATACACGCAAATAGTACGGCTATCTCTTGTACATTGACTATACGCATTTAATTATATTACAGAACTTACAGATGCCCAAGACCACACGTTTCGTCTTTAACACACTAGCAACAGGAAATACAGGATTTGCGACAATACATATTCGACCCACTGAACCGCTGTGTAAGTGTAATATCCTGTGCAAGCATATTCATAGCGTTGGATGCACTATTACCCCAGGTGATGGCAGTACAAATGAGTAAAACAAAATGAATGTCATCTGCGAAATGCTTTACTACTTAAAATTCTACACAAAAATCATCAGTCATGTTCACACACTTATTCTAATTTACAACACGTAGTTTGCTTTGTCCAAACTGATTTTCTTAATTTTGCATATCAACTTAATTATTTCAATCATCATGTCCTGCAGGGATAAAAAGTGAATTCATTTAAAAAGAACTGAACAATAATGTTCTACATATAGCAATACTCCAGATTGCCACACATATCGTATGAAGATACTTACTGGGTGTCATGAGTACTGTGACACTATCCTCTGTGCAATCACATTTTCTTTCATTTCTATAAGTGCTTGAACAATCATCCCCCAAGAAGCTTTTTTGTATTTGGAATAACGGATTAGCATATCATGTTTACATCTTGCTACATTTCCATTATGGCTCTGTTTAATCTCTTCCAATGTAGATATCTTAAATCTCAACTGAATGCCAAGTTCAAACCAATCCACTATATCTTTCAGCTCATTATGAAGGTTATTGTATGTGAAGGTTTCATCTATGCTGTTAGGATCACTAGATAGCTCAGCTGTAAGAGACAGATTGAATAGTGAAGTGCAGTAATTCAAAATATGTAAATATTGCATGTGAAAGGTTTTATAATAAGCCAACTATATTGGTTGTACAAGTGCATTGTTTAAAAGAAATTCAATGTAGTACACAGTGAGGGACACCTTTCCAGCTAAATATACTTCTCAGGTAATGCTGAATATAAAATGAATTTTTCATCAGTCTGAGGCTGAACTGTAGTACACATGGAAAGATTATCCTTATAATTGGTACTGAAAAAGGTACTATTAGTATTTCAATGATTGATTTTCCTAGGATATAAAATTTTGTCACATGGTTGTTGTAATCAACAGAGCTACTTTAATAGTTTTTCTCTGCTATAGTCAGAATTGAAAAGCATTCATAACAGGCACACTGCATCCAACTCATAGGCAGAAGCCTTAGCAAATAGTTTTGCTTCTGCTTTGACATAATAATGAAATGGTACAATTGGTTTGGTCAACGATGCCATCCAAAAAAGTCCTTTCTTGATATGGACCCCAAATCAGAATTGCATATTGAAAACATACCTATCACAGCTTCTGCACGAAAATACCACTCTCACACCACCCCTTTTGGCGACCCATGTAATTTCTCATGAATTCTAACTCTTAATAATTGGTGCCCCTCCCTTCTAAAAATCCTGGATCTGCCCCTGGTATTTGGAATATTATGACCAAATGGATAAATGAAACAAAAGAACTAATCTCAGCACACATTATACTTAAAATGAGAAAGTAGTTTAGCTTGCTAGATGTGATTTCATAATGAGGCACGGACATTACTTCTATTTCCAAGAATGGTGTTATTCTAATTATATAGCTTTTACATTGCACAACCAAGTTACATTAATCATGATGTCATTTATGTAAGCCTCCATCTTGGTGCATAGCTACGACCATTACTTTCACAATTTGAGGCCAGATACCATACAGAATAATATTTATACTGATGTTATAAGGCAAGAGACTGTTTCATTAATGGCTCAGATCCAGAGCTTGTCCTTTGTGATCCTATAGACTCATTACCTTCATTGGATGCCAGTGATATGGTATCTTATTTAGTGCTGCAAACATAGTTCATCACTTCGAAGTATTTTACAGTTCACAAGCCTTTGAATCTTACAACCAGTTCATTAGCATCTGGGTCAATCACGAAATATTTCTCCACATAAATTTTGGTCCAGCCGGATTGAAATTGATTGGTCCCTCCAGTATAACTTCCCAGAAGAGACAAATACGAAAGTATAAATGATTTATTTCACTGAATCAACCAATGGTGTTAAATTTGTGTCGATAGGCTAGTACAAAAGTAGTTTAAGTGGTAATTGATTTAAGCTATCGACCCTACCATCCCTAAAGGCTGAGCGTAACTAGGTCCAGCTCGAACCAGGCATAAAGCCTGGAACAGGCACCTGGTTCGACATTGTATGCCCGGCCCGAGTGGGGCCTTGTTAGGTTCAGCCATTAGGGATATAGTTGAAATATGGAAGTGTCCAGCAAAATCACTTTTGGAATCTTCAGCAGTTATTTATTTAATTTTCCTAACTCTCTCATTAACTGATACACAATTGTATATACTTATAACTTTTACAGGCGAAGTGTTTTTAAAAAGCATTCCCCCGACTAGGTAACTGTGCTCAAGTGCCAAGGAGTATGGCACTGCAACTTGTGGGGAGGAGCGCATTTTACAAAGTCATTGACCTGTAATATTTACAAGAGTGATATGCCCCCCAAGACAATGACCTGAGCATGTGTAATGTGTTCGATAAAAATTAGAACTTTTGCAGCAACATATTACACATGAATTTGGAACAAATCTTGGCATGACATGGCAAGACTTTTTCTTAGCGTAAGGTCTTTTGAGAATACATAAGCATTCAAAAGATGAAAATAGAAAACAGTTCGGATAGCAATACAGGTGCAATCTCAGGTGTGGCCAAACCCTCTAGCTATTGCAGGAGAAACGGACAAAGCAGATAGTCAGGTATTTGCCAGGAAGGTGGAGGGCAATTGATGGTAGGAACAGTCTCGGCGAGAACAGGAAGAGTTGGCAACACCACATAGGAGTTCCAGTTCAGCAGAACCGGTGGTGATTTCGTCGCAGAAAAGGCACTTGTGAATCCAGTTCCTCAGATGTCTCTTAGTTCAAAAGAGCTACAGGAACTGTAGGAGAATGATTCCACCAGTTTGAAAGTGGATTAGTCAAATAAACCTGAAGAGAGTTCATCAGGAGAGAGGGAATATTTTACCAAAGGTGGAAACCCCCAGGATTTAGTGTCAAGAACAAAGTGGAGCAGCAGATTCTACCTAAACAATGTAGGAAGACTGTCATATAACTGGCACATGACATTCCTATGGCGCGACAGACAAGACAAGGCAGCGGATCCGACAGAGATTATACTGGTGTTATCTAGGGTATTCCGGGATATTGAGAACATTTGCAAAAGTTGTCGGATATGCAAGAAGGCATCCAAACAGATGCTGCAGCTCCTTTAATCTCTCTAGCTGTAATATCAGAGCCATTAGCCAAGTGGTAATGGAAATAGTGGGTTCTCTTCCTCGCAGCAAGGCAGGACACCGCTTTATACTAGTACAGTGCAATTATGCAACTCGCTATCTGGAAGCCATTGCACTGCACAGTTTAGATCCTGAACACATCGCTGAAGAACTCATGAAACTAATCTCGAGTGAGAGTTCCAAAGGAGATCTGCACAGATCAAGGCAGCAATTTTATGTCACAATTGCTGGCTGAACTGTACGGACTGTTAGGAGTCAAGGGAATTCAAACAAGTCCTTATCACCTGCAGATGGATGGTCTTGTCAAGAGATTTAATGGGCATGTTGTGAGAAAAACTGTACAGGATGAAGGGAAGGACTGGGACAAAATGATTCCCTACTTATTGTTTGCTTATCGGGAGGTACCACAATCCTCTATTGGATTTTCACCTTTCGAATTGCTTTATGGTCGTGATGTCAGAAAACCTCTGGACATTCAACGAGAAACCTGGGAACCAAGTTCTAAGAGTGACGCGGCTATAACGCATAGGTGTCTGAAGGAGATTGTGGACATCACTGGAGAAAACATACTCTTTAGCCAAGAAGAGCAGAAAAGATGGTATGTTAAGAGGGCACGACTGTGTGGATTTGAACATGGCAATCTGGTGTTAGTACTTCTGCCAACAACAGCAGATAAACTTATGGTACAGTGGCAAGGACCATTTCAAGTGCTAGCAAGAGAAGGAAAGGTTACTTAGTCGACATGCACGATAGGCAGAAACGAGGCAGGGTTTTCCATGTGAACATGTTGAAAGCGAAGATCGGACCAAGACGGCCGTCTTACATCTAAGGGTCAGTACCAATTCAAGATGGATGCCCTTTGGATTAAATGGTGCTCCAGTGTCGGTTGACAGATGTTGATGAAGGCGTGTGAAGGTGTGAAGAGTACTGCAGGAGCTTACCTGGATGATATTTTCATCTTCAGCCAGATCTGGAAGGAACATCTTGGACATCTGAAGTTGATTCCGAAGTGGATTGGGATGGCAAACCTGACGGTTAAGGCAACAAAATGTGAGTTCGGGATGAAACAGTGTGTGTACTTAGGTCATGCCATGGGGAATAGAATGGCACAACCCAAAGGGAGCAAGGTGAATGCAGTCAAATCATTTCCACAACCTGAAATGAAGCATCAAGTTAGAGGATTTTCGAGCCTTATAGGACATACGCAGCAAACGCTGCACTGTTGTTAAACTGACTAGAAGTCTTCATCTAATGTTGTTTTATGGGATGAGAAGTGAAAAGAAGCCTTAGAGCGGTTTAAAGAACTAGTTCAGTGCTGAGAAGTTCCAATTTCACAAAACCGTTTGCGCTACAAACTGATGTATTCAAGGACCAGAGGCAGTGCTAAGTCAGTGTGATTCGAAGGGAGAAGAGAACCCAGTTGCTAAATGTAGTCGGAAGTTCCTACCAAGAGAAGAAAGGTGCTCAACAGGGGAGAAAGAATGCCTGGCAATGCAGATGATGAATGTTTTAGCTTACTGTTACAGACCTGGTACTTCGATGATGGGGTTCTTGCAGGTAGCTGTCCTGCAGTGCTTTGAGCGGTGCATCTGTTAGAGGAGCTGGGCTCTGCTCTGGGTATCCATATTTGTTTGGTAGGATGGGCAACACTGCTTTCCCTCCTTCTGTGAGAAGTTCACTCCTGCCTAACCTTGACATACTTGGGGCTCCAATAGGTGATTACCTACATTGCACCCATTTCATTTGTGAGAAAATTTCTCAAGCTAAGGGGTTACTATCAGCTTTGGTGGATGTAGCTGCAGCGGATCTCCATGTGGCAACATCTCTCCTAAGGATACATGGCAGTTTCTGCAAACTTGTTCACTTAGCAAGAACCACTCCTCCAAGCATTTTCGCTGATTCCCTACAGTCCTTTGATGAAGAGGTAAGGATTTGTTTCTCCTCATGCTTGGCAGTTGACATTCCTGATGTTCATTGGCAGCAAGCACGACTTAGCCTGAGTTTTGGAGGTTTAGGTTTTCGTTCTCTTTCCCACCATGACAGTGCTGCTTTCATCGCATCTTTATCTTGCTCAGGCATCAGTAGGGCTAGCAACAGGCATTTAGTGAGTGCTATTTCAAGGTTCAACACTCTTATATCCACTAGTGATGTCATCACTTTAGAAGCTACTTTATCCTCTCCTTCCCAGCATGCCTACCTCTTCTCCTGCTAACAAGGCATGTCTTCTTTCTTCTTCTGCTTCTCATGCTAGCTCTTGGTTGTCAGTTGTTCCATCTGTTGGCCTTGGATTGCATCTTGACTCTTCTGAATTCCATAAAGCAGTGAAATGGTGGCTTGGCATGAACTCTACTGCTAGATCCTCTTGCCCTTTCTGTCCAGACATTGCTTTGGACCCACTTGGCCATCATGCGGTTTCGTGCAGACATGGGGGTGATGTGGTCATTAGACACAACCGCCTGTGAAACATCATTGCTGACTTTTGTCGTCGTGCCCACTTATCTGTACGAATTGAGTTTGGTAGAGGGCTCTTGGGAACACACAATTATACACGATCTGCTGATGTGCTGGTTGATGGATGGGATAGGGCTAAGCCAGCTGCCTTTGACGTCACTGTTGCATGTACCTCTCCTCTTACCCCGGTCACCCTGAATGAGGCCAGCATCAATGAAGGAGCAGCAGCCTTGGCTGCTGAAACAAGGAAGCATGCAGCTAATGATGCTAGGTGCCAAGCACTTGGATGGTCATACATTCCTCTTGCAGTGGAAACATTTGGCAGTTGGGGAAGAGAGGCATAAGGCGTTTTTTCTCGCTTGGCCACTTTGCTGGCCCTGCATCAGGGTCGATTGAAGTCTACTGTTGTCAGAGACATTTATGGTCACCTCAGCATCTCTCTGGTAAGGTCAGTGGCTAGGTCCATTATGGGGCGAGATATAGTTAATTGACACTTTTGTAGGTAGGCTAGGTGTTTAACTTTTTTCTTTGTGATGAGTGTATGTTCATGTATTCATGTATCATTTCTTGTATTCTATTGGAAAAGTTTCCTAGCAATTTTCACTAAACTTAAAGAACATCAAACCCAGGAATTGCTAATTCTCCTTACAGAATAATCGTTACACCTTCCAATGGAATTTACAACAGTTTTATTTGTATCTTGGATCCTTATATATTAATTTTACTATATAAGCACATGTTACAACTGCCTCAAATAGTGGGCCTCAAATTTTCACCAGTGTTAAAAACACCATGTCTCTTTACAATCCTCATTTGAAATACAAGTACATTCATGCCCTGTATTATGTATTAAAATGCAGACAATCATTACCCATATGCACATACAATACAAAATAAATTTTACTCACGTCCAATATTTTGATCTTCAAATTCTAATAATAGTGAGTATAGAGAATATATCAAATTTAGAACAAAATAAATGTGAGAGAAACCATCTGCAAAAAATTATCTCAACCAAAAATAAAATCCTAAATATACAACTTCCTACCACTCAACTGACCAATTAAAATCATTATTAGATGTACAAAGTATTTAAGGTAAAGAAATAAAATAGAATAACAACATGCCTTTGTATCTGGTTACATAGTACACTATGAGACATAGAAATGAAATGTACTGGAAAAAGCTGAATATATGACAAAGAAAGATTTAATTATCGGTTCAAATGCGAACGCTGTCTATAAGTGACACAATTATTGTGCCCCGTATGGTGGATGCTCCTTATTAGCAGCATGGCTACATACCCTTGAATAGCCGCATGATCCCAACTCGTATGCTGCATTTTGAATAAGGATGTGATTGCCCTCAGTTTTTGATGCAAGAAACATCACCTGTTGTCTAGTGTTATACATCACTTTCTCATCTAAACTCCGTGTGAAATATTGTACAAGTAAATAAAAACATTCTCTCTGAGAAAGTTGGTGGGATATAGGTTTTGCAGACAAATAGTATACTGGTGTAAAAAGCAAGGAAACAAGTTTTATCAGAAGGGAAAATGTAATAGTCCTATATTTAGCACACTTCGACTAAGGCATATGCTGTTTCTGTGCTAAATATAGGACAATTACATTTTCCCTTCTGATAAAACTTGTTTCCTTGCTTTTTACACCAGTATACTATTTGCCTGCAAAACCTATATCCCACCAACTTTCTCAGAGAGAATGTTTTTATTTACTTGTTTCCTTAATTTTTTTAAACACCCAAATAGTACTTTTGCTTAATTAGACTTGATAAGACCGTATATGGGCTTTTAGGCTTTTGTATATCAAAGCCTAAAAGCGTGTCCTCCAGCAAATTCTAAAGCTATTGGTGCAATTTTCATTGCTTAAAAGTGTTCCTGTCCCGAGTTATGAGTTTTCAAGAAGCAGAAGAAGCGACGACCTGCCCATTATTTTTGGAAGGGGAACGAGGACAGCAGTATTTTTCGTTCTCGACAACCACGCAGTTCTACGACGTGAAAAAAAACGAAACTACTCATATTTGACTTCTAGATCGATTGCCGCAACAAGTTAGACGATCCGATCGTCGGGAGCGAAGCTACGGTAGGGTGGTGGGATTTTAATTAAATTCATAGTCGGGGTCAAAACCTATATGGAAGTCTCTAGCGAGACTTCCGACAAGACGCAAATAATGCCCATATCCACATCTTATATTTATTTCTCCTTGCTCATCATCTTCTCCTTCCTTCTCCTCCTACTTCATCATCATCATCTTCTCCATCATCTTCCTTTTCTACGTCTTCCTCATCCTCCTCAGTCTTTATCTTCTTCCTAATTTTATTTTTTATAACTGGAGCTTCAAACAGTTATGAAGAACAGCAGTCGTACCACTAGAATATATTCATAGGGTCAGATAGGCGTAGAATGCGTTGGGCAAAGTCCAAATACAAGACACCAATGGATGCAAAGACAAACAATAAAGGAGTCGGAAATGAATACAGCAGCTATGTTCATGAATACCCATGAAATATATTTTTCTGTAATATTGGATACATATTGGATTGCAAGGCATTAGTATAGTATAGTGTAAAAAGGAAGGAAACAAGTGTCAATGAATGAAAGTGAAATCTACCATAAAAGTGCCATCAAGTCAAGATTCTTCTGGCTGAAGTGCTATCTTCAGTATATACTGCCTAGGCATAACACTGATGTGCCAGTATGCAAAAGCATTGCTGATAAGGAGCAGACCATGCATGCAAAGTAAAGATTTGTTCAATGTAGTTAATTATTGTAGTTCCTGTACATAATATAAAGAACTGCAAATCAGCATTATTTGGAAAAATTCGCTTCAGTTGAAAACATGTATTTCTGTGACCTATTAATGTTTGTGCAACCTTTTTCAACATTTAAGAATTAAATGGTACACAGCATTATTTGGAAAATGGTACACCGAAATTTTTGTGGTTATGAGTATGCACATTTAATAAACACAGCTATTGTTTTATGGAGGCAGAGGGAGGGGGTGGGACTAAATAGCAGTACTACCATGTTTATATGATGTGATAGTAACAGTGTAATACAAGCCTGCTTCAGTCATTGACAATTGTTTTTACACCACTATTGCCTTGCAATCATAAATCTTTTTAAAAGGGAGGCTGCCACGGGAAGAACATATATGTTTTTTATGCTTAAAGTTAAAGCTTTGCTTAAGTACTGTTCATGGAGAAATTTTTACCTTTTTTGCCTTGCGCGTTTTTGCCGGAATCGATGTCGTTTTGTTGCTTTAATTGCACTTTAATTGCATTCCTCTGGCTGGCAGTTAAATAAGGCGTGGTTCCATCGTGACATCAGAAAAGGACCATCGAACTTTCCTCGTGGATAGGAATGAACGATAGATGTAGCGATTCTGGTGATCTCAGTCTATCCTGCTCTTTTTTGTCAGTAGGAAGTTATCATTTCGATGTTTTCGAACTTAACAGCGTGTCTGGTAGTTGTACAGAACCACAGACTCGAACATAATTGATGGTGGCTTAGGCGATTCGGAAGATGATAAGAGGCTTCTTAGTAGGAACTGGTGAGAACTTCCCTGTTCAATGTACTCGAGACAACAATTTATATATTGGACTGTTCCAGTAATAACTGCACAAGGGGGGGTGGATGAACAGACCCCACTGTAAACCCCCCCCCCCCCCCTCCTGACAAAAGATTAAAAATTATACACCCCGGTTATTTCTGTGCTATGTAGTTTTTGTGTAATATGTGGTTTTTGCATAGCCATACATGTGGTAGTCTGCTCACAGTAGCCATATTTCAATAACAACCTTAACCCTCTGGACAATACCCTGATCATTTTATTCATTTTTTATGACAGTATATAATTTAATATTAATTCCTAAAGGCAATTCATAGTAGCCATAATTCCATCACAAAGATGCTGGATATCGTAACCCCCTGGACAGTGTCTCATTTTCATCCATCCCCCCAATTTACTGGAACAGCCCATTGCGATAAAACCCAAACCCTGTAGGTGTCAATGTGGACAATGTGCCATTATGCCCACTAGTCAGGAGTGCATTTGCTGCTGCGAAATAGGCTGTAAATTGAAATTCTGCAGTAATGAGACACAAAACTATTTGATACTTTGTGTAAAATGGAATATGCAACACGTATCTCAGGATAATTGAATCCACATAGCTAATAAATTGATGGAAATGTATTTCTTATTTTGTTCATAGCACAGCTTGGAAGCAGTACTCGAACATGTCATCCATCATCGGCCATCCCCAGCGCCAACCAGCTGTCTGTATGCCGTAAATAGGTATTTCCTAATCTAAATAGAACCTGTGAGATGTAAGGATTGTTATTACCTATTACCTTCCTTAGCATACTCGTGAATCTCTCTCTCTCTCTCTGTCTCTGTCTCTGTCTCTCTCTCACTCTCACTCTCTCTCTTCATGATCCGGTATATATAGTTTTAGTAAGATGCTTCTAGAACCCATACATTCAGGCACACTGGGTCAAACCCTTCATGCTCAGTTATGCATGCAATCTCCCTGGCACTTTCTCCTTTCTTTAGCTTCAATTTTTGCTTGCATGAGAGTCGCATCGTTTGGGAACTGAAACAAGTTAATCGCTAAGAGTTTTTGAACAACCAGCAGCTACGCACCTACGCTCCGAATCAACTATGAAACAGTGACCACCCCGCTCCCCGATAATATCTAAATGCGTAAAACCAATGTGGCTTCCGCTCGCGAAAGAGTTAAAATCGCCAAAAATATTCTATACAATGTGAAATGAAATTGGTACAAGTGGCGAAAAGTCATCCTTAATTCAGGATTTCCATATGAAATTAAGCATGGAAACAGATGAAAGATTAAAGAGTGCAGGAAATGACTACAACAGTTATATTCATGATTAAAAGCCCAAGTCTCTTTGATAAAGTTGTAGAGATACAGGGTGTAAAACGGTGCAAGCAGTCCTATTTCAGCACGTTTAAAAGGACATCACAGTACTAGTGTACATATGCTATTGTAAGTATACTTCTGGCTCGGAACAGTAGAAAATTACAGACATTCGTAGCATTGCTGGGGTACCACAATTGAAGTGTTATTGCCAGCTTGGTAGCGGTTACGACGTGTTAAAAAAACTGTTGTGTAAACCTCGAGTCATGTTCTATTATGCAACCTTTTGTCACATTAGCCTACACCGCCTATTTGCAAGGGTCGGATTTAGGTACCGTAATTTCGATTTTCTAACTTCATGACCACCTCTTCTAGCTTTGCAACACATGTACATATGGCTTGTTTTATATATTACGCATGACACATAGGAATGTTATAAAGATGATGCTACCGCACGAAGCATGATTGTAACGCTTATGTGCGAGCATAGTGTTAGTCTAATTCGGCAGGTTGTGGACAAATCTATTCTGCCTGTCACACTGTGTGTACATGTATTGCCGAGCTAAAGTCATGTCAGTCAGTTTACACAGCAGTTTGTTTAACACTTTGTAATCTACATCGCTATTGCGTTGACATTAACACTTCAATTGTGGGACCCAAAAAATGCAATGAATGTCTGTAATTTTAGGATTTGTTGCTACACTATAGTGTCAGTATTCTTAAATAAGTATTATTACTAATTACCTGTGATTTCTGGTACCTGACAAAGTAGAGGATCTTCTCCCCTAATAGGGAGTAATAATTAAAAATGTAACATGAACATTTATGAAAAGAAATAATAGCTTACATTAGCAGATACAGCACAAAAATTTACAACACATTGATACTCAAGGGGGTTGGGATAGCGCATGATGTCTCGCTCCCATATCATACATGTTTTGCTATTTACTTCAAATCTAGTAAACATTGCATTTCCATCAAACATAGCTTAAGAGAACATTATATAAAAACATCACAAACACCTAATAGTATGATTTGATTCTCCAGATTGGCTCACATGCATACTTAATAATGATAATTAGTCAGTTTTAAAGCCGGAGAGATATAGCAATGCATGGATCAAGCAAGCAATTCGTCAATATAATCTCTACTTGGATTACATGAACTTACACTGCATCATAATTTGGATATACAATGTATTTACTATTCATCAAATGTGGTACAAATGTGTTAGTAAATATAGCATACGTGACATCAACACAGTAGTGAATATAAAGGGTTCATTTACTATAGCAGAAATGTCACATATACATGCACATTTGCACCATATTTGAATAATAGTAAATACAACGTACATCCAAATTATTACACAATGTTAGATTGAGTAACATTTATATCAGCCTCCATGGCAATATTGTTTATTTGCTATAGAAAATGACTGTGCATCCAAACCCTGAGCATATATCAGTGTACATGTATTAAGCATAATACATATATTTTACCACTATTCCAGATAGATATTCCAGATAGATAATCAGTGATACGTGTCATATACCATCATCCACCAACTGCCCCTTGGATTCGTGGAAATTGTCAAGACAACCTTGGTCCAGTTTACATGATGACTCTATTACCCCAGTATTAATGGTTTAACTGAAAGAGCCAGTGCAGACCCTCAAAGATGGATTGCGTTGTATTAATCCCCCAACACCTGGCGGTTTGTCGCGTTACTGCAACAAGAAAGTAGGAGTACCACGACAACTTTTAGAAAGGCCTTCACCTAACTCCAGCAATGGAAACATGCATCGGTGTATTCTGAATGTAGTGTCAAATTCAATGGGTAGTAAAGATGCTAATTTATTTGCGAGATCATTACTGCGCATACTCAATTTGTGATAATGTTTCTAATGCAAAAAACAAATATTCTTGAAGGAATCATAACATGTATGCAAATGTTTATTGTGATGAAGCTGCCAACTGAAGGTGTTTGCATCCACACTGTTGTTTCGTTCGAGCACCACACATAAAAATAGTTTGGGTCTTTTGCTACCAGGAAAGTAGGAGCATTTCTGCAAAAGTAATATGCTTCTGCACCTCATTGTCCACCACCTGTAGTTTAAACCTTGCATCTACCAGACCCTTTATGGTTCAGGTTTGGAAAAACCTCCATAACACTTTCCATTGAACAAATACTCGGAACTCTTCCTGTTGCATGTCCATGACTTATCGGAAGTTTCGTTAGAAACTTCCATATAGGATTTGACCACGACTATGAATGTCATTAAAAAAACGCGACCCGTACGTAACAACACTCCCGACGGTCGGATCGTGTAGCTTGTTTTAGCAATCGATCTAGAAGTCAAAAATGAGTAGTTTCGTTTTTGTTTCATGTCGCTGAACCGCGTGGTTGTTGAGAACAAGAGTGTACTGCCCGTCCTCGTACCCAGTCTCGGAACAAGGGGCGGGTCGTCTTCTCATTCTTCTTATTCTTCTTCTTCTCCTTCTTCTTGGCAACGCATAACTCAGGACAGGAACATTTCTAAGCGATGAAAATTTCACCAATAGCTTCAGAATCGGCTGGAGGACTCGCTTTTATATAATATATGGAAAAAAAAATTAAGAAAACAAGTAAATAAAAACATTCTCTACGAGAAAGTTGGTGGGATATAGGATTTGATTATGACATTGGTGGTGTAAAAAGCAAGGAAACAAGGTCTTATCAGAAGGGAAAATGTCATAGTCCTATATTTAGCACACAAACAACACATGCCCTAGAAATGTGCTAAATATAGGACTATGACATTTTCCCTTCTGATAAGACCTTGTTTCCTTGCTTTTTACACCACCAATGTCATAATCAAATCCTATATCCCACCAACTTTCTCGTAGAGAATGTTTTCATTTACTTGTAACACTGACAGGTGCCTTTCTTGCCCAGCATAACTGCACAGCAACTTGATTGACAAACTGCCTGAATACAGTATGGTGTTTCAATCTTCACAATGTAGCAATGGGTCAGATATTTATTGACAAGTGATATACGAATGATGAACTGAAACAAACGTTTCCACCAGCCAGTCACCCTCCAGACCTTCTCAATTCCAAGACTATACTGCCCATGCTGATTGTGGATATCAATAGCATTTACCTGTGAGAAATATGCCTGCACAATCTGAGATTGGGGAATATCAAGGTTGTGTGTAATAATCACTCCACCTTGGTTTTGGATGTGTCTTGGCCTAGACCATGGTTCAACTGGCAGTGCAGTATAGGCAGTAGTGATAAAACTTTTCATTTGTTTGTTCCCTGATTTTTTTTTTCATCTTCCTTGCCACAGTACCTGTTGCCTGTTGCTTGTGAACTTTATCTGGTCCAGGTTCATACCAACAATGGGCAATCAATCTACCATATTGTGTAATACTGTGTGATGTATGTGTTTCTCCACGTATGGACTCTCTTGTGAATGCTGACTCATGAAGTACTTTTTTGGATATTCACAAGAACGACCTTTTACAATGCCAATAAAATATAGTTCTCTTTTTAGGAGCTCCACAGCACATGTTACGCTGGCAAACCAACTGCTGCAATAACACATCGTTTTAAGGTTTAACCAAGTGAAGGGTGCATGCAGCAGTTTTCATCATTTGTGACGCAAATTCATTTCTTTCAATTGCAGCTGGGGATTAGTGCAATTCTAGTCCAAAAATGATGCTGGAAATACCACATGCTACAGGTTTAACAAGGAATCCCACTCCCTCAGGCTTTAATAGCATCTTAGTCACAGTAGGGCCGTAATAGTTTTCTGCCAACCATCGACACATTGATTCATCACAAACAACTGTATCGCCTGCTTTAAAACATTGGTTCATGATTTCATTCCAAAGCTGAAATAATTTTATAATATGATACCATTCATCATCCTTCTCCATTTGTTGTGTAACTTCAATGTCTCCCTCTCAGAAAACCAATGCAAAGACCTCATTTCCTCCCACCTATTTTTACTCATTCCAGCTTTTTCCTTAAACTTTAAAGCTGACATGAAGTTATTATCTTCAGTGCTCCAATAGTCATCAATACATGTAGCTGGACTTACAGCCATTGCTATCACCACTCCAAAATTTTTTCCCATCTCCCACCTGATCAGTGTGTTTCTGATAGCTTCTAAAATTAGCATTTGTGCATTCAACCATTCATGTTACAAGTTGAGATGGAAAGAAATAATTAAAATAATCTACCTCTTGATTCCTTGAAGTCACAAAGCCAGGCATGCTAGGTGGCAAGCTAGCAATATCCTCCATGGGTCTTGGGTCACGTCCATCCAGCGACACATCAGTTACCCAGATGCTTTCCGATCGTACAAATTCTCTGATTCTCTTCATGATCGAAGTCCTCTCCTTCTAAAGAATCAGAAGAATCTGATGTGTCATCAGACTCTATTACCGCATGCGCACTACTCGTTGAGCTAGCAGAAGCAGCATTGACTTGCTCCACTCAATTGGTGCTCATTCCTTCCTCTCCTGAAAATGCTGTGCTGCGCACCGTACTCTTCCACAAAAGGAGGCTCAAAACTGGTCCACGATACCCTATATTTACGTGGTGACCCGACTCCCAAAACTTTACCCTCGATATGTGCAGTTTTCCATTATGCACCGAATAATGACTGCAATTTGTTCTTATTTACGACCATTGAACCAACAATGCGAATATCCTGTCCTATCTACCATGTATTTGATCCTACTCAGACCTCTTCTGCCATTTTGCATAAACTAGCAGATTGTTTAAAAATGGCTACCAGAAAGGAAATAGACTTGTGGTTTAAGGGCTGCAAATGATAATCATGAGCTATACTCAGGCAGAGGGGGTTAAATCAAGAAAGATTAGAAGGGCTTGTCACGGTACCACTACATATTGAGCGGTACCACTGCGTCTAACGTGCGGTAACGCTTTTTAACATTTGTCCTAAGTTTAATAGAAGAATGCTGTGTAGTTAAAGCTTATCTTTACTTTCCTGAGACACCACATGTAAAACTCCATGATTTTGCATTCAATAATGCTTTTCTGATATGTACCATGCAATGACATGTTTAGACCTTTAAACTTTGAAGTTAGAGGTGTAACAATCCTATCATTTGGACAGGTGTTTTATCAGGTTAATCTAGTGCTTACAGATTAACTTTTTTGAATAATGGGGTTGTGTCAACTAACTGTATGCACTTACACATTAATCCCAGACATTTGTCGTCTTGTAGATATTGCAGCACCAACATAGTACATGACATATAAAATCTGTAAAGTAATTAATGCATTACTAACAAAAGAGGACTTCACATACATACATACATACATACATACATACATACATACATACATACATACATACATACATACATACATACATACATACATACATAATAATAATTGCCATCGCATTGCACATGTACAACACATTGGGAGAAGGAAAAGATGAAGTGATAACAGTGAGCTAGTTTGAAAAAGAACTCAACTGTTGTTAGGTGTTCAGTTTTGTGTTGACATCTGACTTCGACCAATTGTGATACTTTCTAAGGTGTATCTTGATACCCTTGATGGAGTTAGATGAAAATGGACAACCTGGTATTGGACATGATGCAGAAACCGCAGTGTTGATAGGTGGAATATGTTCACCGCTCATAGTAGCCCCTTTGTGTATGTGGCATGAATGAATTTTGACACCTTTCTCAGAATCAGATGTAAATGTACATCCCCTGATTGGACAAGAGAAGCATCTTTGAATGACAAGTGATGAACTGGCGGACAGACAGTTTGAGCCATGTTTCTGTGTGAAGTGACTATGCAAGTACTTGTGAAGTATTTGTTGCATAAATTACATTTGCTCTTCGACGGAGAGGACAGACCCTTTTGGCATGCTTTACGAGATTTGTATTTGTTATTTAGAGACTCATCAATGGTTTTGGCGCCCTCATTTAGCACTTTACGCCATCTATCTCTGGAAAGTGCTACAACATGCCAATCAGGTTGGATCAGGAAAGATTGTAGGTCATTAGATACACAGTCTCGCCACCGAAGCTTTGGCTTGTGTTGTGGCCGCTTGCCAGATGTTAGTTCACCAAATAGAATCATCTTTGGTAGTCTGTGGTCTTCCATTCTCCAGAGATGGCCCCACCACCTCAACCTAGACAGGCAAATGAGAGTGGAAGCTCTAATGGACTGTGACCAACTCAGAATAGATACGTTCGAGATATGATCAAAAGGATTAACATTGAGCGCTTGTCGAAGACAAGCCATATGAAAGGTGTTGATACGCTTGAGATTGTAGGCAGTGGTGGACCAGGTCTCTGCCCCATAAAGCAAAGTTGGTAAGACTGTTGCATTGTAGACAGCAAGTTTGGTTTTGGTTGATAGATCGGAGTTTTCCCAAGCTGTATTCTTTAAGCAGCTGAACACTGAAGCAGCCTTGGCAATACGAGCATTTATTTCAGAAGATAAAGATGAATCTGATGACAATATACTGCCAAGATATCTGATAGAAGAAACTACTTCTAGATTGGTTTCTTGGATGTGAAAGACAGAAGATTCATTTGTGGGATGAGAGGACGTAGACTGGATCATCACTTTTGTTTTGTCTGTGCTCACACATAAACCCCAGTCCTGGGCTGCTGTAGAGAAGCGATTGATAAAATCCTGTAGTGAATCACCATCATGGCAACTTGCCATGACATCATCAGCAAATCTAAGATCACAAATTGAAACCGACATTGGAAGCCTTGTACCAGAACGTCTAAAAAGCTTTCCATCCATCTTATAACTGACATGGACACCGTCATCAAATTCCTTCAAAGCATCTTGCATCACTTTGTTGAAATATAGGTTAAAAAGGAAGGGTGCTAAAACACAACCTTGTTTTAGCCCGTTTGAGACTGAGAAGGGATTTGATAATACACCATTTATACGTACTGAAGCCTCCATACCAAAATGCAGTTGTTTAATGATGTTGACCATTTTAGCAGGGAACCCCAATTTACCAAGCAAGCACCAGAGTGCATCCCTTGGAACAGAATCATATGCTTTTTTGAGGTCAAAAAAACACATGAAAAGTTGGCAGTTTTGTTCTCGAGCTTTTTCTTGAAGTTGACGTGCGACAAAAACCATGTCAACAGTCCCACGTTGTTTACGAAAACCACATTGAGTTTCATCAATGATAGATTCTGATATATCAGAAATGCGGTCTGCTATAAGACGAGTAAAAACCTTTCCTGCAACATTAAGAAGGGAAATCCCTCTCCAGTTGTCGCCACAGTGAAGATCACCTTTTTTAGGTACTGGGACGATCACAGAGTCCACCCATTGTTTGAGAACTTGCTCTGATGACCAGATCTCCAAAAAAAGGGAGTGTAACGCAATAATAACATCCTCTCCACCAAAGACGAGGAGTTCGGCTGATATACCATCCTTACCAGCAGCACATCTACATTTCATCCGAGAGAGAGCCTCCTTTACTTCAGCAATTGTAGGAGGGATGGCAAGGGATTCAATTGTAGGTTGTTGTGGAACCAGAGAAAGAACACTATTGTTAAAAGAATAGGTGGAGAAGTTAAACACTTCATCATCATGGCTTTTCCAGCGATCTCTGATTTCAGAGGGATCAGTGATAAGATGAGCACCTGATTTGTCATATACTGAACAACTCCATGCAACTTTCTTGAATGAAAGCTGTTTCCAAGTTAGGAAAAGATTTCTCCAATCACCATTTTTTCGAAAAGTATTGAGATCTTCGGCTTTTCTTTGCCACCAAACATTTTGAATCTTGCAGATGGAATATTTAGCAAGATTACGAGCAAATCTGTATTTAGGAGAGAAACTGGAACTGGTAAATCTTGTTTCAGCAATGACTTGATTTCCAGAAATAGAAGTTTTTTCTGCAGGAGAAGAGGCTGAATAGTTGAAATATTATCTTGGAACCAATCAGGGGAGGAAGAATATGACTTGATACCAATTGTGTTGCTAGCGGCAGATGTAATTGCTGAAACAAAAGAATCACATAGTAGATCTACTCTGGATTTGTTGGATTCATTTCCTGGGGCTAAAGAATGGACATCCCTAAGTGACAATGAAGCAGCACTCTGATACTGTGTAAGTACACAGGGCTGAGACAAACGATTCACATCAAAACATTTAGTTGTAGGAGAGATGATACGCCGGGAATAATGAAAGTTGGAATACGGAATCATGATGGAACTTCCTACAAAGAAATGGTCACTCCATACGTCAACACTATGGTAGACCCTTGTATCATGCACCAACCATCGGTGGAGCTGTCTTGTAATCACAAAGTCAATCATATGTAGGCATTTGGAACGTGGATGCATCCAGGTAGCTTTGTGCCACAGTTTATGCTTAAAGAAAGTGTTGGTAATACAAAGACCATTTCGACAACAGAATTCCAACAGACCTAAACCGTTTGAATTGACTTCGGAAATTCCTTCACAACCAACAACACCCTTCCAGGTTTTCCAGTCACTGCCAACACGAGCATTGAAGTCACCCAGAACAATCAACAGGTCACGCGGAGAAACAGTATTTATAGCTTTCTGAAGGTCTTGATAGAAAGCTTCTTTTTCAAGTTGTTTTGCTTTGAAAGTTGGAGCATACACTGAAACAAAAGTTACTCCTTTTAACGATGATTTAAGCTTTAAACGGATGGTCATTACTCTGTGGTTGAAACATTGAGGGTTTCCGGCCATGAATTGCACTAGCTTGTTAGAAACCGCAAAGCCAACTCCGCCGTATCTTGGAGACCCAGTAGGTTGACCGGACCAGAAAAAAGTGTAGTTGCTTTCGACCCGCGAACCTTTGTTTGGAAGCCGAGATTCGCTGAGAGCAATAACTTCAGTCTGGACACGGCTAAATTCATCATCACATACCGCAGACCGACGAGGTGGAGCACCAGCACCAGCGTTTGACAAGTCCAACAGGGAACGAACATTCTGACAGCCAAAGCGTAGTAGTCGTGGTAGTCGAGGCATTCCAAACAGAGCGCACTATTTCAAATCACACTAAAACCTTCCAGAAAAGAGCCAATAGATGGAGAAAATATTGCAAAGTGGCCAACTAACACGATATTGAGCGCTGTAGAGCGGATTTATGGGACGGGAGCTGACAGTATAGACAGCTATGAACCGACCAAATACGCGCCACGCGGATGTACATACATACATACATACATACATACATACATACATACATAATAATAATAATAATAATAATAATAGTAATAATAATATTTGTCCACCAGGCAGGGTCTCCCCAAGTCGTTAGTGTGTAACAAACTATTTGGTAGACTAAACTCTTGAGCCATCCTATCCCGCTCCCTATAAACTCTGCATGTTGATGCTGTAGGTAGATTTTGTTTTGTGCATACTGTATCATATATCTGTAATAGTTAATTGATCTTTTTGTACCTACAAAAAATAAATAAATAAATAAATAAATAAATAAATAATAATAATAATAATAATAATTTCCATCGTAAACTGCATTTGTACAGGTAATACAGAATGCAGACACGTTAGGGGGAGAGAGGCATTCATCGTAAGGATATAGACATAGTCAAAAATGGGCAAATAGCACTACGCTATTGCTTCACGAGCTGATCGCGTTCGTGGGGTCAATCCATCCATAAAAAACGTCTTCTGCTTTCTGCCACGTTCAAACAAAAAAGCATTTCTTCTCATCCTTGCTCTTTGCTTATCCATTGCCGCTCGAGCCGCTTGATGGAAGGTGGCTATCGATCTCCTATTAGAGCGCACTCACGGAAACTTCAGCCTACTCCAAGAAAGAACCGAATAATGGTGGCAGGTACTGCAAGGTGGCGAGCCTAATAGCACCATTTACACACAGCGCGTTATGGGATGGGTGCCCGAAGCCAAAAAGACCCGAGCAATGAGCCACCCAAAATGCGCGCCACGCGGATGTACGTACATACATACATACATACATACATACATACATACATACATACATACATACATACATACATACATACATACATACATACATACATACATACATACATGCATGCATGCATTCATACATACATATGGATAAATATACAAGCAAACATACATATACACATATACATACCACATTGCAATTAAATGCAAATGTGTACTTAAAGGGTTTATGATAACAACCGGTCATCGGACAGTGTCCGATCATTATTGCCATTTTGTCCGATTAACGGTTTACCTGCCATTATCACGTATAAGCGATGCGATAATTACATACAAGAACTGCGCCTGTTGCTTATAAGCGGTATAATAACATGTAATTTGGATGGGTAATTGAACTCATTGAGTGCCGCTTGTAGATTAACCAAGCCTTGTAAATGAGTAGTAGAGAGGTATTCAGACAAGAATCTAGAATATGTGCGCAACGTTACGTATTTAATAAATCGTTTCATTCCATCTAAAGGTTTGAATATTGCTCACACTTGCAGGGACAAGCTACATCCATCCCCACAATCCCACACTTGTAGGGACAAGTTACATCCGTCCCCACACTTGTAAGAACAAGTTATACACTTGTCTATCTACTTATAGGGGAAAGCTACATGCATCCCCACACTTGTCTATCTATCCCCGCACTTGTAGTATAAGCTCATCCATCCCCACATCAAGCTACGGAGGTTCTAATATGAATTACTACAAATGACACAGTTGACTAACATCACATAATCCATATGGACAAACATGCTGAATTCCATCCCCTAATGCTTACTTTCAAAAATATTGCCAACTTGTGTCATCCTGAGTTACAGCGTCAATCACAGCGTCATAGTAGACTATCTTTATCAATGTGCTATAGTCAACAAGGTCATACTAACGATCGGCTGGCATCAGCGTATAGTGCAACAACAGTTGTGACCGATTTTGTAAAGCATCACATACAAAAGTTGTTCCGTTTAGAAGTTGTCACACGCAAGTGACACGATAGCTTAAATTAAATTCATACCCAAAATTAATTCTGCGGCTACAAATATATTGCGTCATTTTATATTCACTGGTAAACAGTTACTGGAATAAATGAACGGGTATAATGTCCGATTAATGTGTTGCACATGTCTATAGATCGAGAGGATTAAGTAGGCTAAGGATTATCGAATCACAAGCAAACAAGCTTGTGGTGACGTTCATACAGGCTAGAAAGAGGGGATGAATACATTATGAGTGATAAAATTACTACAACTGTGCATATGTAGTATTTGTAGTCAGTATAGGCTGATTGGGTGTAGGAACTGCATTTTGCGTTTATCTAAAAACTACGATTGGGACTCAGGCTGACATTGACAGTGACACACACACATGTATTAGAAAAATAGTCATGGTGTATCACTAGTTATGTCCATTCAAATTGGGTGCATGTCAGACCAATTTGGATATTGTTTGGACATTTTGTCAGGGCCCATTTTCAACTTTATCATAACACTATACTTACCTGAAATGTTGACATAATAAAAGTTGTAATTGCATTTGGAAGATAATAGTTTTGAATTATTGATCCAAGAATGCCACTGCAGCCCTATAGAGCAATAGAATCATTTACATGTATACTACAGCCTTTCATTCAATATATGATTTATTTCACTTCCTTAAATTGACAAGTATTAATTATTACGGACTTTTAAAGACAAAGTTTGAACTGTATTTAATCATGGTATAATTAAAAAAACATAGCTAGATACAAACCTGTCTTTGAAATATTGTGTTGTTATTCCAGCATTCTGGTACTTTCCCTGTTGTTTTAATCCAATCTTGGTAGTCAACAATACCACAACAATTGTGCTGTGGGAAGAAATGAACATGCAAGGTCAAATATCTAACAGACATATCCCATTTGAAGGAGAGCCCAAATCTCTTCAAATTTTATTATTTATTTTATTTAGATAATTCCATAAAGCAAAAGCAGAGACTACACTATCATCAGCTATGTGGTAAAAAATGGATATTCCATGGAAGTAGGTACATAATCTGTAAGAGGAAACATGGGTTTAGCTTATGTGGGACATTTTATTGATATATTCTGTAAGGAACAAGTTTAAGGCTAAGGTTGTAATTCCCAATTACCAATCTGATGGTGTTGTTTTATATAGTCAAAATAGGAAATAGATAGTTAACATATGGTGTGTCAAAATACACCATTATATTGCAATGCTGTAATTTTCTCCCCTTCATGTACATATCGGTAAATAAAAATGTAGCGCTATGTACTACTCTACCTTTGCAATGCAATATTATATTTTATTGACAGATACAAGTTGTCAGGATGAACAGCTGCTGAAGCACAAGTATATATCCACCACATGCATTGCATCAGACAACGCTGCCTTGTTTTGAATCGTAGCGATGATATTTACAGACTACGTGAAGCAAATCATTTTATTTTATCATCAAACAGTACAAAAATTACGGGGGAAGGGTTATGCCTTAGCCAAGTAGGTATTTATCCATTCCTAAAAAGGTTTCAAAATTGGCACCCTGCCGTGGATCTGGCAGACCTTCGAAAATTGCCGATAAGGTGATGAGGATCATACAAGCACAAATGCAGCTTGACGTGGAAATTTCAGCAGCTCAGCTTCGCACTCTTCTGGCACAGAAAGGTGTGCATTATTTGGATTAATTATCGATGCAGTTATAATAGTCCAAGTTTGATAGGTCATAAACTTTCGTTTTGCATCATTTTGCACGCTCGGAAAAGCCTCGGATGATAGATGTTCAGAGGCAGTGCTTATTGCCAAATCACCAGGTAAAACTTTAGCTGGAGGTACACTTATAGGGATCATGTGTTCTACCACTTGCAGTTCGATAGGGAAGGCAACAAGATCAAACACTTTGAATGGTGTCAGGAACATCAGCAGGACAACTTCTCTTATGTTATATGGAAAGATGAGTCTTCTATTCAGTTAGAAATTCTCCAAAGGACATGCCGTAGAAAGATTGGGCAACTGCCTAAACTGATGACAAGGTAATGAGTTACTCAATTCAATAATTTAAACCAGTTATTGTTACAGACCAAAACACCCAGTCAAGGTACACATTTGGAGGGCAATCAGTTTGAAAGGACTTGCTAAACTGTGCATATTATAAGGGATTATGGATTCTCCGCTCTACATTAATCTCATGGAGACGACCTTACTGCCATTCCTGGCACGCAAGTTTCCAACCTCACATCGTTTTACAGCTGATAATGATCCAAATTAATTTATTTGGTATCTGCACATTTATAATTATGCAATGTACAAAGGTTCCAAGCTATCAAGTTTGCATTCTGTGTGTTTCCAAAATGTGTAATGATCTTCACATTTAGTGCATCTATAAAGGAGTGCTATACCCATTTAGTGTCATCGTTTAAGGGAATATTGCAGTGCTAAGTGCTTAAAACGATACTGCTTTATTCACACCAATGAACCTATGTTATTGGCATGAAATCTAGCAAGACAACTTAACAATATGAACTAATCCATAGCAACAGGGCTCCGCTATAGCTTCCCATGTTTATGACATCCATACTGGAGATTCTAAATCAATTTTGATAAAGAGATATTATGTTGGAACTTGTAACGGACATTTGAAAGGAAAGCATCGTGCACCTACGAAAATCCAATGGTTTATGTATCAAATTTTTTTAAACCCTTGACCAGCGCTAATTAATATTCATGATGCATGACGTTACGTGGAGGGTTTTTAAATAGAAATGTTGAAATTCGAGCGTACAGATGCTTGTGGGCGTTTCTCCAATGCGACGCATCCGATGGTGCTTATTTTTTGACATGAGTCGAGAAGTGATTTTCTAAACGATTTGTGGAATTTGAGCGCTAGACGTGTATTTATGCATCACTGATGAACTTTGAGTGAGCATATTTGGAATGGTGAAGCGATGCTCACTCTCGAAGGAGCCCTCATACCTCAGATATGTACGGTAAGTGTTCACACTAGCATTCGTGTGTAATTACAAGCATTCACTTTTAGTGTTTCTCAACCACATTGATTGTGTAGGCAGCTGGTAAGCTAGATGGTTCCTCATACATCCAGCTGCTAATTAGAAATGGTGACTCAAATAAGCATCGCTATTACAGGTAATGTATGTACTTCCATAACACAATGGTGCAACCATGATACAACTATGTTCCCTCCTCGCACCACAAACATGTTCCCCTCTTGTGCCACAACCATGTTCCCCCATTGCATCACAACCATGTTCCCCCTTGCACCACAACCATGTTCCCCCTTGTGCCACAACCATGTTCTCCCCTTGTGCCATAACCATGTTCCCCCCTTTTGCCACAACCATGTTCTCCCCTTGTGCCACAACCATGTTCTCCCCTTGTGCCACAACCATGTTCTCCCGTTGTGCCACAACCATGCTCTTTGTGCCACAACCATGTTCTCCCCTTATGCCACAATCATGTTCACTTCCTTGTACCACAAGCATGTTCCCTCCATGTGCCACAAGCATGTTCTCCCCTTGTGCCACAAGCATGTTCCCTCCTTGTGCCACAACCATGTTCTCCACTTGTGCCACAAGCATGTTCCTCCTTGTGCCACAACCATATTCTCCCCTTGTGCCACAACCATGTTCTCCCCTTTTGCCACAACCTTGTGCCTCCCTTGTGCCACAACCATGTTCCCCCTTACGTCACAAGCATGTTCCTCCTTGTGCCACATGATTGTGCAGAGTGAACTCAGAGATTCTACTATTAGCAAATCACCTGCTCCATTGCACACACCAATGTTAGCATTGCACACACAACCACCTCTTCTCCATTACTACATCCTCTACAGCAGCTATTACATCCTCAACAGCAACTGTGTTACATCCATTCATTATCATATCCATCATTTCCTTTGCTGCATGACCCTCATTAATCTCTCCAGGTAGCGCCTTGATGACTTCATCATCAACATCCATGTAGGGATCAAATTCGTCATCACTACAGTCACTATCAATGACCTCCACGTATTGGAGGAGACCAGGAAGGGACCTGATCGCCGCTACTTTACACCCAAGATAGAAGCCACACTTTGCACAGAATTCAATTTTAGTTGTGTAAACAAACTTCGCCCAGCTGCAATTGTTTACACACACCCGCGCTATGCATTTATATTATGCCATCCTGCTTGGGCACTAAAGTGGCCTTCCGCAATGCACAAGCACTCGCGTACAGCCACTATGGGGGCCCATCGCTGTTCGAGGGTAAAATTTCACCCACAAGGGTGATGTTGCTGGACACATCACGCACACATGCATGCACATACCTGAGACTGGAATTCAATCATTTTTTCATAGTAGCTTGAGTTACTGTACATATCCGAATCATAGAACGTTTTATTGAATTCATCACTGTAATATGTTGATTCCTAAATGAGAAAAGCAATCTAAAATTTGCTTACACTTGCATACACTAAAGAATAGATTTATAATGTATATTACTAATACGATAGCATAAAATGCACTAAAGAATATGGTTCAATGACGTCGAAACTGTAGAAGATATCCTACTAGCATATAAATGTAACTATGGCGTTTTAAATTGATTGGCGCATGTCATTCACTATTTTGCTACGTGCATTATTAAGTAATGCAAAGCCATATTCTTCAAATGGCAAACTAGATAGCCACAATACTAAGTGATAAAGTCACTACATGTGTAGTTGGCTTCCAAATAATAATAGTACAAGGGCAATATCACAAGTGAAATTGGCAACATTAATGTGAATTTGTTTCAATCACTGGATTCCTGTGTTCCTGTTAGGACAAAACCATTGAGACCACAATTTCCAAGGGCACCAATATCACACCAATTTGGCTGTCATACCAAGTCTCTTGGTGTAAGTGCAGGTGCCCACAACACTTTTGTACTGACAAAGGGCGTTACCCTTAGAGGTTCAAAACTGAAATATCCTTCTGAAGCAAGAAATCATGCATGCACTTTGTATTTCTGAATCTTCATAAAACATCTATGATATGTACAAGCCAATAGTGACAGAACCCATGTACAAGCATTTTAATAACACATAAATGCCCCTTTCCGTATATATGGGATGTTTTATGACAAAACCATGCTTGTTTTTTTTTTTAATTCTTGTTTCCTTATTGACAAAGCAGTCCTGTTGCTTTCAGATTCAGACCGTTGAATTGTATGTCAGCTATAATCAAGATATTCATGATAAAACTCTGAGCTATTTTCCAAGTTGTTTCGTACCATTCAATTTTAAGAAGAGATTCCATTGAATGATGGAACCTCTTTATAAATATATTATGGCGCTAAACAACTGGGAATATTGCTCTGACTTTGATCATCAATATCTTCATTATAGATTAACTAAAATTCAACAATCTTTAAATAGGTCTCCTTCAGGTGTGTTTATTGAAATTGCTTTATGCCTATGTAGCAACATCCAATACTCCATAGGGTTTAAATCCATAATTTCTTTCAATTCACTTTCAATGTGTAGAGGGGCCTGTGACTATTGATTTATTCTGCTCATTAAATTTTCCTTCACCCTAGTATAGAGATGTAGTGTGTGCATGTTTTCTGTTGATTTTGCACCAATGATTTAGGCCAACTGCGTCCCATCCAATGTATTGGATGGGGGGTGGGGGGTGGCAGATACCTGGACTATTACTTACTTTCCAATGGTTAATGAAAAACTATACAACGAACAGAACAAATCAATAGCCACAAGATCCCTCTTTGTATTCATATGAACTGAACATTCCTGCTGAAACATGTGGTGGATTTGAACCCTGTGCGGTATTGGACACAGCAACATGTATTGCAAGACCTTAAAATATATTAAATGGTGTTTATGAAGTGCTGAAAAAACGAAGCTGCTGGCGATTACTGTTCATAAGATATTGCGATTCAAAGTGAGAGATATTTACAATTTTATTTATATATGAGAAGGGACATTTTATTGATAATTGTCCCAGATACCACTAAGATATAAATTAAAAGTGGCTAAAATGCTTCAGTTATTAAAAGTGGGTAAAATGCTTCACTTAACTGATAATAGCAGTAATCATCTAAAGACGCGCAATCATTACGTTATGTGGCAGTCATAAGTATCTAAAGACGCGCAGCCGGTTATGTTGGACAAAAATGATTTTAAGTGACCAGGCAGTGCTGTTATGACAAATTTGTCAAAATTAGGGACTACTAAACAGATACAAGAGGCATACAGGTACATGCACTCATAAACACTCGTATAGAATCTAAAAAATACCAGCTGTGCACTAATTGGAATAAAATGCATATTCGACCGAAGGACTTTATTCACTCCATACAAAACATTACAATGGCTTCTATACATTTCCAAGAAGGTTGAAGAATTCCCTAACACTTATACGTAGTTAGGTTGGTGACAGATGTAAGCTTCATTCAACAAAATCGTAACAGAAGCGTATGGTTTATAGAATGAAAAATCAATGTTTTGACGCCGGTCTAGTGGTGAAGCTATAGTCCACAGATGTATAAAACAAAGTAACATACCTTCTCATACTAAACTTCATCCATTTAACCTCCGCATTGTTACGTTGCCGTGCACGGTAATTTATTACCGTACACGGCAATTTAAAATGACGGTCTTTCAGGAGTCGTAATTATTCCTAAAATTAATCTAGCACTAATCCCATTTGTTCGCTGAACTCCTTTTAATGTGACAAACTAGCGCAATTATAATCTTCCACTGTTTTTCTATGTCCTAATTGCTTGTTACCGTGCACGGCAATAAATAGCATTACCGTACACGGTAATTTCGCCGCAAACTGGAGGTTAAGCGCTGAACTAACGCTGACATAGTTTTGAGATACGTACATCACATTTAAAACAATAGCAAAAATAATTAGGCCGGAAGTGGATTTACGTAAATAAATTATTCATGTGGTAATCAGTTAATTGGTCCTATTTCTACCGAACTCTTTGGGCCATTGATTTCCTATTTATCGTATATCAACCTACGAACCTTCAATATTTAAATTCACCTTTTACTGCCTTATATCATTCCTTAGTTATCATACTAAGGCACCCCGAGTAACTCAAGGATAGCTAGATCAGGATTTAATAACTCCCATTATCAAACTTCAATGAAGTTTTTTAAGGAATGTAAATTAGATGTGATTATTATGATTGCATAGAATATGTGCCTATCATACCTTCACGCATAAATACTTTATTCCCTTTTTAGGATGCTGAATAATGAATGCATGCATACTTGTGGTGATTTCCATGCATTTGCTTTTAAGGCAGAGATTAACATGCACTGAAAATGAAACTGAAGTCATGATCATTTTCAAGGTCCTCAATAAGACCTTATTTCAGTAACAAATAGTCAATATACCATGGCCATTACGTATTCTGATTCTAATGTAGCACCTATATAATCAAAAGTGCTTCAAAATCAGTACATACGTAGAAGTGTTCTGTTTATTAATTTTTACATTACTTTTTATGAAGATATAGCTGTGCAAAGTGCTTGCACATTTTTCCACTCAACGCATGCGCATTTTCAATGCATGGGAAGCAGATACCTAAATCATTGGTACGAACCGCCTGGACAATGTGCACTGTTATGACTCTGTAATGAATAATGTACAAACCAATGAACAGGATGAATCAATAGTGAAAGAAATCTTCTATGTATGTACACATTTTTAACACCGGTTCCATGAGAATTGAATGGATTTTTTGTTGAACTGCTTTTATAGAAAATTAGTCGGATAACGTTTTATGTAACAAAATACATATTCTGATAGCCCAACTCTTTATAGGACGTTTGGCGCTATTCCTAGCTTCATATCATGCATAGTAACGTACTTGTATTGATTTTAACTGACACGGTTGCCCATTTATAGATGTTCAAAAGCTGCTGAGTAGCAGTTTCGAACGCATATGACAGTACCTTTATACGTTTTGTAGTTACCCAATAGAGAACAGCACAAGTGAAATGCTCTCAACCTGCCTGCTTGAATCAGGTTGATGCACAACATACTTTCTTCTGGTACCCAGACTCGAAAGTTTTGGTACCCAGACCAGAAAGTTCTGGTACCCAGACCCAAAAGTTCTGATACCCCATTCACAAATCTCAGACAAAATTATTGTATAAGTGCTACTTGTGCCTATAGTGTTTATGCAGTCGACCAAGGTAGGATTGTGTATTGCCTGATCTGAAAACCCAGCAGATTGATAGAAGTCACTGGTTCGGCCACGAAAGAAATGCTGCTGCCCGATCTGAAGCTGGCTGTGATTTGCAGAATGTGTACAGTTGGTTGACTTGTAGCCCCCATACTGCTTGTAGCTGAGAAGGGCAGTGTCTTGCCAAAAATTATTTAACAGCCATTACTTGTAATAATTTTATCTGGGGTCGAGGATCGAAGCTTCGACCCCAGGCTTTGAGTGTGTTTCGATGCTTCTGTAGAAGTAAAGGGTCAAACATTGCAAGGGAGCTATGTCTCCTATTGATGTAAGAACATTGGATAGTTTGTTAACCTTAAAAAGTTCCAGGAAAAATGTGTATATTTTTCGGGAAGTGTCTAGCCATTTCACTTAAGACGAATGCTGGAAGGGAGCGAAAGTATTCCCATTGTTACAAATAGTGATAAACATCGAGTAGAAGTTTGGATTACTAGATGCACGCAAATTTGGAACAGTTAGCTCTCGTCCGACTAATCTTCAAAAAAGTGAGTTCAACGAAAAGTGCGTAAAAAACATTCGATTCTCACGGAACCTGTGTTAAGCGATTTGGAGGGATTGTTGCCATGAAGTGACCTAACACATATTTTAGTTAGTTATTAGGAGATGCTCTGTAAGACGGAACATGAAAAGCAATTTTTGATCTTTCACTGAATAGCTCCACAAAAGAGCAACATACCCAGGGACAAAAATCACACCTTAATTGATCAAGTTCTCAGGGCCATCATGGGAAGGAAGCTCCAGCCCTCGAGGTAGTGCTTGATGATTTCTTGCCGAGTCACGCCAATTGGTGTTATAATTAAATGGGCGTGTCTTGCTGAGTCATGCCATTTGGCGTGCAGCTGTGCCACTAATAGAGCATACCCAATAGGTGTACTTGACTGTAGAGACGAAAGCACAGGAAAACTATGCTTTCATAGGGCTATATGAAGGTTCAATAACCAGGTTAGTAGTACTGTTCGATATGTTGGTTGCTAGGGTGGTTAAGACACACCTGTTATAAAGCTTCCGTTAGTAATCAAAGTCAGCATTTATTGTAAGTTACAAAGCTTTCGAAAGTGATGTACTGTAAAGATAAGATGCCGCGAATTTTTCTTGTTAGGACTAATATTAATTTTATAAGACGAATGACTATCTCTAACAAAAGCTTCCAAGCTGTGTCATGTTTATCAACTTTCAACCCACACGGAAGGTTTGTAATCCAATCGGTACATACTTAAAAAGGATATAGGAATGTAGCCGAATCACTGCCATCTATGAAATTTGTTGAGCCATGCTGATCAGTCACCATGTAAAAAGGTTTGTTATACACGTTGGTATAAGAGTGTTATACACGTTTTTATACATAATCTGTTTTACACATTGTGTATAACTGTGTAGAACTGAGATATTTGGCCGTGCTCTCACCCGTCAGTTATACACATTGCATATAACACTATGGTAACATAATTAATTGATTTTTAAATCCCACATGAGCACAATGTCAAAGCTTGGCGCTCAATCGTACATTACATAATGATTTCTTCTGGTCTACAAGTATAATTATGTATGATGTTGATATGTGAGCAGTTTTGTATCTTACCTCCCAGTTGCTGAGCGTAAGTGCATCTAATTGCGAAAGCCCGAAGAATTTAGTGTACATGTATGTTTACAGAGTTTGGTCTGTGCATATATATATTTTGTTCTGCAGGTATGTGTCTTCTTCGCCTTTTAGTGTTATGGTGTGCTACAGTTAGAACATCGCACAGTTGTTTGAAGCCAACTGTTGCCTTCCTTACAGGTGACCATAACAGTGGCCTCGGTGTGCATAGTGCTACTTCTATGTGGCAAGATCAATGGGTGCTGCTATGTGTATGATATGGAACATTTAGAATATCACAGGTTGCAATTGTTTGAAGCCTTTCTTACAGGATGTCCAACATGGTGTCCTTAGAGTGCACAGTTCTTTTGACATCTTGTGGTAAGTTAAATGGGTGCTGCTTTATGTATGATGTGCAACATGTAGAAAGTTGTTTGAATCCAAGTGTTGCCTTTCTTAACGGTTTAACCGCGAACGCCGCTTATAAGCGGCAAAATTATTGTGCTTCGTACGGCGGACGCCGCTTATAAGCGGCATGGCGACATACCCCCGAGTAGCCGCGTTTTATTCTATAATCCCAATCCGTATGGTACTTTTAGACTAAGGATGTGATTGTCCTCAGTTTTAGATGCAAGAAACATCACCCATTGTCTATTGTTTATATATCGATATCTCATCCAAGCGCCGTGTGAAAGATTGTACGCGGGCACGAAGATGTCATTGCAGGTGTTCTATAGATGCTCACGCATTGCGTGCGTAAGAAGAAGCGTAAGGCGTGTAACGAGTGCTTGGCTAGACGAGTGTGTTTTATACCGACATAGAGAGGCGGAAGTTTTTGCTGTTAGATATGAATAGTGCAACGATGCGCTGAAGAGTCGTAGTGACGATAGTTTCCTGCCATGTCCGAAAACTACGTAGATCCAGAACCTGAGGTACCACCAGGAAATGATGACGAAGTCCAAGTGCCTGTGTGTGCATGTATATTGCCTAACCACAATCATTTACACGCACAACAATAACAAGCAGCTCCCAGTGACCTGGAAGAGGAAATTGAAATTCATGAAACCCAGAGATAAGGATGTATCAAATGATAGACCTTTGATTGTGATATCACCTCAGTAGAAGTAGATTCCAGTGCTACCATCAATTTCAATAGACCTGTTTCACATTGATCCAGATACAATGCCTGGTGGATTTTCAGTAAATTGTTTCCAGATCATCCCTAGTTGTGCAGCAGACAAATCTGTATGCATCACAGGAGATGGCAAAACAGAACGGTGAGAAACGGGATAAGTTTCACCTGCGTCACAACCATGGTACCCCCCTGTGTCACAAGCATACTACCCCCATGTGTCAAAAATATGCTGCCAGCATGCATCACAAGTGTGCTACCCCCATGCGTCACAAGTGTGCTACCCCCATGCGTCACAAGTGTGCTACCCCATGTGTCACAAGTGTGCTACCCCCATGCATCACAAGTGTGCTACCCGCATGCGTCACGAGTGTGCTACCCCCATGCGTCACAAGCATGCTACCCCATGCATCACAAGTGTGCTACCCCCATGCGTCACAAGTGTGCTACCCCCATGGGTCACGAGTGTGCTACCCCCATGCGTCACAAGCATGGTACCCCCATGCGTCACAAGTGTGCTACCCCCATGCGTCACAAGTGTGCTACCCCCATGCGTCACAAGTGTGCTACCCACATGCGTCACAAGTGTGCTACCCCCATGCGTCACAAGTGTGATTCCCCCATGTGTCACAAGTGTGCTTCCCCCATGCATCACAAGTGTGCTACCCCCATGCGTCACAAGCATGGTACCCCCATGCGTCACAAGTGTGATTCCCCCATGCGTCAGAAGTGTGCTACCCCCATGCATCACAAGTGTGCTACCCCTATGCGTCACAAGTGTGCTACCCCCATACGTCACAAGTGTGCTACCCCCATGCGTCACAAGTGTGCTACCCCCATGCGTCACAAGTGTGCCACCCCCATGCGTCACAAGTGTGCTACCCCCATGCGTCACAAGTGTGCCACCCCCATGCGTCACAAGTGTGCCACCCCCATGCGTCACAAGTGTGCTACCCCCATGCGTTACATGTGTGCTACCCCCATGCGTCACAAGTGTGCTACCCCCATGCGTCACAAGTGTGCCACCCCCATGCGTCACAAGTGTGCTACCCCCATGCGTCACAAGTGTGCCACCCCCATGCGTCACAAGTGTGCTACCCCCATGCGTTACATGTGTGCTACCCCCATGCGTCACAAGTGTGCTACCCCCATGCGTCACAAGTGTGCTACCCCCATGGGTCACAAGTGAGCTACCCCCATGTGTCACAAGTGTGCTACCCCCATGCGTCACAAGTGTGCTACCCCCATGCGTCACAAGTGTGCTACCCCCATGCGTCACAAGTGTGCTACCCCCATGTGTCACAAGTGTGCTACCCCCATGCGTCACAAGTGTGCCACCCCCATGTGTCACAAGTGTGCTACCCCCATGCGTCACAAGCATGGTACCCCCATGTGTCACGTGTGCTACCCCCATGTGTCACAAGTGTGCCACCCCCATGCGTCACAAGTGTGCTACCCCCATGCGTCACAAGTGTGATTCCCCCATGTGTCACAAGTGTGCTTCCCCCATGCATCACAAGTGTGCTACCCCCATGCGTCACAAGCATGGTACCCCCATGCGTCACAAGTGTGATTCCCCCAGTGTGCTACCCCCATGCATCACAAGTGTGCTACCCCTATGCGTCACAAGTGTGCTACCCCCATACGTCACAAGTGTGCTACCCCCATGCGTCACAAGTGTGCCACCCCCATGCGTCACAAGTGTGCTACCCCCATGTGTCACAATTGTGCTACCCCCATGCGTCACAAGTGTGCTACCCCCATGCGTCACAAGCATGGTACCCCCATGCGTCACAAGTGTGATTCCCCCATGTGTCAGAAGTGTGCTACCCCCATGCATCACAAGTGTGCTACCCACATGCGTCACAAGTGTGCTACCCCCATACGTCACAAGTGTGCTACCCCCATGCGTCACAAGTGTGCCACCCCCATGCGTCACAAGTGTGCTACCCCCATGCGTCACAAGTGTGCTACCCCCATGCGTCACAAGCATGGTACCCCCATGTGTCACGTGCGCTACCCACATGCGTCACAAGTGTGCTACCCCCATGCGTCACAAGTGTGCCACCCCCATGCGTCACAAGTGTGCTACCCCCATGCGTTACATGTGTGCTACCCCCATGCGTCACAAGTGTGCTACCCCCATGCGTCACAAGTGTGCTACCCCCATGGGTCACAAGTGAGCTACCCCCATGTGTCACAAGTGTGCTACCCCCATGCGTCACAAGTGTGCTACCCCCATGCGTCACAAGTGTGCTACCCCCATGCGTCACAAGTGTGCTACCCCCATGTGTCACAAGTGTGCTACCCCCATGCGTCACAAGTGTGCCACCCCCATGTGTCACAAGTGTGCTACCCCCATGCGTCACAAGCATGGTACCCCCATGTGTCACGTGTGCTACCCCCATGTGTCACAAGTGTGCCACCCCCATGCGTCACAAGTGTGCTACCCCCATGCGTCACAAGTGTGCTACCCCCATGCGTCACAAGTGTGCCACCCCCATGTGTCACAAGTGTGCTACCCCCATGCGTCACAAGCATGGTACCCCCATGTGTCACGTGTGCTACCCCCATGTGTCACAAGTGTGCCACCCCCATGCGTCACAAGTGTGCTACCCCCATGCGTCACAAGTGTGCTACCCCCATGCGTCACAAGTGTGCCACCCCCATGTGTCACAAGTGTGCTACCCCCATGCGTCACAAGCATGGTACCCCCATGTGTCACGTGTGCTACCCCCATGTGTCACAAGTGTGCTACCCCCATGCGTCACAAGTGTGCCACCCCCATGCGTCACAAGTGTGCTACCCCCATGCGTCACAAGTGTGCCACCCCCATGCGTCACAAGTGTGCTACCCCCATGCGTTACATGTGTGCTACCCCCATGCGTCACAAGTGTGCTACCCCCATGCGTCACAAGTGTGCTACCCCCATGGGTCACAAGTGAGCTACCCCCATGTGTCACAAGTGTGCTACCCCCATGCGTCACAAGTGTGCTACTCCCATGCGTCACAAGTGTGCTACCCCCATGCGTCACAAGTGTGCTACCCCCATGCGTCACAAGTGTGCCACCCCCATGTGTCACAAGTGTGCTACCCCCATGTGTCACAAGTGTGCTACCCCCATGCGTCACAAGTGTGCTACCCCCATGCGTCACAAGTGTGCCACCCCCATGTGTCACAAGTGTGCTACCCCCATGCGTCACAAGCATGGTACCCCCATGTGTCACGTGTGCTACCCCCATGTGTCACAAGTGTGCTACCCCCATGCGTCACAAGTGTGCCACCCCATGCGTCACAAGTGTGCTACCCCCATGCGCTACCCCCATGCGTCACAAGTGTGCCACCCCCATGTGTCACAAGTGAGCTACCCCCATGTGTCACAAGTGTGCTACCCCCATGCGTCACAAGTGTGCTACCCCCATGCGTCACAAGTGTGCTACCCCCATGCGTCACAAGTGTGCTACCCCCATGCGTCACAAGTGTGCCACCCCCATGTGTCACAAGTGTGCTACCCCCATGTGTCACAAGTGTGCTACCCCCATGCGTCACAAGTGTGTTACCCCCATGCATCACAAGTGTGCTACCCCCATGCATCACAAGTGTGCTTCCCCCATGGGTCACAAGTGTGCTACCCCCATGCATCACAAGCATGCTACCGCATGCATCAAGAGTGTGCTACCCCCATGCACCCCCATTGTCACAAGCATGCTATCCCAATGCTTCACAAGCATGCCACCCTCGTGCGTCACAACCATTGGCTACCACTATAACTAAACGTACTAAAAAGATATACATGACAGTCCAATGGCTCAAAAAAGAATTATCAATACCACAACTTCCAAACAACCCGCTTGTACAAAAAGGTTGTCTGTGCTTAGTAACACTCTTATATACTTACTTTTCAGAGGACAAAAACAGTTTCCATCTGCCTGCGCTTCTCTGCATCCATGTCCACCAGAGCGTCTGATTGGAATATCATTACCAAAGCGCTAGTCACCTTCTCTAGACCGAATAACCAATCGGCTGGCATTAGTGTGTACCTGAACAACGGAATCAATTCAATTTTCAAAAACGTTGGACATAGGAAAGTCATTTTGTTCACATCAAAAGCGGTGGCTCTAAAAAGAATTATCCATCGTCAATACTCCAACGATACCCTTCGATAACGCAGGCTTCCACACAATCCGCGCGTACAAACAGATTGTCTTATACTTCTTACCACTCACATATACTTACCTCTCAATAAGACGTCAGCAGTCTCCATCTGCCTGCTTCACAGTGCCCGTGTCAACCAGTGCGTCTAATTGAACACCTCGATCCGCGCGTTAGTAATCTTACCTAAAGCGTACAGCCGATCGGCTGGCATTAGCGTGTACCTGAAAAACTGATCTATCCCATTTCAAAAAGTCGCACATAAAAAAGTTGTTCAGTTCAAAAGTTGTCAGGCGCCAATCGCAAGATATCTAAAATTAAATTATCCACAAAATTAATTCCGCGGTTACGTACAAATAGCGTCAATGAATATCCGCGGGTAAACCGTTAAAGGATTCCTTAGTGTCCTCCAAGTGGGGAAAGTTTGCTTTGTGTATGGTTTGCAACATTTAGAAAATCACACAGAATGAAGCCAAGAGTTGCCATTTATACAGGATGTCAAACATGGTGGTTGTAGAGTGCATGGCACTTGTGACATCGTGGCAATGTGTGGTAAGTTCAATGAGTGATGCTTTGTGATGCTTTGTGTATGGTGTGCAAAGTTTGGAATATCACACAGGACCTTGAAGCCAAGTGTTACAGGATGTCTACCACTTAGAGTGCATGGTGCTTTCAGATTTCATCGCATAGTTTACTGGTACTGTTCTGAATATCACACAGGTTCAGGAGGTGGGTGTATTTCTCTACGCACTGGACAAGAAAGCAGACGTAGCATCCACAAAGAACTAACTTTTATGCTAACTGCATCATGCGTGGACTTTGGATATGTTACTTTCTTATGTATTTATCAAAAGTTGTGGTTTCCCATAATTGTGTTGCTTGGAAACGAGGATTATGAATATCATGAGTGTGCTGTCATACATAGGTATACACAATGGTATACTCGGTGTTATATTTTCATTGTTATACACACCTTTGTATAGTGTCCCAATACGCAATGATGTTATACTGAAGATGAAGTGGTTTTGAACCATGTAACATCATACCACGCATGCTTAAGACACCAAAATTTATTGTTACATGCACATATAGAAATGGCATGGTATGCAGTATTAAAAATAGAAATTTGATTGCTTTAAAAGGATTAGATTTGGATGCAATATACATGTATGGGACATTTTAGTAAGAGCAATTTTCTAAGTCATTTTGTACCATTGTTTATTTTAAAAGAGGTTCCATCAATTCAAAGAAGACTCTTCTAAAACATTGAGTGGAACATAACTTCCCAGAAATTTGCTCTGACTTTGACCACCAATATCTAGATTATAGATGAAGTAATGTGCAATGGTCTGCAGAGCAGCAGGCTCCTTTGGGATGTTGCAATTTTGACTCGGGAGAGACGTTGCTTTGTTAAGTTTTACAAGATTTTAATCCAGGTTACCAAACATTGGTATCGATGAGTATAAAAGGCTCAAAATGTTTAACACCGCGTCCGTGAATATGGAATACTTTTTTTTTGCCATTATGTCGTCCTCACTTTTATGGAAAATTAGTTGGAAGAGTTTTAATTGCCACAGATACCAATTTTGCTAGAGTACAACTCTCTATACAATGTTTGGAGCAATTTGTAGCCTTGTAACCACTTCTGCTCAGAATCAGCGTTTGTTTAGGCCGACAGGGTAAGACTTGCTATCAGAAACGGGACACTTTTTTCCACAACATTTCTGTATTGATAAATAATGGATAGGGTTCTATCAAATTCTGACAATATCCTATCATCCTAGTGACGAACAAGAACTAAACTCTCTTACGTCTTGACTCCAGACCCAAATATTGGTCGTGCACAAGCCCAATATTGTTAGGGTCCAGAGCCAAGTCAACATGGATGTTATTCAACATTAGCAGGATAAAGCAGTGAACCCAAATCGTGGACTACCCAATCGTACCCTCATTTTGAAAAATCTCTAAGTTGCAGTCACATTTTAAAAAAAAGGAAGTACAAATTATATACCACTAAGGCCACTTACATCTGGTAAAGAAGTCTATTCCTGCATAACTTCTCGTCTAAACTGTGTGGATGTCTTCGCATACTGCTACATAAGGGACAATAGTCACGTACCCAGACCTGCTAGTCTCCTTGCTGAAATCAATTACAGTCCCTTGCTCCTCGTCTGGGCACAAGGTAAAAACAGCTGCATATGGGTTTTGCTGGAGTTTTGTACATGAGCTAAGCCAACTGAAGGCACAACTCCTGTTTTGGCCTCATATTCGTTTGAAAAGAATATGTATTAAAACAAGTGCTAAACGTCCTTGGAAAAGCGTCCTTAGCAAGACTTTGACAACGATAAAGTTAGAACCGTGTTACTTTGAATGGGTATAGCTTAGGGTCCACTACTGATATGAGGCAGGAAAAACGCCAAACATCTTGGCGATGATTGAACTATCTAAAAATATACTTTACCAGCCATTGCTGTTTTCCGACTAATTTTCACAAAGTTGTGTTCGACAAAAAATGTATTCGATTTTCAGGGACCTGGTGTTAAAATAGAATTAAATACAGAACTGATGTGGCAGTAAGTGCTGAAAATAGGAAGGACATGGGTTGTTAAGCTTGGAGGATATGTGAATTTGAAAATAATGGGATTTTTATTGAAAGTAGCACAAGCCTGGTTTTGTCATAAAATGTCCCATATAATGGGTCAGTTGATGCGAAAATGACAACACTATACAAAATATAAATTTCCAAATGAATGTCACATCTATTTGGCACTACAAACATGAAGCCCGCTACAAAAAGAGCAGCACTGCCGTAACAATATACCCCAGCATCATCAGGTTTTTGGATTGCAATCATCAATTGTCCAAGCATGACACCTCAAACTACCCTTACAACAATTCTGGTATATCTATTGCAAGTAAATGTTTTAGTCCCAAATAGATGCCATGGCATTTAATTGTGATAGTACGATAAGGCCACTCCGAGAAAAATGTTTAGTTTCTATTTTCTGCCTGCACGGATTTTCTGACGTAGTCAAAATGAATTCATTATTATTTTAATTTTATTAATTGATTGCTTAGTAGCATTATGTAAATTGAAGCACACATGTGCGAGTTGGTATCAATGGCAGTGTGACAAATCATTATCTCTATCAGTAATAGAATGCAGTATAGAAACGTGTGTGGGTTTCCCCAGATGCCACTGGTTAGTACTTCATGAAAACGTTACATTGGTGAATGTGTTCATTATTCAGAGGCAGAAGCAAAAGGGCTGTTTGGGTGGTAGACAAGATATAAAAATTTAATTAAAATAAAATTGGTGATGTAGGCTTTGTAGACAGAAAGTAAGGAAACAAGGAATTACGGATATTAGGCATTCATTTAATTATAAATATTACAGACCTACATTTAGCACAGAATTTTCAAGGAGGTAGATTTGCTTAATAATGTAGGTCTGTAATATTTATAATTAAATGAATGCCTAATATCCGTAATTCCTTGTTTCCTTACTTTTTACTCAATTGCTGTCTACAAATCCTACATCACCAATTTTATTTTAATTAAATTTTTATATCTTGTTTCACACATTTTTATGCATGAGAATAAACGAAGGAGGAAGTATATATATGCGTATTGAGGCATGTATTGGGCAACCTTAGAATCATACCCTATCGTAGCACAAGAGACCGTTTGATCTGCTCACATGCAATCAAACAGTGGGCAAAGGTGAGGTGCAATGGGCAGAGCAGGGCATGCCTACTCCCAGCTAGGCGCTGTACAAGTAGGCTGGGATCCGCCTCTGGTAATAAGCTAATGAACATGTATTATATCAGAGATACATGTATTGAATAATCGTGCCACTGTGCTGTGCCATGCAAGATTACTTCGCATGGTGAGGAAGTAATTCATCCCGACGCAATCACATGCATGCTCTTAACTAAACTGTCTTAACTTGGTCGGAAGATTGGTATAGAGATGTTAAGACCACATGCTGGGACACCATGCATGGAATCATGCAGGAAGTTAGTTAGTCCACAAGACACAACCAGTGTAGTGTGAATGTGGTATAAAAATCCCTTCTGAGAGTATCACAAGCATATACTCCAATGCAAATTGATCACATTTCATCATTGGGGATTTTTAGACACACATACACATATTATGCTGTCATCAATAAATGGTACAGAAAGGCAAAGAAACGGTGAAACACATGTACAGCCAATTGCCTGATTGTGTGAATGATCGTGTGTGTGTGTGTGTGTGTGTGTGTGTGTGTGTGTGTGCATCAGGTCAGGGGGAGGACAACCTTGCTGCAGGAAGGTGTGCTTTCTTTTTTTTGCACATCACTCACTCAACCCTTCGCGCTCTCCTTACTTTCCGGATCAAGCCAGTATTGGGCCTTCATGCTATCCTTCTTACTCCTAGGATCAGCTTTGTAGCAAGTCTTCTTTTTTTCATGCGCTTCTTGAAAACTGTCACGCTCCTCAATATCTTGCGACTCGCCAACACAATAGTCATCATTTAACTTTGCGATCTTCTTTGCACGATTCTTTTCTCTTCGCGATTGACGTGACGGCATTTTGAAGAAAACAAACCAGACACGTCAAGCTTTTGGAACACCGTACAACCCCTTACCGTGACAACAATTGAATGGTAACTGCATGTAGAGCACTATATGAAATATATAGAACCACACGTCCCGCCCACTTTTATGTCTTCCAAAGGCCGATAAAATCTGTTGTGGGCTATACTAACAAAACTAAGATTGCTAGAGATTGAAATTTGTGTCAAGCATAACTCTCGTTACTAAAATAATAAAACAAATCCAACTCGACAGTAAGTTTCTAACTTGTTGGTTCTAGTGCTTCCGCATAATGGCTAACATTATACTTCAATCATGACAAAGATGCAATGCAATAAGCCTCTTATCCGAGTAAATCTTATCTTATCAGATCCGGAAGGAGAAACTTTTTTTCAGGTTAGAGTGTGGGAACGAGAGAGCGTTATCTCTGTTGTCTGAGCTTTCTAAGCGTCGGCAGTTTTATTACATTGTAGGTAATTGTTAGCTTTATCCAAATATGCTCGCTAAAGTCCAACTGATTCTACAGTGCAACGGCAATAGTGGAATCTGGTGTTTTGCTAATCATATTCATCACACTTCAAATCCTACATAGGACCTACTAACTTAGTTCCTGATAATTCAAGATGAAATCTTGATAATATTAAAATGACCCACCCACCAGTATCACTTTCGAAGAATCTCATTCAGCCAGAAACTAGACATTCTCTCAGAATGGCCGAATAAAACGCTCGCTGTTAGAATAGCTATACTTTCAAAAACGATTAACTCTTTGACCACCAAGTGCACAATTACGTGCACCCCGCGTTCACCGCCAAGTGTACATTTATGTGCACACATATAGAAAACCACATGGTTATTCACTTTGTTCACAAAAAAGCCTCAAGGGCATAGAGTATCGCCTTCAATGCCTTACAATAAGCTTGTCCTACTAAAACATGGGAGAGCGAAGCCTTTTAAGAACCTGGACATTGAAAATAACACCCAGGTATAACATTATTGTATTTTCATCGTCCGTTTCATGGTATACTCGATGCATGGCTTTGAATTCCTGACCATTTGGTGTTGAGTGTTCTTGGTAACAGTTCTTTTTCAAGCTAGTGCACAATATATCAAATATGATCTCTTATCATAACAAACGTCATACAATTGATTTATATCTTATATTTATAAGTAAGCTAACCATGAGATTCTTCAAGAATAATGACTACTAAGAAACAATTTAAAACACTGCTGGCAAATAATCCATTAACTAGGTAATCTGTATTGATGCTCAAAGAGTTAAAGCAACAGATATACAGCCACTACCATTTAGAGCAAATCATACGACACGATTTCTCTATGGCATGCATCATTTCTGTCCTTAAGTCTTCTCAGTATGATTCATACAAAGGGCGTTACCCCTATGGGTTCAAGCCTTCAATACCCTTCTGCAGGTAGAGTCCCATTCCCTTCAAAACTGGTACATACATAAAAGAGTCCTGTCGTTATTGATTTGTCATTGCCGTTAGTTATTACTCTGTCTGCTGCGAAGATAAAAGTGTGCAATGTACGTGCACATTTTCCCGCTTGATTTCCACCACTAGTGTAAGCATACCATGTCCTATCAAGTGCATGGGAGGCCGATGTGTACATGATTGATGCTAATTGTTGGAAGTTAGAGCAATTCTTACAGAGAGGATGTTTAAACTTTTTATTACATGTAGCAATACGACATTTTTGCGGGAACTGTCCTGTATACATTATATGAATCCACATGGGTAAAAATCGCATATGATACGCTGTACTTGAAAACATTATAGGACCACAAAATTTCTTTGTAGCACACACAAAGCTATAAACATTATGTTACAGTGCATAGGTAAAAGACTTACAAATACTCCTGCAATTAAGGTAGTGCTTGCAGCCAAACAGCCCATCAGAGCTATCATGGTGTTTACAGCACAAATCTGCAGGAAATGAATAGAATGTAACCATGCATACATAAAATTTAGTGTGTATTGTATAATGCCGGATTTAACGACCCAACCCCCCTTCCACCCCTTAAGTGAGACCCTCATAAAATGGCATGATTTTGAAACAAACAAATCCCCAAAACCTATCACCTTTTTCAAAATCATATTTTGGTGCCATTTCTTTCATGTAACATCTTACCGGTTGGGATTGCCCAGGCATGCTTCACTTCTGGCTCTGTCCCACAGCTTACGTAGTATGGGATGGTCATGTATTTCCAACTGCTCATTTCTAAACACGGAGAATTGGTGTATAATTATTCACAACACCTTACAACACAATTAAGGCATCTCTGTTTCATTACCTGTTGGTTTGAGGAGGTAAACACATTGCAATGACTGTGATCATCCACATCGCTCCGCCATTTTTTTTTCAGTTATGAACGTAGATTCGGTTCCAAACCATATCTACACAGCAATGTTGAATGCATGCACCCCTATTTTGGAACCCCAAAAATCATTGGGTAAGCCATAATTAGTTAAACTCTGATTAACCTCGATGTATGTAGGCTACTTTAAGACATGCACTGCAAGTGTCTATACGTCTGTGAACAGATGGAGGTTAATCAGAGTTTAGCTAATCATGGCTTAACCAATGATATTAAGGGTTTAAATAGGTGTGCACTCGTTCCACATTCAGATCCCTGGCTGTATAGATTATGGTTTGGAACCGAATCTACGTCCATAACTGAAATAACAAATGGCGGAGCGATGTGGATGGTCACAGTCGTTGGTGTTTACCACCTCAAACCAACAGGTTAAAGTAATAGACGCCATATTTGTGTTGAAAGTCGTTGTGACTAAGTATACACCGATTCTCTGCATTTAGAGATGAGCGGTTGGAAATACATGACCATCCCAAACTACATAAGCTGTGGGATGTGAAGCATGTTCGGGCAATCCAAATCGGTAAGATTTTACAAGAAATGGCACCACAATGTGAGTTTGAAAAAGGTATGCGGTTGCGGAGTGGCATCCGCATAGGGTGGGCATTTGGGACAGATCCCATCCCCCTCCCGGATTTATGGCACCCCCCTCCACACACACACATGCACACAATGTTCGTAAATTAATTAAGCGCCTGTCTCCGGGCCAGTTATATTTGTGTGAAGTTACCGCCCATACTACATCATTCACAAATGTATCATTGGTTTCGAATACAGTGTCGAACATGAAGCGAAAGCTAAGCGGGGCTGAGAATCAAAACTTTAAGTTGCAACGTCAACTGCATTGAAGTACGCTATCTGTTGCATTGATAACGTTGTTTCATGCACCATGCATCGAGCTCGAGCGGAGCCTGCTATGAATGATTTCTCTGCGTCACCAGGTCAACCATGAGCGCGCAATGCATACCCCAATAAAAACAATCATACTATTCCCTTGTTCTATATTCACACATTTTCATTTATTTCTGAACCGACTGCGTCAATTAGAAATCCATGCATCTATTTCTCTCATACCATCGTGTCCTGTAAGTATTTTTTTCTTTTCCATGTTTACCAATCGATCGTCTGTGGCTGGATATTCCTGCAATGGCACTGATCAGTTTTGATAAAGAACATTTTCCTAATATTAACTGCTTGATAAAAATTGGTTGCATACTTCCGAGTACTAGTTGCAGCTGCAAGAGAAGCTCTTCTACGTTACGCCGTCTGAGAAACTGCCTGAAGTCCTCTATAAACTATACACAGCTTTCTTTGCTAGAGCTTATGAATATTCATTACACACATCCAATAAACAATGACACAGTGGTGGAGATTTGATAGTTCTATTCTTCTTATGTGCATCTTGAGAATGATCTCCACCACTGTGTCATTGTTTATTTTTTTAAGGGTCTCACTGAAGGGGCAGAGGGGGTTGTCGTTAAATCTGGTATTCTACAGTATGTCTTATACTCAAGAGGGATAAATACTCAAGAGGGATATAACTATCACCACTATGTATAAATAACTGCTAAGGGTGTGTAAGCAGTAAATGCATCAGAATTATTTCTTTGAGTTTGAAGTAGTAATGCCAGATCAACAAGCATGAATACAGATCATAAGTGCAGGAATAGAAACTGAACAAAATATGACTTGAAGGAATGAAAAGCAACTAAACTCCATTGAGATTTAATCCCTTGCTACTGGAATCTATCCTGAATACTACAAAGGTTCCTCCCCTTGCTATCCTTTTAACAGACTTTTGGGGATAATATGGCACACTGTTTAGCATTTGACAAGATGTCGTTTCGTTGTGCTTAAATAGATCAGTTTACATTTCTCCAGTATCTAATTGGACTTTGCTGTACTACAGTTGGCATAAAATACAACATACAAACTGCATAAAAACAAAATGGCCACCTTCATGCTATGATGTAAGCATAGCAGTACGGCTACATTTGCATCAAGCAGAGTCAAAAAGTACTTTTTATTGAAATAGGTGTCCCCTTTTGCTTTGATTACACTATGGAAAGGTAAAGCAAGAAAAACTTGTAATACTGAGAAAATGATGCTGTACCATGACATTTCATCAGTTGTCGGAGGATAAAGTGACAGTTTGTAAAAGCTGAGACAAAATGTGATAAAGATTTGTAATGTTGGGCTAACCGACATGATTAGAAAAATGCATAGTGGGGTGAAAAATGGATGATGTGAAACAGAATAAATGTGTTGTTATTATACATTCAAATATGCGCATAGTAACTTCCATTTCTATTTTCATACAAATTGACCCTAGCTGTTTGAATTGCATGTAGTCCAACTTTTTCATGCATGAAAAGCATGAAAACGTTTGGATTTATGATCAGAAATGCCTTATATAAAATATAAAGAAAGGGTTTAGTAAAGATCTAGCAGAAGCAGGAAAATGATATAATTTATGGATTTCAAACACGTGCTACTTTCTATTTTGGCAGAGAGGGGGAGAGACTACTGCAGTAACTTACCACATAAACTTGTCGTTTATATATGTAGCAGCAACAGCAATGATATAAACAAACAACAGCTGCCATAATAAGCTGAAAGAGAAAGATCCAAGCAGGAACTTCCAAATAGGTATTATCAAAATCTCCAATTGGAAAATTACGTGATTGTACTATTCCGAATCCAAACAGGATGTGTACAATCAAACTCCCAATGGTAAGGAGCTGTGAAGAAAACAAATAATTTTAATCAATATGATTATCACATGATGAGAATTGCAGTTAACAAGTGCTTGGAGTTAGTTTCCCAGTTATATCTTGCATTAATTTTTTATAAATAGTACATTCCAATACAAGTGATACATCAGAGCCAAATACTACAAACCTGGTTACTCAAGTTAAAATGCATGTATGTGTGATAATTTATGGCATTTGATCCTGATTGTAGAATGTTTCCCTGGAATCTTATTAAAAATCCAAATATTTGGCAGCAATGGCGTCTCCAGAAAATATGGACATTTAGGTCACATCCCCATTCACTGTTTGTAGACAAGAAACGGCATGAACCCTGATCTTTACATGGTAGTAGAATGTGGCATATGGACCTTTGTTATCCTATGTAAGCACGAGGGGACTGGATATTTTGGTTTGGTGTCCTCCGATGACTAAAACCACACAACAAATTTCATCGTATTTCCATACACAAGAAGAGAGGGCCAACACTAAAAGTGCTTCATTTGGAGTAGTTGATGTCAATAAACTGTTTTCAGCAATCCTCAAAACCACTCAGCAAAATTCTTTTTAAAATGTAATTGATGAGCATTAGTACACATAACATTTATTCTGTGTCATCCGTATTGGCGTTCAACGAGTTAAAAGTTATAATGAATTGAAAAGAAGTGACGCTTACTGAAAGGGGGTGGGTGCGGGGATATGCCCCCTCCCGCACAAAGCATGGAAGCTTTTGGTGGTAGTCATACATTCAAAATGCAGTTTTTAATGCTATTTTGCCTGACTATCAATACAAATGCTATATTTTTGATCTTAAGTACGATGAGGTAGCATGGTTGTGACACATGATGGTAGCATGGTTGTGACACATGGGGGTAGCATGGTTGTGACTCATGGTTGTGATACATGATGGTAGCATGGTTGTGATGCATGGGGTAGCATGGCAATGACATAAGGGTAACATGGTTGTTTATTATGCATGGGGTTAGCATGGTTGTGATGCATGGGGTAGCATGGCAGTGACATAAGGGTAACATGGTTGTTTTATTATGCATGGGGTTAGCATCGTTGTAATGCATGGGATAGCATGGTTGTGACACATGTAGCATGTTGTGGCGCTAGGGGGTTGCATTGTTGTGACTCATGGGGGTAGCATGGTTGCACGCATGGAGGGTAGCACAGTTGTGATGCATAGGCAGGTAGCATGGTTATCCCATATCTGAACCTTCCATTCTGCCATCTCCTGTCATGCATACAGAATTGTCCACTGCACAACAGGGGATGATCTGGAAACAAGCGACTAATAATACCACCGGGCATTGTATGTGGATCAATGTGAAGCACAGGTCTAAAAATTCCCTTATTGTTAGCACTGGATTCTACTTCTGAGGTGATATCACAATCAAAGGTCAATCAATTGATACAACCATAACTCATTTTTTCATGATTTCAATTTCCTCTTTGAGGGAACTTCAGCGATTTGTTACTGTTCTGTGTGTACATGATTGTGGTTAGCTAAGTTATATACACACACATGCACTTGGACTTCATCTTTTTCATTTCCCGCTGGTAATGCTTCTGGATCTACGTAGTCTTTGGACATGTCAGGAAACTCGTCTTCAATACGATTCTTCAAGCGCATTGTCTGTTGCACTATTCATATCTAACCACAAACTCCCCAATGCGTGAGAAACTAAAGAGCAAATGTTATGTTGTGTCCCACGTTCTTTGTGGCAGAGGAAGAAGATGAAGAAGAAATATAAAAATGGCAGCGAATAACAGTTGGACCAGGAAAGCAAGGCGTGGGCATGCTCTCTTAATCGATTGAGGCCGAAATTACGTAACGTTAATTAAACTCCCTTAGGCCGGAATAGATTTGTTCAATAATTCAATTGATGATATCTGGTGATGTTTGAACTCATAGCTTTTGAATCGAGCTGGTCATATATACACTGCGTGACATAGTACCGTATGCAGAGATATGCAGAGCAGATAAATATGCAGTCATGCGCGCATGGAGATCGATATGCTGATTCGTATCAAGATGTGCAAATATCAAGATCAGTATGTAGATGGTATGAAGGGGGTGCAGTATGGTAGCTACGTAACGCGCACGTGATGTATAAACTCGTAAATTATATTAGTGCGCAATAATAGGAATAGGGGGTATAACCGGATGGATCGTGGTACGCTATAATCATCACAAGCAGTATTAACAATACGTGTTCTGTTCTAACAAAAACACCAAGCAAGTGTGTATATGTTGTGAGTTCGGCAAATCAGTGTACAAAACTCGTCTTGCTACGCGCATGCGCAATTATTTGTGCACATGTTGGTAAAATGTTCTAATGGCGGACTGACCATCACTAGCCCTAAATACGAAACGGAATCAAAGGTAAGTCTACTGAGATGTTAAACTCACGTTAAAAAACAAGACTTGTGTTTTCAATCAAACTGCAACAATCAGACAAATCGAATTTTCAATCTGCTGCAGTTTTCTGTTGTACGTTCTTCGCTAATGCACATACGAATGAGCCAGGTCCAGGATAAAGAGATTCAAATGTTGCAGACCAAGGCTGTGGTGGAAGCAATGCTAGCAAAATTTCTACGGCTGTTCCTAAGAATTTAAAGGGTAGTTGTAGCGTGTTACGCTATGTACAAACGTTACTCTAGATGCATCTTACCAAACCAGGACAAAGTGAACGCACGTAATATGGACTCAGTGCTGTGTTTGAGTTGTTGCAAAGGTACTACCGCAAGTATTACACGTCTTTTTGATTAATTTTGTTATTATTTCAGAACCAAAATTGAACATGATAGAAGTTTTAAATGCCATGAAAAGGAATCTTGCTGTACAAGGATCACCTCTTCCGTTGTGCATAGTACGCTGTAATGAGTATACATTATGTACACAAATAAATAACGTACTAGTGTCACTATCAGGAGCTGTAAGGAGACACGAGTCAATAAAGCAAGCACATTGAGACTCTGTAGCCATAGGTGAGGGTCCTAGTTAGGGTAAGTCCAGGGTTAGGGTTAGGGTTAGGGTTAGGGTTAGGGTTAGGGTTAGAGTTAGGGTATGGATATCTGCATGTATTTATGTTTATTTTTCAGACAGCTCTTTAGCCAATGAAATGCTGTAGTAAGGGAGGACGTTACCATAAGCCCTACAAGCAGAAAAGGACAGCAGCCTGTGTCTAAGGTAATCTTCTTCTTTGGTTATTGAAGATAACTGATTCTCCTATTATCTAGCTAAACAAGTGCCAAGATAAGTAAAGGTTCATGCTGAATTTAAAGACCTCCACCAGATAAAAGGAGGCTGTGTCTGAAGTGTGGTGCTTGAATAAGGCTCCTGCCAACTGAACTCTGATAATTTATTTTGGTTGTTTGTGTAGCTGTAATTGAATAAGTTTCCTGCTCTTAATTATTACTGGTGTATATGGGATTTAGATGTATATACCGGTCCTGTCTATCTTTAGTATGCAGATCAGTGGGTGCATTGTAAAGTATTCGAATACATGACATGCACAGAATCTGCATATGTTCATCTGAAGTATGCAGACAGGTGACAATCAATACGCCGAGGCCGTATGCAGACCACGATATGCGCATATAAGTGAAATGTTCGTTCTGAGACATATGCTGACCCTGCATACGAGTCGTGTGAAAAACTGCCCACGTGTCGAGTGCAGACGCTTGGCGACCAATATAGGTGTAGTATACAGGACTGTATACGGTACTATGTCGTGCCGTGGTATGTGGAACTTTCTGTATTCGGAAAAAGAATTGTTTTGCCTACCGTCTTGTTCAATCTGATCGCCGGGGTGATACTCGTGAGTGGATGAACGATGCCACTGAAGTTGTTCGCAAAATGCGCACCATTTGGATAAGGCAGTCCAACGAGGTTAGGAAGTATATTTGTCCATTCATTTTTTGTCTTCTTAAGAATGGAACGATTATGGCGTTTATGTATGTGGCGAAATATAAAAAGTGATGAGTATGTTGAAATGCATAATGGTACTCAATTGTACTAGTTAGCACGTGAGGTAAAAAAATAACTTGCTTGTATGGTCTTATGTGTGCACATGTATCATTCTCTGGGTGTGTCCGAGTGTTTGTTCTCTGGTGTGTGGGTGTAAGTGCATTCCTAATGTTAGTTTGTGCGTGCACGCATGTGTTGTGTGGGTGTTACTTGTGAGTGTGTCATGTGTTTGCATTCCTAGCTTGTGCGTGTGTCAGTCTGTGAGTTTATGTGTGTTTGCTACACTTACATTCTCTAGCTGGTGTGTGTGTTGTGTGTGTGTGTGTGTGATTTTTACATTCCTGGTGTGTGTGCTTCTTGGTTTGTGTGCGCTACTTGCATGCTCTGGTGTGTGTGTGTGTGTGTGTGTGTCTGTGTGTGTGTGTGTGTGTCTGTGTGTGTGTGTTTGCTCATACATTCTGGGTACATGTGACTTGCATTCTCTGGTGTGTGTGTGTGTGTGTGTGTGTGTGTGTGTTTTTACATTCCTGGTGTGTGTATGCTTCTTGGTTTTTGTGAGCTACTTGTATTCTCTGGTGTGTGTGTGTGTGTGCTCGTATATTCTGGGTGCATGGGTTACTTGCATTCTTACCTGTGTGTGTGTGCTTTTTACATTCCTGGTGTGTATATGCTTCTTGGTTTGTGTGTGCTACTTGCATGCTGTGGTGTGTGTGTGTTCGTATATTCTGGGTGCATGGGTTACTTGCATTCTTATGTGTGTGTGTGTTGTGTGTGTATGCTTCTTGGTTTGTGTGTGGACTTGCATGCTCTAGTGTGTGTGTGTGTGTATGTGTGTGTGTGTGCTCGTATATTCTGGTTGCATGTGACTTGCATTCTCTGGTGTGTGTGTGTGTGTGTGTGTTGTGTATGTGTGCTTTTTACATTCCTGGTGTGTCTATGCTTCTTGGTTTGTGTGTGCTACTTGCATGCTGTGGTGTGTGTGTGTTCGTATATTCTGGGTGCATGGGTTACTTGCATTCTTATGCGTGTGTGTGTTGTGTGTGTATGCTTCTTGGTTTGTGTGTGGACTTGCATGCTCTAGTGTGTATGTATGTGTGTATGTGTGTGTGTGTGCTCGTATATTCTGGTTGCATGTGACTTGCATTCTCTGGTGTGTGTGTGTGTGTGTGTGTGTGTGTGTTGTGTATGTGTGCTTTTTACATTCCTGGTGTGCCTATGCTTCTTGGTTTGTGAGTGCTACTCTGGTGTGTGTGTGTGTGTTCGTATATTATGGGTGTATGGATTACTTGCATTCTTACCTGTGTTTGTTGTGTATGTGTGTACTCTTCTTGGTTTGTATGTGGTAGTTGCATGCTCTGGTGTGTGTGTGCTCGTACATTCTGGGTGCATGTGTCTTGCATTCCCTGGTGTGTGTGTGTGTGTGTTGTGTGTGTTGTGTGTCTGCTTTTTACATTCCTGGTGTGTGTATGCTTCTTGGTTTGTGTGTGCTACGTGCATGCTCTAGTGTGTGTGTGCTTGTGTGTGTGTGTGTGCTCATATATTCTGAGTGCATGTGACTTGCATTCTTTGATGTGTGTGTGTGTGTGTGTTGTGTGTGTGTTTTTTACATTCCTGGTGTGTGTATGCTTCTTGGTTTGTGTGTGCTATCTGTATTCTCTGGTATGTGTGTGCTCGTATATTCTAGGTGCATGGGTTACAGTAGCGGCTCGCACATTGCGAAAAGTAACAGCTCACACATTGCAAAAATAAGTCCTAATCATTGTGATGTTAGGCAAGGGTTAGTGTTCTTTGCATGACCCAATCGATCACTGCAACCCACCGCTAATGAGCTCATGCGGACCAGGAATCTCATTAGACGGTAGTTTATGTAAACCACCCACTTGTTGATCATCCCAGAAATTATTTTTTTATAATATGTACTTTAACCCTTTAGCTGAGGAGGAAACACCTGAACGGAATGGCTTTACCGTTTTTCTTCTTGTATTTTCTGTCCACAATGATAAAGGCAGCTTGCGTATTTCTCTAGCAGCTATGCACGTAATACCCTGACAACAAGAGTGGCATAAATATGCTGCAGCAACCCATACATGTAAGCCACCTACATATTAAAAGCATGTATGTTGAGTAGATATGTACGTATGCATGTGCATCTTGTATGTGATATGGCCTGTGTGCAAAAGTAAGGGATAACAGCTCAATAAAACAATAACTGCATCTTACCATAAGATCATGTTCTACAGACTACCTATATCCCAAGCTGAGTGAATTCATACACACATTGCGCCTGAATTGTGCTGTAAAGAACTTAGTGTATAAGTTGGGTTATCTAACTGAAGCAATCCCACCCAGCCACACGAATCATTTTACTACGATGAGCACTGGCTATGAGTCAAAAGGTCATATGCACAAAAAAAGGCAAAGTTTCATTGACCGCTTACCCTTGTTAATGTATCACTGCATGGTTTAGTGCGTACATAATCCCCATTCGTAAACCCTTGCTGCAATGACCAATCAGCACTCAATCACTCGTGTCCTTTGTATATAGTGTATGGGTGAAACACCCTACATATATGTAGTACTCCAGACAGGCCCTACAATTAGTAACTTTCTTTTTGAACATACATCCTAAATGATGCATGCCCACGATAATAAATTGCATCATGCACATGCTTTATGCGTAGTCTTAGCGTAGAACATGATCTTATGTAAGATGCAGTTATTATTTTATTGAGCTGTTATCCCTTCACTTTTGCACACAGGCCATATCACGTGCACAAGATGCACATACATGCATACGTACATGTGTGTATCTACTCAACATACATGTTTTTAATATACAGGTGGTTTACATGTATGGGTTGCTGCAACATATTTATGCCTCTCTTGTTGTCAGGGTGTTATGTGCATAGCTGCTGGAGAAATACGCAAGCTGCCTTAATCATTGTGGACATAGAAAATACAAGAAGAAAAAAGGTAAAGCCATTCCGTTCAGGTGTTTTCTCCTCAGCTAAAGGGTTAAAGTACATATTATTATAAAAATAATTTCTGGGATGATCAACAGGTGGGTGGTTTACATCGTCTAATGAGATTCCTGGGCCGCGTGAACTCATTAGCATTGGGTTGCAGCGATCGATTGGGTCATGCAAAGAACACTAACCCTGGCCTAACATCACAATGAACAGGGCTTATAATCGCACTGTGCGAGCTGTTACTTTTCGCAATGTGCAAGCCGCTACTGTACTTGCATTCTCTGCTGTGTGTTGTGTGTGCTCTGTACTTTCCTAGTGTGTGTTATGCTTCTTGGTTTATGTGTGCTACTTGCATTATCTGGTGTGTGTGTTGTGTGTGTGCCTCTTACATTCCTAGTGTATGTGTATGCATCTTCCATTCTCTGATTTGTCGTGTATGTGTTACTTGCATTCTCTGTTGTGTGTGTGTTCATGTGTGTTTTTGGTGTGTGTGTATTACGTGCGTTTTCTAGTGCATGGTCTAAAGATTAGTTTTTAGAAAATTGGAAAGTGCATACCACATAGTGCTATGTGCCTGTTGGTGGATACCATACAAATAATACTTATATGTATTTGTTTGTACATGTACATGTATAGTCTATCTCTAGTGATCATGCCACTTATAGAAGCAGTCTGTGCCCAGGTCGCCTGTATGGCATAACCATACATTGCATTCCATGCACATATAACTGGTATCTCTTCTCGTTTTGCTATTTTTTTTGCAAAGTTCACACCTATCCCTCTTGTGTTTAGATTCGTAAACACAACTTTTGAACTATGTCAGTGTCTGGAAATGTTATGAATTCTAGCATTGAAAATTCATTTGTTTCTCTCCTACCCATATCCAGTTCATCACAGCTCCATTCACTGTCACTGCCAGGCATATTTGGCTCTTCAACCTCCTCATCACTGGACAACTCAGAGTCGTTTAGCATGTCTACCACCTCATCAGTAGTGAAAGAACGTTGCCGTTTAGTCATTATCCTTCGTGGAATTTGAAAACAATAATTTTGATATTTAGGGGGAGTGGCAAAATAGCTAATCTTTGTTCCACTGTTTACCATGATATCACCCAACAACAGCCTCAAAACTGCAGTTTGCACGAAAGCCACAAGCCTGTTGAACGTGTCTGCGGTTTGTTTTCAATATCAGCAAAGGGTGCCTTATATAGTAAAGTATGATAGTGTATGTATTTCAGCTGCCGCGAATTCGCGGCAACCGCCACAAACCGTATCATTAATTTTTGCCACAAATTCGTGGCTACCGGCCCCAATCGGTTAAAGCATGCACTGTTGCGACACAGAACCATATTTGTATTATCGTTCGATTGCGACACAGGGAAATGATCCTATTCACAGTCATTGCTCCTCACATGAGTCACATGTTTTTAATGACTTCATTATCCAACATCCATCCTATATGGAATGCTTCCGCAGGTTCCGATAATAAAAAATCATGCCTTAATTCATTCAAATCGTATTTCGAACATGTGGTAAGACTCTGAATCTAAGGACATAGGCTTTTGATTATTTGAGGGCATGCATCTGCTCATGTGTACATGACCAGGTTTATAACATGCAGTGAAATTCTTGAGTAGTGAGGTAAAGTAGACACTAAAGGAAGGCATCCTATCCAAGGCTCCAAAATTAACGACGCTCACTATGCTAAAATGTTGTTTTCCATATTCGATATTTTAAGTATCCACAAGATATCCTTGCAATGTAGATATCATTGTTATCCGCCACTGTATATTTCAAGAATCCACATACCAAATTTAAACATTATTTTCCACCTCGTATATCTTAGATATTTGCAATATCCATATAGAATAACCACCAGCGGGATATTAGAAATATCCGCGCTTGGATATGCAAGATTGCTTACTAGCTAATTCAGATATTCTACGCGTGTATATTTTTATAGAACCAACATAAGAATCTGCATGCTACATGCCACTGGGGATATTTACCTGGAAGATAGTAACTTCGTGCCAAAATCTTACACATGCGCAATATTAGATCCGAAGTAGCAATTCTAAAATGAACATTTTTTCCATGGTGTTTTTTTTACGCCTGTTAAATGTCTATAAAGCATCAAAGTGGCACATAGCAAGCAGTCTGAGCAGGCCCTGCAGTAGGATCACGATGGTCTCCGTGCTTAATAAGGTTTGTTTTTCTGGTTGTATTCGTTAATCTGTCTTCTCCTCTAGAGTATAGCATTACACTAGTCTGTTTGGCTTAGTTTTTTGAGCAATGTATCCATGTACACACACATGCTACACATCCATGCACACATACATTCTAGGCATCAATGCACACAAAAATGCTATACCAGCTTGCACATACACTCAACGCACAAAAGGGTAGGCTCCAATAATTATTCAAAACAAAACTTTGTTTTTTATCCACCATTTAAGAACACAAGTACATTAGTACTCATTTAAAAACGTTATCCTAATAATTCCTTAATACTATCTACTGGATAGTGTTTTGTTTATGCACCTAACAGGTGGTATTGAAATGACACATGTAAAGAAAAAAAGGCAGAGAAGAAGGAATCAGTATTTGATTGCAATGCTGGCATGAAGTGTACAGGGAAGGTCAGAGTAACTCGCTTTGGGTTTTGCTAGGTGAATCGACACAGCTTAGAAGAGTTTTAGCCTTTCAGAGGCTAAAATCTTTCCATTATGAGATTAAACCACATGACATGTTCCGTTTGTTGTTCGCTAAATGATAGTAGTTTAAAACATGCCAGTTCTCTGAACTCTATGTACCATTGTTATTAAAGGCACAAATGCACACAGGAAGGTCTCCGCCATCTGTTGTTATGTACCATTGTTATTAAAGGCACAAATTCTCACAGGAAGATCTCCGCCATCAGTTATTTATCACATAAGAGGGTCGCCACACCCAACAACAACTCAAGCAGCTGGATTATCACTTTCAGTTTTATTGTTCCTTCAATACCCCAAGAAATTCCACGTTTAATGAGTAACAACTTTATTGTGCCCACATATACTCCAGATATGTCATGATGCCTAAAAACATTTTTACCATGACCCTTTTTGTCACACTTGAATTGTTTGCATAGCTAAATTGCTTAAACAACAGTGCGCCATCTCAAAAACGCAGATTTTAACCACTATTAATGATTAATGATTACTACCAAATTAGGTTTACCGGTTGATGTACTTTAATTTTAGAGTCATGCAGAAATTTTGACATCAAAAAAGCTAAGGGTTAGCAATTAATTTTCGGGTTGGACTGCATAGCAAAAATTGCACTCAGGTTACTTTATAGATAGAACTATGAAGTGCTAGTGTTTAAAGGAGAAGCTTTTGCATACAAAGAATTTTAGAGATTCTTATAGAAGCTTGATCATCAATATCTAGGCATTACATTTTAGTATGCACTTTGTTTTGAAAGTTCAGAAGTAAGGATTCTTAAATTGAATATGCATATGCACGGAAACCACATTATGTTAAACTTTATGCAAGGCACTAATGCAGGTACTAAACAAGTGTTTCAAATAAATATGATCACTTACCAGAAAAAGCAAGCAACAATTCACCTGCAGCTTAATACTTTCCTTTTGTCGTTTGTACAAAATGTATTGGTAAAAATCACTTCTTTGAGCCATAGCCTTTAAATACATGTATGGTGTTTGCATAAAATAAATACAATCATTAAGAAATTCTTGTAACCTAAAAAGACTGGTTACTGATTTAAAACATAGTATATAAGGATTAACATGCAAGCACAGCAAAAATCTAGATATCATTTACAAATTCAACACATATTTCAACACCCACAATCAGATACGGACTGTGCTACACACACAAAAACTCTCACACATATGCACACACACATGCACACACACACACATGGAAATTCCAGTGCTACTTAGGATTAGAGGTTCTAGTGAGGATGGCTGTCATTTTTTCTATGACCAAATGCAAAGTCTATGGAAAACACCCATAACATGTTTGGAAGAGGCCACTTCGGACCTCGAACGTACTTAAAATGACACCAAGTGCTCTCATTTCAGATGGATATGTGATCGTATGTCTCTGAGCCTACACACAAAGGCATTAGCTATGAGCTGGCCTATCTGCTGGCCACTACCTTTGTAATAAATCAATATTCTATGTGACTGCATTTGGTCATAGCAAACTGATAGCAATCCTAATCAGAACCACTAATGGTAAGTAGCACTGGTGTGTAAGAGTATGTGCATAGCATTACAAGTAACTAAAAACATTCTCTATAAGAAGTTGGTGGTATATAGGATTTCAAGGCAATTGGTGGTGCAAAAGGCAAGGTAACAAGGTCTTATCGAAAGGGAAAATGTACAACACATACCACCAAATTTCTCTTTGAGAATGTTTTTAGTTACTTGTTTCACACCCAAATCACTGAAATCAAGTTGAATATTCTGTATCACTGCATCCCCCCACTTCCAGCAAGTAGCAGCCGTTTCTTTTCCTGGCTCTGCCTGATGTTTCTCGCATTCAGGGATTTATTTTTAGGCTCTGCTTTGTAGCATGCCTGTGCTGATTCTAAAACATGGACTCGAGTATGGAGGTATTTTGCACATCGTTTCACTTTATTCTTTCTTCAAGGTGAAGGCATTTCAGGAAAAACAACTTCACTGATAAATAGGTTTCACACCAAATGCCAATTGAAGCACCAAAGAGTTTTAATCTTAACCCTAATTATAAATTTAGTGCCTAATAACTTTATCATAGATAGTGCAATTTAGGATGTGTAAGGACCATTTGATAGAAACTCTTTGGAGATCCAGGAAAATGAAAAAATTTGAAAACTTAAACTTGAAAAACTATCCAGAAGGGTGATCTTGCTGGACACTGTCCCATACATATATATATGGGGTCGATTAGCGAAAAGGGACCTAGCGCATATTATCACCTCCCAATGGTTAATGCTATCCCCTTCCTATTTTCAATACTTCATACTACACCATTTCTCTGGTAAAATAGATTTTGGGGTATTGCATTAACTTTGTGCCCGTGTTACAACATCCGATACCCCTTGGAGTTCAAACTCACCATATCTTCCGGCAGGAAAATTCAATTCACTTCAACTTTGGTTTATCCGTAGAAGGATCCTGTACCTATTGATCTGCCCTGTTAGTTAATTTTTACTTTATCCATTACGGAGATACAGCTATGCAAATTAAGTACATCTTTCCTGCTCGATTCACGCCATTGTATGGGATGAATATTAAAGCCTCATTGATAACCAACCACACCCACATAACATCACATGAGTGTTCACATTAGTGCACTACAACAATGGCATGTGATTTAAGCTATATTGCCATAAACATATATGAATAATTCAAGCTTGACAACTACAGTAATGTCACGTGATCATGCTTAGCCATTCTACAACTACTTATGTGTGCCGACTAGTTCAATTTGCCGTGTTGTAGTGTACTGCTATTCTGTAGACAAAGCAATATGGTGACATGTAACACAACTAAAGACGAGCTCGGCTCACATGGTTCCGCGCATACGAGTTCGAAAGGTACAATTGTTATTGCAATTGCAGTTCGAAGGTGGTGATGGAGGCTTTGATAGCGACGAGTGCAGTGATGATGGTGAAAGTGGATGCAACGTGGTAGGCTTGCCGAGTCTCACGCATTTACATAGAGGGGCGGATCAGGATTTTCGAATAAGGTCAACCTGTGATACGCGAGCGGGTGTGCACTTCAGCCTGATACAGAATGCATGAGGGGTGTGGAGGATTCTGTCCGCTTCGAATTCTAGCCATCCAACAACAGAGACCCTACTGCAGGCTGTAAACTTATTTACTACAACAGGTAACTCTCTATATTGTGAACGCAATGGCAGACAGCTGTGAAGCAGTACGTAGTTATTCTTTGCAGATCACCTGAACACATTTTCTGAACCTTATAATGTACATGCAGCAATCCAGTTATATTGTTTCAGTTACTTCAGATGAAGTATGACAGACATGTAGAGGTTTCAAAATGTGCCTGGCATTCAATATAAACTTTACCATGGGTACCATAATCTATACAGATAAGGCTAGTAATGATAATGATAATCACAATATCTGTGGCTGCAGTTGAAGCAATGAAATCATTGCTACCTATCATAACTGATTTAGAGGCCCATGGTACATGCATAGTTGTTACATGTAAATCCTGTATCCGCCCCTGCTGCAGTAGGGTCTCCTTTGTGCTCCAGTGACCAGCATAGATTATGACGGGGTTAGGGGTTGCAATCCCCACTTTCATATAGGGTTCTCCCCTTCTTCCGCTAGGGACAGCAAAGTTGAAACCCCCCCTCCACCTCTTTTAGTATCTGGCCAGAAACAGACAGACCCCCCTCATTCTTCTTTGTATCGGCCTGAAGCACGTGTACAAACACACACAGACACACTGTTTTCGTATTGCGGGTTGTCCCTTTTCAAAACTCCTGTATCCGCCCCTCTATATAACGCTCAGTAAATGCATGAGACACTGCAAGCCTGCCACGTTATGTCTACTTTCACCATCATCACTGCACTCATCGCTATCAAAGTCGCCGTCTTCGCCATCGAAACTGTAATTGCAATTATGATCATACCTTTCAACTCTTATGCGCGGACCAAACGAGCCGAGCTTGTCCTCAGTTGTGTTACACATCATATTGCTTTGTCTACTGAATAACAGTACACTACAACACAACAAATCAAACTAGTCGGCATACATAAGTTGTCGTAAAATGGCTAGCATGATCATGTGACATTACTGTGGTTGTCAACTTGAATTATTCATATATATTTACAGTAAAACAGCTTTAAATCATGTGCCATTGTTGTAGTGTACTACTGCGAACACTCCAATGATGTTGTGTGTGTGAGGCTGGTTATCAATGAACCTTGAATTTTCATCCCATACAATGGTGAGAATCAAGCAGTAAAGATGTACTTAATTTACAAAGCTGTATCTACATAACAGATAAAGTAAAAATTAAAAAACAGGGCAGATCAATAGGTACAGGATCCCTCTACGTATAAACCAAATTTGAAGTGAATTGAATTTGCCTGCAGGACGATATGGCGGGTTTGAACCCCAAGTGGTATCAGATGTTGTAACACTGAGATAAAGCTAATGCAAGACCTGAAAATCTATTTTACCATAGAGAAACGGTGTAGCATGAAGTGTTGCAAATAGGAAGTGTATAGCATTAACCGTTGGGAGGTGATAGCAATTTAAACGTGAGGCGTTTTTATAACAAAATTTTATAATATGCACTAGGTCTCTTTTCACTAACTCAACCCCATATATATATATATATATATACCACTTAGGGAGTATGCCAACCTATGGCACTTGAACAATTCAAAAATATAATAAACAAGACCCCATGCCTAATGGCAATGTCGTATGTAAATAGAAATACGTTAAAGTATCTACATGTATGTAAAAGGAGCACATTCCAATGCCAGATGTTGTATTCATGCCTAATTTCTAAAGGTAGGGTGACAAATGGTTATCCCCAATGGATGAATACATACCATTGCTATGTTGTAGCTGATTGAGATGACACTATTGCGAATAAGTTGCCACACTTGTAATGGTCACTCCAGCTTGCTAGCTAGCTAGCTGTAAATCACATTATTTAGGTAAAGTACCTATCTTCCTGGGAAGCTTTTTTTATACCCTCGTACGCGCATTGCGATCCCACATCAATTCGACGCACTTGCCCTGTATTTACATTCACCTCTAACTTTCATTTAAGCCCCTAAATCTGCAAGGAATAGCTGTATAGAGCTTTCATGGTCACATGACGTGTGGGCTTTAATTGTGTAAATTGCTTTATTGTCTGCCATATTGGTGCTCAGTTTACTATGGAAATATATGGGCTTATGCTCTGTTTTGGTACTTTTGATACGTATAACTCGCACTCCAAGGCCACAAGTATATATTTTTACAAATGTTAGTCATGTGTTAGACAACACTAGTAGAAGTAATGTTTGATACCAAAACTAAGCATAAGCCCATACATCTCCTTTTTACAAATGTTAGTTATGTGTTAGACGACACTAGTAGAAGTAATGTTACGTACCAAAACTAAGCATAAGCCCATGCGTCTCCTTTGTAAATGAGCACCAATATGGCGGACTATGAATGCTATTAAGTCACGAGATGAAAGAGCTCTATATGATATGTTACTTTCTACTATTCTGGGCCAGTAGTGTAATAGCTCACAAATGATTTGTCTGTTTGGAAGCCATAAGAGTGCATGGGAATCCACTTAGATTGTGGTCAATGTATTTTAAGCAATTGTCAGAAACTACCAAAGCACTAGGTGCCGTGGCCCTGTTAGCTCAAGAAGCACACATACTGTTTACTTGAGCATTAGTATTTACAGCAACCATTCCTTCTAGGTGAATAATAATTTCATTAAAATAAATCAATGATGTGGGAAAAGTAATCAAAAAACGAATAACGGAAATGATACATTCATTAACGAAGAAATATTAAATACGTACATTATTTAGCAGCCTGAAAATAAAATTGCTATACATTTATATATTAATGAGGCCATAATTTCCATAATTTAGTAATTCCTTATTTTCTTACTATTTACTCAGTTTGGTGTCTACGAATCTTACATCACTAATTTATTAATTATATATTGTGGAAATACAACCTCTACATGTGTACTAGTGTATTAACATCGGTTGCACGGGTGCGAGAGTGGGCACCCCTCTCGCCCACCCAGGGAGTATATATGCGGAGTGCTGTAAGCTCAGAGCCAACACTTTCTGGGTTGAAAAAACTCCAAAAACTATGCAAAAAGTGGACAAATACACTTTACGGGTCCTCAACCAGCACCCCTATCCGCCTGCACTGCACATGTTTATATTATATAGAAGATAGTATTGGAATTCAAATAGCAGTACGCATGAGCAGAACAATACTCTTGTAATTAACAAGGTAGGTTATAGCCAAAGTGGTGAGGCCAATAGAGTTTGTGCAATAGCGTCATAAATCGTCATCAATAAATAGCAACCGTTGCTAAGTGCCATTTTGAGTGTCAAAAGCACACACATATCTATCCGTAATTGAGTGATTGGAGGTTCCTGACTAACCATTTGAGCCATTTCGTGTGATTAAATGCCGCTAGAAAGTACGGCCAAGTACTCTGAGTATTACTATTTGCTTGATGACACTGCCAAACAGCGTTACATGGTAAAATTGCTCCGGAGCTGGTTGGTGCACTTGAAGACCTGTATGTTGCGTATGAGTGAGGCATTGTTAGTGTAGATTGGAATAATTGGCCTCAGGTTGAGTATCCTGATATTTACAGCTATCTAATTCAAACACCCAGCATTTATACTGGAGAAACCTTAAGGCCTACAAAAGTTTTGAAGCATATAATTTATTCATTAACAGTTGGATGGAAGATATCACTGTTTATGCAATATCAGGTACCTCTGCCACCAGTATTGCTATTGGAAGACAATCTCAGCTACTTTCAAGCACTCCTTGCAAATCTTGGATAGCAGCAAGGAATGAAGGAACTACATTATGTGCGCACTGAGGAATCTGTATCATGCAGACGCTTCCTCTTCAAAGGGCTCTTCATGTGTTCGAATAAGGAAGGAACATAATCAGGGGATAGGGGGTTGATGCTCTTTTCCCCCGATAAGAAGTGTACGCATTCACGAGTACTCATTTGGAATCCAATCTTTGCGCCCCACTGCTGCTATCCCAGAGGCGGATACAGGGTGAAGGGTTGGGGGTGGGGGGGTGTTGCGGGTTGCAACCCCCCCTTTCATTTAAGGTACCTCCCCCTCTCTAATAAGTAGCCCGACCCCCTCCCCGCTTTTTGTATCGGGCCTGAAGTGCCGCCGGACAGCACACCCCCCCCCCCTCCCGCTTTTCGTATCGGGCCTTAAGCAGACAGCACCCCCCTCCCACTTTTCGTCTTTTCGTATCGGACCTGAAGCGGACAGCACCCGCCCCTCCCGCTTTTCGTATCGGGCCTGAAGCGGACAGCACCCCCTCCCCCCTCCCCCCGTAGTTCGTATCGTGGGTCTCAACCCCCCCCCCCTTTTGGAAAATCCTGTATCCGCCCTTGTATCCGCTGGGATTTACGTTCTTCATCTTGAGGAAAACGATAAAAATGAACGCCCGAACCTTTAATGAAACGATTACTGCATCCAATTGCACAACAAGCCTTGCCATACTATTGCGTTTGACACTCAAAATGGCGGATAACACAAACTCCGCCCATTGCACAAACTCTATTAAAATTCATAAATTCGAAATTCTATTAAAAGTGCAGTGGCCATGCACGCATGGCCGCAGCCGCAATGATAGGTTCGGTTGAGTACGTCAGAGGCGGATCCAGGTGGGGGGTTGCAACCCCCCCTTTGATATAAGGTACCGCCCCCTCTTCTGCTAAACAGCCCCCCCTCCCCGCTTTTTGTATCGGGCCCGAAGCGCCGGACAGAAATCCCCCCCTCCCGCTTTTCGTATCGGGCCTGAAGCGGATAGCACCCTCCCCCCCCCCCCCCCCCTCCGCTTTTCGTATGGGGCCTGAAGCGGACAGCACCCTCCCCCCCTCCCACCTCGCTTTTCGTGTCGGGCCTAAAGCGGACAGCACCCCCCCCTCCCCCTCGCTTTTCGTATCGGACCTGAAGTGGACACCCCCCCCCCCCCCCCCCCCCCGCATTTCGTATCGCGGGTCTCAACCCCCCCCTTTTGGAAAATCCTGTATCCGCCCCTGAGTTACGTGTATAACGAAATAGCTGTACACTGTCCCACATAGAAAGGTTATCGCTGTATCGCTCTCTAATTAAGTAGACCACGATTACTTTACTAGTATTCATGTGTGGACGTATTTGCCAAGCAGTACTGTAGGCAGTTTCATGCCAAACCTGCTTCCAATAACGAAGTAACAGTCGCACTAAATAAGTGGATTGCCCGCGCAGGTCTATATATGCAAGGTTCTCATGTACCCACTTTCCAACCCATCTATCTATTATTTCTGAATACGGTTTAATGCTTATGCCTTCCTGTCAGGAAAGGTTTGAATTTTTTTACAACCCAACGCAAACATATCGCTGCATATACACTCCTGTTGCTCAACGTATAAACAAGCTGCAATATTGTGATATATTGCCCAATACAATTTTGCTAGTTACTTTTGAAACCAATGTTTCGAACTTACCACAGAGCAGAGCCACACAACACGATACTGGAAATTCGCTCAGTTTGTGATCACGTGATCCGTTTCCGCGGGTGCAATCAGATCTTGTGGGTTTCCTAGTACGTATTTCATTGCACACAAGTTAATTGTTCAATTGTATGGCAAGTGATCTGTGCCAAAATTACCACAGCAAAACACCGCACACCGCAAACCAATTCTTTGTGGTGTGCGTTTCAATTCAGTAGCTGATCATACCGCATTTCCATAAATGCGTAATTCGTTAGCAGCTATACAGTAGTTTTAAAGGCTGCAAGATCTATTTCTTTACTTCGCCAGACCGTCTGATTCAATCTTGCTCCCTCATATAAGCGCGCACAGAGGATAGGCATTCTAAAACTCAAAAAGTGAATACATGTAGAAACGCATCATATCAGTAGTCTCGTACCCAGACCCTCTATCCCACAGCTGCGGATGGATTTCATTACCGCAACGTGGAAGAGGGTCTGGCGCATAGATCGAACTTTTTGGTTCCTCTATTTCGGAGGACCAATCATACTGCAACACGGTCTGACGTCACGGTCGCAACGTTGTAATTGCATTCCATAGCAATAATAAGTCAAGCAGGATTAGAATGTCGGGGACTAGCTTGGGGGAATCGCTAGACACGGTTATTATTCGTGCATCCCAAAGACGAACTGCAAGATGGTGACAACCACAAGGACAGCAGAGAGCACCTCCCGATAGAAGAAGCTCATGAGTCATGACAAGGGCCTCCAAACCAAACCCACCACCACACCCACCAGGTGCACTGCCCCCTTCAAAAGCAGCACGCGATTGGTTGCCATCCCTTGCCAGGCGGCACGGAACGCGGACCTCCGCACCCACACACAGGACCAACAGACGAGAGGCAGCACGCAGTACCTGTAACATTGGATGGGGGGAGGATGGTGTAATGTTAGGGTTCGCACACCAGCTACAGACTGGACTATCGAATGCTCAGGATATATTCGTAATAAACGTACAACCATGCACACACGATCTAGCTCCCAAAATCACGTCACACGCACGTGATTCCTGATTACATCATATTATACTACAACCCCCCCCCCCCCCCCCCCCCCTTTTCAGTTCTTCACAAAGTCTTTGAATCTTGCAGGTGGTCTGATCACTCTGCCTCGTGTGTTGCGTGTTGCTTGTGGTTGTAGTGCTATCTCATCCTGTGTAACAAGATTTTCAGGAGTGTCTGCAGTGTCTGTTTCTGCTGATTTGCGGTCATCTTCCTGTTCAAATTCTTCCTGCTCATTTCCTTCCGTTTCTAGTTGTGGTGGTTCAATCCTCATATCAGGCTCAACATAATTTCTATTTCTCTCTTCTTCCTGTTCAGGATTTTCAGAAGGGAGATGGTCATCCAAAGAGCATTCATCTTCCTGATGGCATTTCATCAGGTGACGTCTATTTCTTCTGTACTTCTTTCCACTTGCAGTTTCAACAATGTAAGAGTGAGGCATGTCTGTCACACTAACTACTGTTGCAGGTATCCACCTTCCTTGCACTTGCATCCTCACTTTCTCTCTCTTCCAAAACAGGTAGTGGCCTTGATCCTCTGTCATGGTACCACTTCTGTGTGACTTACCTTTGTCTTCGTCTGAAGCTCACTTTCCCAGGGTCAACAGTTTGGGGATTCAACAGTTTGGTAAGACTGGTAGGTTTGTTCGTAATCTTCTACCCATTAACATTTGAGCAGGTGAAGCTAGATTGTCAATGTTTGTGTTCCAGTGGATGAGTATACTCATATATGGATCCTGATTGTCCTGTTTTGCTTTATTGAGGAGTCTTTTCACTAGTTGGACAAACTTTTCAGCCATTCCATTTGCTTGTGGATAGTGTGGACTTGTAGTTGTGTGAGAGATTCCCCAATCTTTCACAAATCTTCGATATTTCTCTGAAGTATATTGTGGACCATTATCACTTATTATCTGTGTGGGAATGCCGTGCCTTGCCAGTATTGACTTAGTGTGGTTTACCACTGACTTGCTGCTCAGGTCCTCCAATCTGCTGAATTCCACATAGCGAGAGTAGTAGTCCACTATCAGCACATAGTCCTGATTATTCCAGTGGAATAGGTCAGTGGCTAGAACATCCCATGGTCTGTTTGGGGTTGGTCCCGGTGTCATTGGTTCCTTCGCATTGGAGTTACGCATGTTGATACACGTTTCACACTTTAGGATCATGTCACTAATGTCTTTGGAGATGCCTGGCCAATATACAGCATCTTTTGCTCGCTGTAAGCATTTGACAACGCCCATGTGACCACAGTGTATTCGACTGAGGATGTCCTTCCGCATGTTGACAGGTATCACTATTTGTTCTCCTTTCAGGATGATTCCATCAGCTTCAGATAGTTCTTCTCGAAAATTCCAGTAAGCACGAATATCTTCTGGTAGATCTACTCTGTTGTCAGGCCATCCTGTTCTGATGAAACTTTGCAATCTCTGAAGTGAGTGATCTGTTTCTGTGTTCTTTCTGACCTTCTGTAGTCCTTTGTCAGTAGCAGAGCTTTTCTCAAGCACCATGTGTACTGCACAGTTCAATTCTTCTTCCAGGTCATCACTAGGTGTATCGGTATGTACGCTCTTGATAGGGTGTCTGCTATAACCATGTCCCTTCCAGGCGTGTATCGAAGTGTGTAGTCATATCGCTGGAGTTGTAAAAGCATGCGTTGAAGTCTTGGTGGTGCTTGGCACAACTGCTTTTGTGTTATTATCTCAAGTGGTTTGTGGTCTGATTCAATATCTACATGCGTGCCATATATGTACTGGTGAAACTTTTCAAGGGAGAATAACACAGCGAGTAGTTCCTTCTCAATTTGTGCATATCTAGTCTCTGCACTTGTCATTGAACGGGATGCATATGCCACTGGTTTGTGATCTTGGAGTAAAACAGCACCCAGTCCAGTTTGTGAAGCATCACAGCTGATGACAGATGGTTTGTGAACATCAAAAAATGCCAGTACTGGTGCAGCCGATAGTCTCTCTGTGACCTTTCTGAAAGCTTCTTTCTGTTCCCATTCCCTGATGAATTGAGCGTCCTTTTTCAGTAGCTCTCTAATAGGATGAGTTAGGGTTGACAGGTCCGGTATGAATTTCGCCACATAGTTCAGTGTGCCCAGCAGTCGCTCAACTCCTTTCTTGTTCTCGGGTGGAGGCATCTCGCAAATTGCTCGAACCCTTTCTTTATCTGGTGCAATACCTTGAGCGTTTGTTATGTGTCCCAGGTAGGTGACCTGAGGCATAGCAAATTGGCATTTTTCCATGTTGAGTTTAAGGTAGATTTCTCTGCATCGTTGCAAGACTTCCTCAGACGTTGGAGATGCTACTCTTCGTTTGTTCACCACACTAGTATGTCATCAATATCAGTTTCGACGCCTGCTAGATCTCCAAAGTTCTGATGCATTCGCTTTTGGAAGATCTCTTGAGCTGACTTAATTCCGAAGGGCATTCTTGTGTAGCAATAGCGACCAAAAGGACTGTTGAAAGTGGTTAATAACTGGCTTTCTACATCAAGTGGCACTTGCCAATACCCATGACTGGCATCCAGTTTAGAAAACACTTTGGCGCCTGTGAGACGTGTGGATATATCTTCTAGGGTAGGCAGTTGATAGTGCTCTCGAAGAATCGCCTTGTTGAGAGGTCTTGGGTCCAAGCAAATCCTCAGTTTCTTTGTATATGGTTTTTCTACAAAAACCATTGCATTGACCCAATCTGTTGGTTCTTCCACTTTTTTGATAACCTTCATCTGCTCCATTGTGTCTACTTCCTCCTTGATTCGGGATTTCAGGGCTACTGGTTGATTTCTAGGTGGACATATGGTTGGACGGACTGCCAGATCAACCCTGATACAGTATGGTGTTTTGAGACATCCTAAGCCTTCAAAAACATCTTTGAACTGTTTAACTAAGCTGTCAGCTTTGTTGATGTTCAGTACAACCTTGATGAGTCCAAGCTCCTGAGACACCTTGAAACATAGTATTGGGCATTGACTTGTTCTCACCACAAAGAATTCTAGGCCTTTCCCTTCACAGGTAAGTTTGCATTGACCTATGATTGGAAGTGGGTTACCAGTGTAACTAGTCAGTTTGGTGGGCGTTTGTGTCAGTTTGGGTTTCCTTTTCAGGTTCTGAAACACTTCTAGTGGTAGTATATTTGCCTGAGAGCCAGTGTCAATCTTCAATTTGACAGGAGAACCTTGTAGCTGCAGGTTTACATAGCATTCACTGTCAGTTATCTCTGTGTTGGCCTTGATTGCACTTATAAGATTCAATGTTCCCAACACTTTTCTTCCCCTTTTCTGCTGCTGTTTTCTTTGACCTGCACTGCTTAGCAAAGTGGTTATACTTGCTACAGTATACTTCCCATAGAGCTCTATAGAAAATGGCAATTTTACAACCTAATTGTTGTATTCAACATCCTGTAATTCTTAGGCTTTAGTAGATATCCAAAATGTGACTATTGGACACTATCCTCACAACAACCTAGTACTTATTTGAGCTTGTGTAGTAATTTTTGGATCTCTAGTTTTTGTTCCTGTAATTTTTTTAATTGGGTCATCCTTCGCACCAATATGCCGATACCATGGATACGTGCGTCACGTGACTCAGGAGGGACAAAATATTAATAACTAACCAGAGCACGTGCCATCAATCGACACCTGCTTGTCTCTCGTACCAGACCGCTAATATTTTGAATTGCTTTCACTCTTGTAGGGTGTTAGCTTGAATGCTGCATGTGCTTTCGAACACTGCCTTTGTAAGCTGTTGTTTGATGTTCGTGCTTCACAAGCCCGGATGCATTCGTCAGGACCAGTGGCATTATGTCCCGCGGATCCTAGGTTTCATCAGGGGTTTCATAACGTTGGCAGGCCCGTATGTCCGTGGTGCAGTTTGTGCGGTTTGCATGGTTTTTTTCACATCCATCCGTGCGTGTGTGTGTGTGTGTGTGAGAGAGAGAGAGAGAAAAAAAAAAAAAAAGAAGTGTGCATACAGCGTGATAACTTTATAGTTTGGGAAACAATGGGGGGTGAGGGTCGGGGTCGGAGGGTCGGGGAGGAGAACAATACGTATGAATGTCATTGTGTCTAAATTCAGTCTAATTCAATCCATATCTAATAGGTTTAATCATAGATCGACCGTGCGTTTGCTACCACCCATCTCAACACCCCCAGCGCACACCCACAGCTATGACCCCACCCACCTCAACACCATCAGCGCACACCCATAGCTATGATTCCACCCACCTCAACACCAAAAACAATAAAACAAGAAAAGATACCAGCTTTAGGTGTCACGAGTGTAATGTGTGGCTATGCCATACAGGTGATGAAGAAACTGACTGCTTTTATAAATGGCATGCCAAAAACATGCAATAGAAAACAGCAAATCATTATCATTGTAACAGCAATATTTAGCCAAGTAATAAAATTATATCATTACCAGAAATTTCGGACGCTCATTACGTATTCCTGACGCGTCAATGCAAACGTCCGTTAATTTTCCGCGCACGCGTCCATTGACATGTATGGAACAAAGTGCATTTCTGTTCAGTATAAATCAGGAATCGACAGAAAAAAGGAAAGCGGTCAAAAATATAGTTAAGAACATCTTTCACTATGCGTTATTGATGAAACAAAAAAATTCAGGGTCTATCTGTAGGTTCCATGGCCCTAAAACAACACGTCCATAGACACATGTAGAAATTGTGTAAAAATTTGGGTTTTGTCAAGATGTTTGTGCATTTTTCTCAGGATCTGTGATAGTTGCAGTAAGAATCGGTGATTAACATGTTAGCCAGATCATCGAGGAAGGGGCCAGATACCATAAAACACTCTTTCCCCTACTTTTCTAGGTTCCAGAGTCACTTCAGTGGTGTTAGGTACTGAATGTCCCCATTATTAATCCTTCCACTTGTATGACGTAATGGACGTTTTTATACGGGCTCGGCCACTGTGTGACTCACTCAGGTATGTTACATCTGAGGTGCTTATAGGCGTTCTACATGTGCGTAACAACCATAGCTTGACCCACATACGTAGTATATATACAGTGGCGTATCCAGAATTTCAGTGAGGGGGTGCTTAAGGTCAGGAATACTGGGGGGGGGGGGGGGGGGGGGGGGGGGGGGGGGGAAGGGGAGGGCCCGCTTCTGGTCCGATATGAAAAGTGAGTGTGTGTGTGTGTGGGAGGGGGGGGGGGATGCAGTCCGCTTCAAGTCCGATACGAAAAGTGGAGGCCTTTGGCACACGTCGTTATATTTAATAACTAACGGTCACAATTTTGACCGAGGGGGGTGCTCAAAAGCACCTGGAGCACCCTCTCCAGGGGCGGATACAGAAATTTCCAAAAGGGAGGTTTAGACCCGCGATACAGTGGTGTAGAGAGAGGGGGGGGGACATATGTCCCCGGGCGCAGGGTTGAGGGGGCGTCGAAGTAGACGAGAGATAATTAATTATCGCGTCAACGAGAACTCACGAACGCATCGGCAGATACAGGGGGCAGTTGTAAACGCGTTCATATAATATAAGGCTCCTCCCCTTCCCTCTTTTCCGCTATGTACCCCCCCCCATCGGGCCAGAAGCCGACAGCCCCCCCCACCCCCCCGGGCGCTCAACACTCACACTATGTAACTGCCGCGATACGAAAAGCGGGGGTGGGGTGGTGGGGGTGGTGGTGCTGTCCGCTTCAGGCCCGATACGAAAAGCGGGGGGGGGGGGGGGGGGGGGGGGGGGGGTGCCGTACGCTTCAGACTGGACTCAATAATATCTTGTATATTTACCAGACCCCGCCAAACTAAGAACTAAACAACATTTGAAATAGCCTACAACCAGCCTGCCTATACAACTGTATAGGCCTAACAGTGTGTAATTGTCTAGTTGTTGGATGAGTTTCCATCACAATAGTGTTGGTGCCATATGTATGTGTGTGCTTGTGTGCATGCATGTGTATGCTTGTGTGCATGTGTGTGCAAGTGTATATGCATGTGAATGCGTGTGTGTGTGTGTGTGCATGTGGATATTGTACTTGTGTGTTCATTTGGGTCACTTCATTCATACACTCACATAGGTCTCAGAAGTCTAGTATTTGGGCAAGCTGGACTGACAATAGATTGGAACTGGACCTCTCAAGCTAGAGGTGTTTGTTCATGTACATGTACGTTGTTTTGTGTGTGTGTGTGTGTGTGTGTGTGTGTGTGTGTGTGGTATATGTCTGGAGTATGTATTTGTGCATTTCTGTGTTTTTATAACATTTCTGCATGTTATAAGTGGGGCTCAATATAGCCCAAGTATCAACTAGCTGGACCTCTCAAGCAAGGGGAGCTAGATCATACACAAGGGGAGCTAGCTAGATCATACGCATTGTGTGTGGGTGTGCATATGTCTGTTGAGAATATATCATATATGTCTGTTGAGAATATGTGCATGTGTTTGTGTGCATTAGATGTGTGTGCATTGTGCATGTTATCGCTCTTCTGCTAATGGGCTGCTTCTGTACTGTTAGGTGAGCAGCAGCTGGCTTCATGTGTGTTAGTTAATTATTTGCTCATGCATATAAACACATGCACACATGTACATCACTATACATATCACACATGCACACATATACACAACACACACACACACACACACACACACACACACACACACACAGGATGTTTGCTATGACCAAACGCAAAGTCTCCCATTTAACACCATGGAATGTATGTTAGTTGGTTCAATACATACAACACACCAGTTGTTGCATGTGCTGGACTTATACATACTGGATTGCCTTTTGAAAGTGGCACTGCCCAGGCCACTACGATCCAGAAACCTACTTCAAATGACACCAAGTGCTCAGATCTTGGGTGGGTGTGCAGTGGCGGATCGAGCATATTTTAGGCTCATTAAAACCGGGCAATTATGGGCCCGTGCCCATAATTGCCCGGTTTTAATGAGCCTAAAATATGCCTGGATCCACCACTGGGTGTGTCTCACTAGTTCCCGAGTCCTATATACAGTACAGAGGCATTATGTATTTGCAACTTCCACCACATGTTGTATGAACAGGACTGGTGTATTGGATTGCTGTGATGTATGTAGTGGACTGGTATGTTGTATGATGGAGGAGGGCGGGGGGTGTGGCATTGCCCCTGCACATTTATTAAAGAGGGAGGGTGTTGGTGGGAAGTACTACACACCTGTGCACCATCCTCAGATTTTTACATTTGAAGTTCTGAAGCCATGGGTAAATATGAAGTCATGTGTGTGAATAGCTCAGCATATCCAGTGGCCAAATCTATTGAGATAGGGTAGAAATAATTTCACTGCCATTATCAAGGCTCCATCCAGTGAGACCATTTACATGTAAATACAAACACAAACACACACACACAGAGGATGTTTGATATCACCAAATGCAAAGTCTGCTATTTAAGTCCATGGAGTTTATGTGAGGTGGTCCAGTACATACTACACACACCGGTCCAGTACATACATCACACCAGTCCAGTACATACATCACACCAGTCCAGTACATACATCACACCAGTCCAGTACATACATCACACCAGTCCAGTACATACAACACACCAGTCCAGTACATGCAACACACCAGTCCAGTACATACATCACACCAGTCCAGTACATACATCACACCAGTCCAGTACATACATCACACCAGTCCAGTACATTCAATACATCAGCCCAGTACAACACCGGCACCAGTCCTGTACATTATTAGTGCTAGAAGTTCAATGTTCTGTGCAATGCACTGTTCCCACTGTTCTAATAAAAGCGCATCAATGTCCTCCAGTGAAACTGAATGGAAGTGATGCAAGGAAGGACCTACAGCCTTGTAGTCCTCTTCTGAGTCTCCATCAAAGAACTCAACTCCGTCATCAGTGGTCTTCCACCACACACCAGGTCCACAAATAAGGTAATCACTAATCCTCTCGATGTGTGCTTGGTACGATGCAGATTTCATAATCTCCCTTGTAAAGTGGGTGTTTGAGATTTTTCCTGTAACTTTTCCAAACTTTTCTACCTCACAACTTTTGCACTGCTACCGTGTCCTCATGTTTAGAATGTTGCTCATAATGCAGGCGTTTGATGGCATTGGTGATAATGTTCTCTGTGTTTTGATTTCATGTTGAATTGCTGATTTGTTTGACTTGACTGAACATTCTCACCTGAATCTCCGTGTTTAAGGATCTTAGACAAATGATTCGGTACAGCAGTGGTGAGTGGGTTGTTAATGCATGAAAGTAGTGGCCAAACTTTTTTCTTCTAGTCATTTGGTTTGGTGGTGGTTTGGTGCCACAAATAACTTAGCACACAAACACCCCTCACCACACGCACCCTACACACCCCACACTCCCCTCTACACGCACCCCTCCACACACCCTACACTCCCATCCACACACACCCCTTCGCACACCCACCTACACAACTCCCCTCTCCACACACACCTTACACTCCATACCTACACTCACCTCTCCACACACCCCCTACACTCCCATCCACACACACCCTACACTCCCATCCACACACACCCTACACTCCCATCCACACACCCTACACTCCCATCCACACACACCCTACACTCCATACCCCTACACACCTCTCCACACACACCCTCACAGCCACACACACACACACACACACACACACACACAATGGACAGCATCCCCCCCCCCCCCCCCCCCCTTGCTTTTCATATCGGGCTTGAAGTGGACAGCACCCCCTCCCCCCGCTTTTTGTATCGGGCCTGAAGCGGGCAGCAACCCCCCCCCCCCGCTTTTCATGTCGGGTCTAAAGCGGACAGCACCCCCCCCCCCCACACCGCCCCTGCATTTCGTATCGCGGGTCTCAACCCCCCCTTTTGGAAAACCCTGTATCCGCCCCTGGATTGTAACACGTGTGTGTGTGTGTGCGCGCGCGTGTATGAATCTATGTATTTATGTGTGTATGTATTGATGATCTATTTACATCAGTATGTCTGAGTACATGTATTTATGTGCTTGTGTAATTTTGATTTCAAATTGAACTCATGGGATATAAAGCCGTCCTGTATGTGTAGATAACATTTGAATGGAGAGAAAATGCATCCAACGAAAGTGGGAGAGTACCTTTTATCAGTTTAAGGTGATAAATAAATTTAACTCCTTCAACAATTCAGGAGCACTTTGCTACTGGCAGGTGAATGCCACGAATTCAATAGTGAAAAACTAATTGTTCGTTAAAAACCAGAACACTATAAGGTGCATGCATGTGTGTGTGTGTATGTGTGTGTATGTGTTGTGTGTGTATGTGTGTGTGCGTGCGTGTGTGTGTGTAAAAAAAAGTGTTGTGCTTGAATGGACATAGATATCTTTATAGTTTGGGGGTTGGGGGGGGGGGGGGGGATAAATAGGCCTGAAGTCATTGTGTCTAAATTCATATCCATATCTAATAGGTTTCTATTCATCATTTTATAGGCATGCCCTGATACAAAAATTTTTGGGGGCTAATTTTACAGTCCATGTATACATATATGTCACTTTCCGTGAAATTTATATGCAGGCCTACATGTAGATTATGTAGATATAATTCTAACTCATATTTGTATATGGTTAACTATAATCTATTTGAAACACCCTCTCTTTTTAGATGAATGCTGCATGAATAATTAAACGTAGGCCTGCCAGCCTCTTTAACCTATTGCTGTATAGGATGGATGGCATACATGTGTGTGTGATGCTCTGTTCATCCTCCTCCCCTCTTCACACACACACACACACACACACACACACACACACACACACACACACACACATAGGTACTGTTATTTTATTTTGACCTGTCTGGTATGCAAGCTTGTGTTGAACTGTGTACACTGTGGGTAGATTGATCTAGATAGCAGTGCCCCATAAGCTATTCCGTATGCCATATCCAATACGCTTGCAACTTGAACCCACACTGACTTTGTGATTTAACACGCACACACATGCACACACGCATGTGCACACACACACACAGGTACTGTTATTTAACAAGCTATGCCCATACATGACCTGTGTACACTGTGGGTAGATTGATCTAGATAGCAGTGCCTGGTTAGCTTTTAGCCATATCCAGTACACTTGCAAATAGAACCCACACTGACTTTGGGATTTAACACGCACACACACACCAGAGATCATATATATAATCTCTGCACACACACACATGCACACACGCATGTGCACACACACATAGGTACTGTTATTTAACAAGCTCTTTTGATGCCCATACATGGGGTTGACCTGTGTACACTGTGGGTAGATTGATCTAGATAGCAGTGCCTGGTTAGCTTTTCCCAGCCATATACAGTACCCTTGCAAATTGAACCTACACTGGCTTTGTGATTTAACACGCACACACATGCACACACGCATGTGCACACACACACACACACACACGCATGTGCACACACACACACACACACACACACACACACACACACACACACACACACACACACACACAGGTACTGTTATTTAACAAGCTCTTTTGATGCCCATACATGGAGGTTGACCTGTGTACACCTTGGGTAGATTGATCTAGATAGCAGTGCCTGGTTAGCTTTTCCTAGCCATATCCAGTAAGTTGCAAATAGAACCCACACTGACTTTGTGATTTAACACGCGCACACACACACACACACACACACACGCGCACACACACACACACACACACACATGCACACACACACACACACAACACACACACATGCACACACACAGGTACTTATTTTGACCTGTTGGGTATCATAACAATGATACCCTTCTATGGAGGTTCCTATCTGTTGTAGCCAAATCCAGTATGCTTGCAAATTTAACCCACACTGACACTGTGTTGTTACACGCACATACAACACACACGCACACAAACACACACATACACACTCGCACGCACGCACACACGCACACACACACACAAACACACTTGTATGCAGGGCATTTCTGATATAAATTCTACACAGAGGATTTGATGGGGTTAACCTTTAGTTCCTGCATCTATGGAATTGGTAGTAGGCAGCAGTGTGATATATCATCTGCTATATGATTGTACAGAGTTAATTGGTTTTTATTTGTTTCTTAGATGTTGGTTTTGGTCTTACCTCTTCCACCATAACATCCACCAAGCTATGAATGGTACATTGCGTTGGTACACCATCAACTGTTTGATTCACTGGTCTCTTTTAAATAGGATGAAATGAAATCCATTCCAAGAAGATGGCAATCCTTTCCTGACACTATTCTAACTGGATGATAATGACATGATGCTATGCAGTAGTCGTCGTTGATTATTACTTGTGGACATTTGTGTATCAGTTGGTGCATTTGGAAGTGAAATGAGTATAAAATGTTTGATATCTACATCTATCCCTATTTCTGATGTGGGGCGGTGCACTGTATACAGTTGATAAACAACTGAGGGAGTAGAGACATTATGATTTAGGGCTTTGTATTCGAGGAGCAAATGTTACGTGCACGCTCATAGTTGTTTGCGGAGACATAGCATACCCCACCATCATTGGCATATCCAGGATTTCAGTGAAGGGGTGCTTCAGGTCAGACTCAATATGGAAAGGGGGGGGGGGGGCTTTAGCCCCCCAGATTTTTGCACTTCAGGTATTAAAATTTCTGAAGTCGTTATAATCAATTGTAAAGCACTCGCTATTGAATAGATCATAGAGTTGCCCTTTCATGTAAGGTACCTCCCCCTCTTCTGCTAAGCAACTCCCCCCGCCTTTCGTAATGTGCCTGAAGTGTACACCTCCTCACCCCCACTGTCGTATCGCTGGACTAAACCCCCAACCATAACTAGCCCCCCACCCCCCGCTTGTCGTATCGCGGGTCTAAATCCCCAACCATAATTAGCCCCCCACCCTTAAAACTTGTCTACGCCCTTGGGGGGGGGGTGGGGGGGGGTTGCTGTCCGCTTCAGGTCCGATACAAAAAGTGGGGGCCCTTTGTTTGGCACACAGCAAATACATTATCGTTAATAATTAACGGTTACAAGTATATATAGCCGAAGCTAACGTATCCCAGAGAGGGTGCTCCGGGTCCTCAGCCATAATTGTAACCGGTAATAACAATAACGTAGAGTAGGCCCTATGCCAAACAATTAAAGGGCCCCCACTTTTCGTATTGGGTCTGAAGCGGATAGCAACTCCCCCCCCCCCCCCCCCCCCCCCCCCCCCCAATTATCGTACCTGGCCTGACCTGAATCACCCCCCTCGCTGACGCCGGCCACTGCCGTAGTGTACAGGTATTAGTGTCGTGGTCCATTTGAAATCATAAAGTAATGTCTTACTTCGCGCTTGCCTACCAGGGTTAGTATTTCAATATTCCACTAACATCGAAAGTCAGCCGGTCATCAAATACACCAGTCAGATCGAGGTTATTTATATTATTGGTGAGAGGATTATAATTGCTCATAAACATTGTTAATTCGTTTAATAGTTAGTTAATCGACCCCTTCCCCCCCCAAAAAATTACGTCAACTATGTAGTAATAATTAAAGCACATATCTTGATTTTAACTTCATAATCCATATGGACATGTGTTCCCCTTGTGGCCGAGTCATATGGAGCCTGGGGCAACGAAGCGATGCAAGCTTTTTCACGGCTTGCATCGTACCTTGCCACAAGGACCAACTCCCCCAAGTCCAAGGTTGTCTGCAGCTTGTATGGCCGCCTTAATTTGACTCTTGTGCGAGCCAATGCCCGAGCCCTCCTCTTACGATGTGGCTGTTCCCTTCAGGAGGGGGATAGTTCCTCATTGTCACTTTCATAGCCAGTGTGTCTCGATATGTATGTATGTATTAATAATAGCATTCGTTATTTAGTGCATTTATTCTGATTAGTGTATTCTGCTGCATCTTGTATTCCTGTTCATGTTATGCGTATTATAATAATCCATGGTTATATAATCCATAACAATCTGAAACTCAAATTTTTATAGTGGAAAGTAAAAAAATTCCGCTATATGCTAAAACGTTTGTTATTCGTCCCTGTAATAAAAAAGAGAGGCCTCAAAATAAATACAAGTATCCCACAATCAGATTAAGGTACATGTAGGCAGACGAATACACAACCACATATGTACATAGGCTTTGGGGATAAATATAATATTAGTAATATACGCCCCAGGAAAAGAGCTGGGAGTGTGTGTGTGTGTGTGTGTGTGTGTGTGTGTGTGTGTGTGTGTGTGTGTGTGTGTGTGAGTGTGTGTGTGTGTGCATGTGCGCGCGTGCGCTTGTGTACAGACCACACCCAGACATTAAAACGACTAGTGGCTAGAGAGAATCTGAATTCTTGCCCAGACCAACTGACTAGCATGCAGCTTGAGAGATTTAAATATTAACCCCAGGGTACAGACCACACCCACATGACACAACTGACTAGCAGCTAACTCATTCTTGCCCAGAGTACAGATCAACCCGACAGGTTACATCAGCATCAGCTTAAAAGATTCTTCCTAATATATACACCCTAGGAAAAGAGCTGGGAGTATGTGTGTGTGTGTGTGTGTGTGTGTGTGTGTGTGTGTATGTGTGTGTGCATGTGTATGTGTGAGTGTATGTGTGTGTGTTTTTAATTCACAACACATACACACACATGCACACATGCACACACACACACACACACACACACACACACACACACACACACACACACACACACACACACACACATACACACGCCCAGACAGCACAACTGACCAGCGACTAGAGGTATTTAACCCATTCTTGCCCAGGGTACTGGCCACACCCAGGCAACTCAACTAGATAGATTTAACCCAATCCTGCCCAAAGTACAGACCACACCCAGACGACACAACCGACTAGCGGCTAGAGATATTTAACCCATTCTTGCCCTCAAACTAAACATGTAATCAGCATCAGCTAAAGTGATTCTTCCTAATGTGCACCCCAGGAAATAAAGCTAGGAGTATGTGGGAATGTGTGTGTGCGCGCGTGCGCGTGGTGTGTCATTGCGCATATCGGGATGAGGTATGAAGGAACGGACCGTTAACTTACGCAGTCGTAGCAAACAGGTAGATGCACGCCGAGCGCACGTTCGTTTATCCACGCCGATGCATGAAAGAAATATTCAAATGTATTGAACCAAGGGCACATTTCGAGCATTTAGATAACCACTCGCTCCTCCCACTCACACACGCACCAGCACTTATAATGTGCACTATTAGGGCGCGCCCACCATTTGATGTTTATTAATCATTTTCATTATTGACCTCTAAAGAAAATGATTACGTAATAACGAAAGTAATTAATTTTGTTCTTGATTCTCCTGCTCGCAAAATGAAAGCGAAAAATAAAATAATGCATTTCTTATATTTAAAAAAATAATCCTACTGCGTTAATGTTTGAAAAAAATCAAATACTTTACATGCGTTTTCAATGCATAGACATGTATGGATGTCCGAAATTGCTGGACATGTGAAATTCATATCAGGGGCAACATAAGGAGAAGTACACAATCACAAGATTACAACACCCATAGCTACGCACACACACCTCTATACCCCCAGCGCTCACACACCTCAACACCCATTAGCTATGCACACACACCTCAACACCCCCAGCACACACCCATAGCTATGACCCCACCCACCTCAACAAAATCAGCGCACACCCACAGCTATGATCCCACCCACCTCAACACCCCCAGTGCACACCCACACCTATGACCCCACCCACCTCAACACCATCAGTGCACACCACAGCTATGACCCCACCCACCTCAACACCCCCAGTGCACAGCCACACCTATGACCCCACACTCCTCAACAAAATCAGCGCACACCCACAGCTATGACCCACCCACCTCAACACCCCCAGTGCACACCCACACCTATGACCACACCCACCTCAACAAAATCAGCGCACACCCACAGCTATGACCCCACCCACCTCAACACCCCCAGTGCACACCCACACCTATGACCCCACCCACCTTAACAAAATCAGCCCACACCCCCAGCTATGCCCCCAACCACCTCAACACCCCCAGTGCACACCCACACCTATGCCACCATCCATCTCAACACCATCAGCGCACACCCATAGCTATGACCCCACCCACCTCTAACCTTTCCAATTGGAAATAAGGTATTCTTACCTATTCTACCACCCCGAAGTATTTGCTTACAAACTACTTCCTTACCACTTACAATTTGAATTACAAGTCTCCTCCTCCCAATCACAGCGTGCGTCTCATAATCTTCATCAATGCGCTTGACATCATACGCCGCATCTCTATTGGCAAGGCAAAGTCAAACCGTACTCCATTAAAGTACCGAACAAACTGTTGTGGCGGTATAGCATCTTCCACGGCAGTAAATAGAATTAGGATATCAATTTTCAATGCTCGGATGCATTGACAACGCACCCGGTTCCCCGATATTTTCGAGAGAACTAAAAGGTTCTAACATGCTTAGTATGCATCTGATATTCTTGTTCGTTATAGAAGAGAACCACTTAGTGACGTTTGTAAGAACGTAAATTAACGGTGGTACTTCAGTTGTACATGTTAACAAGTAAATAAAAACATTCTCTCTGAGAAAGTTGGTGGGATATAGGTTTTTGCAGGCAATTAGTATACTGGTGTAAAAAGCAAGGAAACAAGTTTTATCAGAAGGGAAAATGTAATAGTCCTATATTTAGCACAGAAACAGCATATGCCTTAGTCGAAGTGTGCTAAATATAGGACTATTACATTTTCCCTTCTGATAAAACTTGTTTCCTTGCTTTTTACACCAGTATACTAATTGCCTGCAAAAACCTATATCCCACCAACTTTCTCAGAGAGAATGTTTTTATTTACTTGTTTCCTTAATTTTTTTTAACACCCAAATAGGTACTTTTGCTTAATTAGACTTGATAAGACCGTATATAGGCTTTTAGGCTTTTGTGTATCAAAGCCTAAAAGCGAGTCCTTCAGCAAATTCTAAAGCTATTGGTGCAATTTTCATTGCTTAAAAGTGTTCCTGTCCCGAGTTATGAGTTCCCAAGAAGCAGAAGAAGCAGACGACCCGCCCATTGTTTTTGGACGGGGAACGAGGACAGCAGTATTTTTCGTTCTCGACAACCACGCGGTTCTACGACGTGAAACAAAAACGAAACTACTCAGTTTTGACTTCTAGATCTATTGCCGCAACAAGTTAGACGATCCGATCGTCGGGAGCGAAGCTACGGCAGGGTCGCGGGATTTTAATTAAATTCATAGTCGGGGTCAAAACCTATATGGAAGTCTCTAGCGAGACTTCCGATATGTATAGTGGCATGGGCACGGGAGGTTATTCATGTGCTCGTAGTAGCGGGAACCAGGTTGTAGTAGGTTAATGGCGCGAAATGAACGAGAAATGTGCAATTATTTTGCACAGCTGTATCTCCTCAACGGATCAAGTAAATTTAACGAACAGGATAAATCGATAGGTACAGGACCCCTCTGCGTATAAACCGAATTTGAAGTTAATTGAGATGTCCTGCCGAAAGTTATGGCCAGTTTGAACCCAAGGGGTATCAGACGTTGCAACACTGGCACGAAGCTAATGCAAGAGCCCAAAATTTATTTTACCTTAGAGAATAGATGTAGTATGATGTGTTGAAAATAGGAAGTCAATAGCATTTACGGTTGGGGAGATGTAGCGATTTCAAAGTGAATCATTTTTATAACTTTATATATATAAACATGATACGCGTGAACTGTCCCACATGATATCGATGTTAGTTGATCAGGTGTCGCAAATGGATAGGCTGTTGCTATTTTTCACTTTCACTCATAGTAACGATCAAGTTACACAACCAATTAATTTAACACCTCTTCGTTGAGGATGTTTGTGTAAAATCGATGGTACAGTGGCGGATCCAGGTGGGGGGGGGGGGGGGGGTCCAGGGTGTCTGGACCCCCCCCCCCCCCCCCCCTCGAACCTGAATATGAATATAATTAGCATATGACGTGTCGCACGTGAGATGTACATTTCTACGGAGTGCACTTCGTGAAGTTGCTAAATTGCTTATTCTTATTGCTTATTCATTGGTTAGTACTATATTTTAGTTCTGTAAATTGCGAGATACGTAGTAGGCTGGTATTTATACGTATTAAGGTAAATGTATTCCAAAATGATAACCCACGGTCGTAATATAGAGCGATTCATTCCGCAGTTATTTTGATTCGTGCTCTATTATTAGTACCCATCAAGGTTGAATGCACCTTGCTGCAAGACCATTGCAAATTTAAATTTTAAATTATAAATTTTAACAAAGAAACTAAGCCGGTGCATGTAACGTACTATGCAAATCTGCGACGAAACACACTAGCCGTTTAAATCCGCAAAAACCACAATAGCCTGGAAACCAGAACGTAACTGAGTGGCACGCATTTATTGGTTATGATTGCTTCCGTTTCTAATCCCCCTACATGTACAATCTGTGGAATGTGTACAAAAATTTTTTTCGCGCGAATGTTATGCTGAATTATACTGTTCATTGCTTGAAGTAGGTCATCTGCAGAGTGCGATGATAAATTTTAAGTGGTTTAAATAGCAAAGGAAAGTGCATGCATGTAACAACACAGCCATTTAAATCCATAAGACTACAATAGCCTGGAAACTCGGCAGAATGTAACGGAGTGTCACTCATTTATTGGTGTTGATTGCCTTAGTTTCCAATTCGCGGCTCCCTTAGATGTACAATGTGTGGAAAAATTGGAATGCGTATACCACAAAATTTTTCGCCACTGTAATAAAGCCATCACAAGTCTCTTAGTCCTTGAGGCTATGGTCTGCAATCAGCTCTGATCTATGCCTCTGACTTCTTACAATCACAATAGCTGCCAAACTTCCCGCATGCACTCCATTATGGCACTGTCCACCTATTGACAGCCAAGCATATGTTGAAAACTGATTTCAACACCCACGGATCACAATACGCTGCACGATGTTTTTGAGAAGAGGTATATGGTAGCTTCACTCTTTGCTGAATAGTAAGCTCACATATCCTTGCAATTTTAACCATGCTTACGCACAGTGCGACTTCAACTGAGAAATTCAAATAATTTGAAAACTGCACAAAAATATGCGCTAGGTGGTCACTTCCATATAAATCAAAAATGTTAATCCCCCCCCCCCCCCCCAACTCCACCCCTGCTACAACATATATGCGGTATATCAGGATCCTTAACTGGTGGAGTGTGAGGATGGGGGCGGAAGAGGGTAGGAGGCATGTCCTTGTTGGATGGGGTGGCTACTCGAGATAGTGGTAGGGGGGACATCCGAACATAGAGGAGCATGGGAGACTACTTGCAGTGTTGCCGCGGTCAGCCGCGATCGATCCGCACAGGGAAAAAACGCGTCAAATCAATTTTTGATTTTACAGATGATTGAGCACACCTGTATTCAATCATGCGATGATTTTACAAGTGATTTTAAAATCATTTGTGAAATCAAAACATTGATTCGCGGTCTTTTTTTGCTGTGCCGGTCACGATCACTACGAACCGTACCGGATCATCCCGGTCACGTTCGTGGACGATAGCTGACCGTTCACAATCCATCCGGTCGAAGTTGACGGTTACCGGGAAAATCTAGACGGTTACGGACGAACCAGATGCTTGAGTGTTTGATAAATAATACTTACATGTATATTAATAAACACATGAATAATAATTTTAAATACCCTGTTTATACAAGTTTAAAAGTTAGTTGTACGTTGAAGTTTTTGTTCCAGCGAAGAAGGATGACTCTTTCCACCCTTCCTTCATCCATGCGCCATCGTTTTCGTTCCACGATCAGTTTTAGCTGTGAGAATACTATCTCAGAGGGCGCACTGGAAGCTAGAATAGCCAGGTATACTTCACTGTGCAAAAAACGTATTATACGCTAGCGTATTATTTTGCGTATATTTCGCGTATACCATCAATATACCAAGGGTGGTGTATATTTCGAGTATCCACCTGGTATATGGAATCCTCAGGTGACAATTATTCATTGTGCGTATTCACGAATACGCACACCGCAATGAATTATGCAACACATCCAAATCTAGATAACTTACATGTATAACTTTGATATTAATTTGAACCGCTGTATGTCTCCAATGAGAGTTCGAACGTGGAGCATTATGGACATAGGCGGCGTTTACCAGTTGAACTAAAAGCGTCGGTACGTATCTAAGATATTAATGATGCATGGCTTGGGCTTAACATGTGGTAAGGGAAGTGAGGGCGGACAGGAATGGCGGTGGGTTGGCAAGGGTTATGTGTTAACACATGTGCCACGTGTGCAGTGCAGTGCTAGGTGGCAACACTTGCTATGTTGACGAATGCGTAATTGTATCTAACGGGTGTAGCTATATGTTGACCAGTGGATCATTGTGGATGGCAAGAAGCTTTGCTTTGGAGGCCGTTTATTGCGCACTGGCACGTAATCACCACAACACATTAAGGCCCAGATGTCCCTGAGCTTTGCTTGCAGTGAGACCTTTCTACCTTTAAGGGGCTATTGGAGGCACGTGACTTTGGTGAGCGTGGCACTTGATGGTGAGTGGGACAATTTAATATATTGCACACTGGCACGTAATCAATCACCACAACACATTAAGACACAGATGTGCTTTTCTTGCAGTGAGACCTTTCTACCTTGAAGGGTTCATTGGGGGCACGTGACTTTGGTGGGCGTGGCACTTGATGGGTGAGTACTACAATTTAATTTATTGCACACTGGCACGTAATCACCACAACACATTAAGACCAAGATGTCCTAAGCTTTTCTTGCAGTGAGACCTTTCCACCTTGATGGGGTCATTGGAGGCATGTGACTTTGATGGGCATGGCACTTGACGGGTGTTTGGGACAATTTAATTTATTGCACACTGGCACGTAATCACCACACAACATTAAGACCCAGATGTCCTAAGCTTTTCTTGCAGTGAGACCTTTCCATCTTGATGGGGTCATTGGAGGCACGTGACTTTGGTGGGCGTGGTACTTGATGGGTGAGTGGGACAATTTAATTTATTGCACACAGGCACGTAATCACCACAACACATTAAGACCCAGATGTCCTAAGCTTTTCTTGCAGTGAGACCTTTCCACCTTGAAAGGGTCATTGGAGGCACGTGACTTTGGTGGGCGTGGCGCTTGATGGGTGAGTACTACAATTTAATTTATTGCACAATGGCACTTAATCACCACCAAACATTAAGACTCAGACGTCTCTAAGCTTTTCTTGCAGTGAGACCTTTCCACCTTGAAGGGGTCATTGGAGGCACGTGACTTTGGTGGGCGTGGTACTTGATGGGTGAGTGGGAAAATTTAATTTATTGCACACTGGCACAAAATCACCACCACACATTAAGGCCCAGAACTCCCTTATTAGGTAAGCTTTTCATGCTGTGGCTGTGAAACTTTTCCATGTCTCAAATATACAAGCATTGAATTCATCAGTGTGAGTGTGTGTAAATTATTATAAGACATCAGTTGTGTGACTTTGTAGATTGTCCTTTACCCCAATGATCACTTACTATTATGTGACTATATCTCCCCCTTCCTCCCACTTTCTCTTTCTAACCCCTCCCTTTCTCTCCCACTTGTACTAGATATCACTGAAGGTCATAAGTAACTTGGAACCTCGACAACAGACTAAAGTACTTGCCATAAGACTGCACTCTTGTTGCCATGTCTACTTCGGCAAGGAAGCATTTTACATCACCACTACCATTGACACCAGACCATCATCATTGTACATGAGCACACGCATATATATATGCACATATTGATTGACACTGAACATGAGCGCATGCGTAACGTCTGCACTAGAGTTACGTTTGTTAATTCCCTAAATGGTTGTTACCGTCGCATGATTCAGAGACATTACAATGCTACCTTCAACATTTGGAACAAAATGTATGTGGTGTGAACACCCCAGCAATTGGATGGTTTGCCACCCACTTGTTTAAATCCATTTTTAACTATACACCACACTCAGTTATTAATGCAATTCGGTTAGTAATTTCAATTGGAGCCAAGCACCACGTGGCACTCGTCGAGAGGAATATTCGAGAAAGATAGAACTGTTGGTCTTGGTTGTTTGCTAAATGCGTAGATCATAGTTGGCGGCTCTTCATCCGACAGGTTGGTACATTGCCCCCTTGCTGAGCATACGTGGTTGGCTTGGATCGGTAAGGCTATTTCAAATCATGAGACGTAACTGCATTGTGTCGCGATCAGGTATTTCATCCTCCCACCATTATGATTTTCCGTAAAACGTGGATAGTACCCCAACCGGTGGTAAGTAATCGGTGGTAAGTAATCATCTCCTTTTTTTATTTTTCACGAGTCAATTTTAGAGGCGTCATGAAAATTAGCAAAGGCTAACAACTTCTGTTTGATAGAGCGGGTAAGAGATTGCGTTTTAATCCACTCTTGCTGCTTATCACTGTCTGTTGTCAGTGTTGAATTGAATACAATATGAAGAGCGGAGTTAGAGAAGTACCAGATTGCTCTGGAGTAAAAGGTAAAGGCTTAGTTTGTTATAACACCTATATATTCCCTGCAGCTAAGTGAGCGCAGATCCAGCTGAGCGTGTCAAGCAATCCCGCCGTCAGTGTAGGCCTCTAGCTGTGTGCATTTGTATCTTATGGATGCTCTTTTTTTTTTTTGGCTGTAGCTATGAGATATGGTGACAGTACAGGGAAGCAATTTGAAGCCTACGCTCAACTACTTCCGCGCGTGTCGTTAGAAGAGGTTGCAATGGATTTCTGAGCAACTCGTAGCAACGGCGAGTTGAAGGGCCACTACTGAGTATCTCCTTCTTGGATGGCTGAAGAGCTTGAACATTGACTATTGATTGTATTGTTTTATTATTGATAAAAAAATTTGTACGTAATCAAGCTAGTATACAACGTACACAATCGGATGGCGTACCCAATACAGTATACGATCCACGTAGGTACTAGGTATAGCGAAGTGGTATCCGGAGACGTTAATTTGCCATAAGCTCACGTGATGTATTTGAGGATACTCGAAATATAGTAATACGCAGTGCGAAATTGGTTCTATACGCAAAATATACCAGTGGGATACTTCGCGTATACGCACGCGTATATTCATGCGTATACTCGAAATATACGCAAAATATACAATAGCGTATATCCTATTTTTTGGCACAGTGCTTGAGAGTTATGAACATCAATCAGATGTTTTTTCATCCTTGTAGTAGACCCATCACTGGGAGGAATCCAAACAGTTTCACCTCCCTTTTGGCATTAAGCACACAAAGCCCATTTGTCACAGTTATCGCGAGGAGAGATGCTTCCACAGCCACACGTTCAAAAACTTAGGACCAGAAGGATGGAATGTACCCTTAACGTCAGCAGGTTTCAGTTCTGCACTAGTAGGGCCGCACTGTTTCACTTTCTTATAGCAGCAGGAGGCTCTCCCGCACCACTGACTGATATGTCATCTGATTCAGATCTGCATGGATCCTGCAGATTGCTCCATCCGGAAGACTGTAAACTTGAGAACTTAAGCGCTTGAGCCAACGTATGCATGGCCTGCACACAAATGGCAATAGCAAGAAAAATCAATGCATGTGCTTTAAATTTATATAGTGTTCACCAAACTGGCATATGCATGTACAATGATGTAATCACATGAATGCTATGGATGCATGTGCTTATCAGTAGCAACACCTCACTGGCGCCGACAGGGGCAGGCTTTTGCCTGCTCTTGCTGAGTTGTTCACACAGGCTCCGATCACGAGTACTGCAAAATGTATACATCATACATACTTGGTAACCGTTACGGTTCCCGGTTATTTTGCTAAAAAAACTGGCGGTTTAGTGATTCGCGACCAGTATTACGTCATGCATTTTTTTCTGGCGCGGTCAGGCCAACCGTATCGGCTGATTGCCGGTTTTCACGGTTGACGGTCCAACCGCGGCAACACTGACTACTGGTAGCAATATAAGAAGGGGGGATCCCATTGTGGGGAGGGTGTCTACTGGTGGAGGTGGAAGCTAAGGGGCGAGTGCTTGACATGGAGAAATGGGAGCATCCATTGGTTCCTCTGGAGGAGTGAGAATGTCTGCTAGTTGCCTTCGAGTGGCAGGGACATCCCCAATGTGGGGAAAGAAGTAGCAGAATCAAGATTATTCTAGATGCAAGCTGTTGTATATTTAATTTCTGTATTTCAACATTTAATTTTCTGATTTGGACGGTCAGCAGGGGCGGATTCAAGGGGGGGTGGGGGGGTCTTTAGGGTCTAAAGACCCCCCCCCCCCCCCCCCCCCCCCCCCTCTTTGGCCCCAAGTAATGAATAATTTATTACATGCGTGGTTAATTAAATTCAGTTATCTTACCGCGAAATGAAGCGATCGAAAGGCCGAGCTGTTCTGCAGGATATCGATGTAAGCGCAATTCAATGGATCTCAGATCCTTTTTCTCAGGAAACAGGTATATCTAAGTAAACTAAATTTCTGCCTGCTAAGCATATAATATAAAACGCTCGATACACGTGTATTTCAATGAATCAGCTGTTGGTCACGGTGAGGCGTTGTGTTAATTACTGAGCAGCAGGAACCACAGCAGTGTGAAGAGCTAGACACAATTGTCCCCGTGGATTTGTGTCATTTGGCCAATGATGAAGTCTCATGCCCAAGTCAGTGTCTTATCATTAACGTTTTCTTTGGAAGTACCCGAAGGGGCGCTGCATCAAGCAGTTGCCACTGTTCAGGCTACGGGTGCACACAATGGCGTTGCGTTAATTATGGAGAAGCAGGAACCACAGTAGTGTGAAGAGCAAGACACCAACTCCATCCGTCAATAATACACCTACAGTTAATGCTAGCCAGTATTACCGACAAACTATTCCAACTAATGCTGGACCATTTAATTACTGAGCTTGACAATCGTTTTGAAGCAGAAGCAGCAGGCATTGTTGGAGAATTAGCACAAATTCTGCCTTCTGAATTCTGGTCAGCTAAATGTCATTTCAAAGAGGTTTAAAGGATGACCATCCATGCATCAGCTAAGGCATGCATTACATACTGAGCTGCATGGATTTATAGCGAACGAAATGGGAAAGTGAAACTGTCAAAGCAAAATAGCTTGCTACGCCTACAAAGGCTCAAAGTTTTGTTGACAAGGATTACTTCCCAAACATTTATGTAATCCCTGCCATATCGGCTACTCTGCCAGTAACTAGTTGTGAGTGTGAAAAGTCAATTAGCATGCTAAAATTCACAGCAAAAGAAAGGCACAAATCATATTTTGACTCCACAAGTGATCTGTTTTTCATATCTGTATTCAAACTGTTATCAGTTTGGTGCAGATATGACAAAAAATAAAAACATATAACTTGTGAAATCAAAATATGATCTGCGCGCTGTGAAAATTGCTGAAGACATCACTTCTAAGCACTATGCATGGGTAATGACAGATTAAATGGTTTGGAATTCATGCTGATTCATAGAGATGTGTCCAGAAGCGGTGAAGAGTTTCCTCGTCGTTACCCACGCAGGCTTTTGCTTTTGTTGATAACCCTTTTTCAGAGTAGCTAGCCCAAAGGTTAAGATGCCGTCAATAATAAGTTGTTTAGGAACAGTATCATTGTTTTAATTTTCATGCCAAATAAATGGGAAACTTAATAAAGCGGCTGGGGCTGTGCCGCAGACCCCGCCACGGGTGGGGGCACGCCCCTCCAGCACCCACTCCCTTCATGAATTTGATCTTAGACCCCCCCTTCCGGAATTCCTGGATCCGCCTTCCAGCAGCCTTTTGATCAAAGGCTGCAGTTATGGCATTCTGTTAACCCATAGTCCGCATTCTTAATTTTTCAGTATATTGCTATATACCAGGGACAGGTTAAAACATTGCCTTTCGTTCAATAAATTCTTTCCAGCAAGGATCACCAGTGTAACGTTATTACAACTGCAGAAATACAGAACACTGAAACACAACAAAACACTGAACGAGCGACTCGTGAGACTACTCAATACACGCACACCAAACTATATATATACATGCACTACAGAATGTTCGAGAGCATGATCTAATCAGTAGCGCATGACTGATTAACACATTATGTGTTAATCATCTTATTCAGCCTTGTGTTCATCCTAGTCCAATGGTTGCACAACTTCCCCCTTAGGATACTTGCGTCCTCGCAAGTTATACAAGTTACGAAAATCCAGCCTGGTATCTGTCTGTTTGCCGTCTACCTCTATTTGGGTAGCGTCTTGTTGGTCCTTCTCTCGCATTCTCCGTACCATCTTGATCGTCATCCACTCCAACAATAACCTCCTCCTCCCCAACGTTCGGGTCTTCGAGTACATCATGGTCCCTACGATCTACGTCGGTCCCAACAGTTACAAAACCAGCATTGCCTTCTTGACTGGTCAAGCGGTCAACGGGTTGTGACGGATCAATGGCTCCTGAGGGTCAGTTCGACACAGTTTTAGGCGGTTCTTATGCACAACCTGCTTCTGCTGGCCACCAATCAGCTGGATCCGAAAATTAACAGCACTTATTTTGTCGATAATAGTGTACGGGCCTCTTCACAGAGACGAGAATTTTCTGCTCTGGCCCTGTTTGACGGCTGGAACGTAAAGCCACACTCTATCGCCCACACAGAACAACTCCTCAACAGAATTCTTGTCTGCTTCTCGTTTTTGCTTCAAATGTGCAGCTTTAAGTCGCTTGCGCACTTCCGCGAACAATGTTCTTAGAAAGGTCTGTGTTTTCTGGACGTATTCTGGTAATTGTCTTGTTTCAGTCTTGGATGAGCCCAAAATCGCATCAATTGGCAGGCTTGGTGAACGACCATACATGACCGTGAAAGGAGTAAACCCAGTGGACTCGTGGATGGCAGTTCTGTACGCAAATAATACCTTTTGCAAGTGGTCATCCCAATCCCTTTGATGATCCGAAATAACTTTAGACAGCATTCCCTCTAGCGTACGGTTGAAACGTTCCACCTGACCATTTCCCTCTGGATGGTACGCCGTCGTCTGGGAGCGCTTGATACCTAATTCACTGCATAGAGCCTGGATGACTTTTCTAACAAAATTAGAGCCTTGATCACTGTGAATAGCCTCCGGCACCCCAAATCTACACACTATTTCATGTATAAGAACTGTGGCTAAGGCATTACTGTCGGTTGTAATTAGAGGGAAAGCTTCTGTCCACTTCGTAAAAAGGTCTGTTATAACAAGAATGTATTTGCTCCCTTTTAGTGTGGTAGGCAAAGGACCCATAACATCCCATGAGATTTTCTGAAACGGGTAGTTGCTGTTGATGGTCCCTAGAGGGGCTCGTGGTTGTGGTACTGGATTGTTACGGCGTTGACATGCCTCACATTTCTCCACCTCTTCACGGATATCACGTTCATAACCAGGCCAGAAGAAGCGTTCTCGTACCTTTTGAAAGGTCTTGTAAACACCTAGATGCCCTGACTTAACATGCAGCTGGTCAAAGATCAACCCTCGCAAGCTCTTGGGCGCTACAATCTGCAACCTGGGGTTGGGGGAATTTGTAGGCTGACGGCAAAGGACGCCATCTGCCATGAGAAACCTGCTCCCTCGTTCTAACTCCCCTAAAGATTGCTTACCATCTCTGATGGACTGAATGAGCCTAGCCATAAACTCATCCGCTGCTTGCTCCCGTTTCATAGTGTCCGCTTCACCCAGGACGGATATACCATTTGCAAACACCAAATCTTCTTTCTCTGGAGATGTCCTCTGAGATTCACTCGATGTCCAGCTGCGCGACATGACGTCAGTATTGGTGTTACTCTTCCCTGACTTGTACTTAATGGCCATGTCGAATTACTGCAGGTAAAGGAGCCATCGCGTAAGTCGGCCTCCCGTATCCTTCAAACCTCGTAATGAGGTCAACGGGTTATGGTCGGTAAGTAGCGTGAAGAGCCGGCCATAGAGGTAGGGGAAAAACTCCTTGATTGCCGAAACTGCAGCTAATGCTTCCCACTCAATCGTCGAATAGTTCCGCTCGGCTTTATTCAGTTGTCTGCTCCAATAGGCAATAACCTTCTCGCGTCCATCAATGTTTTGGCTTAACACGGCCCCAAGAGCCATGCCCGACGCTTCCGTCGCTACTATAAACGGATGGTTAAATTGTGGGTATTCCAGTATAGGTGGCATCACAAGCTGCAGCTTCAACCGTTCGAATGCCTCCTGGCATTCTTTGCTCCACCTATAGCCTTCTCCATTTTTTCTTGTTAGTTTGTGTAGTGGTTCCGCGATGTTTGAATAGCCCTTTATGAAACGCCGATAGTAGTTTGTGAGACCAAGGAATTGTCGTAGTTGTTTTTAATCGCTGGCACCGGATAGTTTGCCATTGCATTCAATTTGTCCGGGTCAGCTCTAATTCCCTGCTTCGATTCAATGTGGCCTAAATACTTTACCTCCATTTTGGCGAAGTGACATTTGCTTGCCTTTAATTTCATACCTGCTTCTCTCAAGCGCTGGAAAACTGCTTTTAACCGCTCGAGGTGCTGATCAAAAGTAGTACTGAATACCACAATGTCATCCAGGTAGATCAAGCATTCCTCGAAAGTAAGTCCAGCGAGAACGCACTCCATCAGTCTTTCAAACGTTGCAGGGGCATTTGTTAAGCCAAAAGGCACGACATTGAATTCAAAATGCCCATTGCGCGTCGTGAAAGCAGTCTTTTCCTTGTCACCTTCCTGAATCTCCACTTGCCAGTAGCCTGCTGATGCGAGGTCGAGAGTCGTGAACAGCTGAGCCCCTGACAAGGCCTCAAGGGTTTCGTCAATGCGTGGTAGAGATTACGCATCCCTGTGTGTAACTTCGTTTAGCTTCCTGAAGTCGATACAAAACCTCCACGAACCATCCCTCTTCCGCACCATAACAATCGGAGATGACCATGGACTTTTACTTTTCCTGATAACACCTTGCTTTAGCATCTTCTGTACCTCCGTGGCCACTGTACCTTGAAGTGAATGAGGTATTCGCCGCAAAGGTTCTCTAATGGGTTGTCCTGTAGTTTTTATTGAGTGCTTCACTACTGAAGTTCTTCCCAAGAGGCCCGTCATCATATACAAAAAGATCACGGAAGTCATACAGGAACTTCTCCAGCTCCAGCTTCTCCTCCGGTGTAATATCGGACTGTGTCAGATCAATGGCAGGCAGACGATCGTTCTGTGCTACTGTTTCTGCGCGTTCGCCTGCAACGTTCATTACGTGGTGACCTAGGCTGAACAATCCCAGTCGCGTACCCTTGTAAATCGTAATTTCCTCGTGACCAACGTTGATCATTTGGACAGGCACTTCGTTATTTTCTCCGACTGCACTAAAGCTACGTGCCATTAACAACCCCTTATGAGTGCTTGTGGGTTCCAACAGCCCTTCGTTTCCTTCCATCCCACCACAACTCTCTAACCTTCCCTTTATACCATTGATTGTGACCGGGCTGGAATCTTAGTGGTCTGAGCCACGCTCACCGATAACTTTATGCTATCACCACGCCCCATCTTCTCATCCCCATGCGTATAGTCCCCTGCGGCCTGCGTGAGAACGTTAGTTTATTTTCAGCACAGTCAATGATTGCACCGTAATGAGAAAGGAAATCAATGCCCAAATGACATTCGACGGTAAGCGTTCTGGCAACTACAAAAGAATGCTTTACACTAACTGTTCCAACAACTGCCAAAAGATTTACTGTTCCAAGTACGTCCAAAGGGACGCCGTTGGCTCCGACAGTGAGAGGTGCATCTTCACGTACGCCAGCTCGGGCGCTAGGCGAAAGAATGCCATAGCTAACTACTGACACAGCAGCACCCGAATCAATAAGGAAGCTTACATTTTGCCCTCCCAGTGTACCATGCACCCGCACAGAAGCACTGTTGCAATAACATACCTGTTGCGAGGCTTCAGGGTCATCCATATTCTTTTGAAGAGGACAGTTGCGCCGGAAGTGCCCTTCTTTGTTACAACGGTAACACCGAGGTGGCTGATATCCCCGAGTTTTAGTTGCCTTCGGTCCTTGAAGACGCAGCTTCAGGGCTTCCATCCTACTCATCACTTTATCCAATATCTCTCTCACGTCATCCGTGCCCCCCGCTGTCACTGCTTGGACCTGTTGCTGGCTTTCGTCAAATCCCAGGGCCATCTCGATGCGGATGGCGTTCCTTACGGTATCCTCTATTTTCGTTGGAGTACCGCACAACAGGACCTGTCTGGCTATATCGGAACGTAACCCCGTGATAAAACGTGACAAAAACACGCTAGATGAGTTCACATCCTCTTTCGGGTAGGCCTTCGCGAACAGCTAGCTCAAAGTCCCTTACTGATTCCCGGTGCTCCTGACGTCGCTCTCCGAACTTCTTCGCTGACACAAGAGGATCGTTTACCAACCCTGCCCTCTCTGCAAGGGATCTCTTGAGAGTGTTGAGGTCAACTTCCTCCGCATCCGAAAGGGACGTATAGGCATCGAGAAAATTTCCCCTCAATAGGGCTGGAAGAACAACCAAATACTTGCCACTTATTGGCCACTGCGATCAGTTCAAGTCGCTTCCACAATCTTGACCAGGTTTGAGAGCTTGGCGCGCAAAGGTCTGTCCTGCGAAAGGATTGTTAATTAGGTGTTGATTAGTTGTAACGGCATGCCGCTCATTAATTATTCATAGGTGCCGTCTGTAGGGATTGATCCGCTTCCACGACCGGTCGTACTCTTCTGCACTGTCCGCATTGATTTCAGGTAGCGCCAAGCCTTGGATTCCCAATGCCATATCCGACCGTTGCCACCAATGTAACGTTATTACAACTGCAGAAATACAGAGCACTGAAACACAACAAAACACTGAACGAGCGACTCGTGAGACTACTCAATACACGCACACCAAACAATATATATATATATACATGCACTACAGAATGTTCGAGAGCATGACCTAATCAGTACGTAGCGCATGACTGATTAACACATTATGTGCTGCATTATCGTACTTATTATTTTTTAAGGGTGCTGCTTGGATACGAAGGGAACTCGAACGACCTGAAGCTTGTCGGTACCGGCGGTGAGTTGGAGTCCGTGGCGGTATGGCAGCATCTCGGTGCTTTGAGCCTTGTGTTCATCCTAGTCCAATGGTTACACCAGTATCCATACAAGGTAAGTCATCAAAACTAACATTCAACAGAACGATGAATGAAATTTTCTTTTTTCGCTAGAGGGTACGCGCGGAAGCTTTTGGATATCTGCGTGGCACCATGCAGTATTATCGCTGCTCAGGTGTGTTAAGACTAGATACACCCTAAACTTCAGGACGCAAAAGGTAGATTACACCAAATTAATATTTTTCTTGAAACTTAATGTATTATGTGAGTTTTTGTTGTCCATATGATTATATGATTGTTTTGTGATTTTTGTCAATGCTCATTGTCATGACAACTAATTGCGTCTGCGCTTCGAGGTTTTTTGCTGCTCACCAATTTATATATATTTCAAAATCCGGGTTGTTATAATGTGATAGAAAACAAGTACTGCTACGAGCATCTATGTGGCACGGAACTAGATACGGTAAGTAAAATTTGTTTTATAGTTTACGCAACTATAATTTAAACAATGGAGTACTCAATTATCATTACCTCAGAATATTGATATCTCAAAGGTCTAATCCTTTTCTGCCTACTGATACGACATAATTTGAAAGTTGTATTGCTATACCGATTAAAAATAATGTGCAATATATAATTAAATCACCCGGAAAAATGTGTGAACAGTTTAAGTTCATCCCGTGCTGCCGATTACACCTGATTGCGTAATATGAATAACAATGAAATCAATGAGCGCCAAAGGAACATACTATGGCGGGTTATCACTGCCAATATTATTTGACCCGCTTTTTTTTATTTATTTTTTTTTTAGTGGTTACTGCTCACGTGAATTTCGTGCCAAAATGTTTTTTTTTTTTTTTTTTGGGGGGGGGGGGGGGGGTGTTATAGAGGATAATAGAGGATACCTTAGAGAGATTATTTTTACGCGGGTCTACTCCCTGAACAGAACGAGGCATACCCAACCTGTGCCTGTTCGGAGCGGAGAAGCCGCGCGGGCACGATCGTCTACTCCCACATTCACGCTGAAGAGAACGAGGCTGCCCGTTCAAGGAGTGGACAAGCCGCGGGTGGATCGAGAGAAGTTGCACACACCTCTTGCCTTCTCCGTATATGTTGCTTTTCTATGCATTGCATTGCAGTAGAGAGGGTACGCATTGTGGCACTTAAAGAAAAGACGGCACAGGAGTTCAAGAAGGCAAGCTCTCTAAGGCTAAAGAAACGGGTACCCCTCCTTAACCTTGTCAGGCCAGTTTGTTTGGGACCCCAGGTGTTTTGAGATGGAGTGCACAAAGGATGTCAAAGATCATCCCGGCATGCACACAACACACATAGCCCATTTTTGACTTGTGCCAAATTGTTACTAGCTATATTAAAGTTATCTTGTCAGTTACAATTAAATAATTCAGAAAAGCCTGTCTAGTAGTTATTTGTGGCTCTAGAGTGAAGTGGAGAAGATGGACCAGGGCTTCCTTAATTGTCAGACTAAAATGTTTGCCTTGTATTTGGTAGTTTATGTATGTGTATGTGTGTACTATGTTGTTGTTACAGTATATATTGATGTCAGTCTTCAAAGCTGAAATTAAAAAAAAAAACAGGATAACACAATCACAGAGTTGATTGTTTACAAATGCATGTAAAGGGTGAGAGGGGAAAAAATCACAGTATAAAAGTTTGATGTGTAAAATACATTAATAAATGACAAATAACGGTTAGAAAGGGAAAAAGCAAAACACTTTAGCTGACTCCAAAGCCCCCATGACTAAGTAAACCTTCATCCATGTAGCGCTCAAATTCGTTGTAATCGGCATGTTTAGCTGGTAGTCGTAGCTGCATTACACAGGTTGATGCTGTAGGATACATACTGACTTCGTCAAATGTTAGAGAAGGTTGTAGTGGTAGTCCAAGTGGAGGAATGCATTCAAAACCCGTGAAAAAAGATAAAATGGTGGATAGTGTCACTCCTGTAATAAAAATAAATGACAAGTGACCGCAAATTGTGAGGGAGAAAACACTTGCACCCTAACATCTTGCACCCCCATAATCAAATCAAATTATTCATGGTTGAAAATCCAAGACAATATGTGTAATGCTCAATGTACAGGGTGATCGGAAAGTGGGGCAAAATCTTTGAATTGATACAACTGGTATTACTCCAAAACTGAGCATTGAAAAATTATGATATTGAAACAAAATCATGCCAGTGATTAATGTAAAGTTATTAATTAGTAGTTATCACGAGTTACTGCTCAGTTTATTTAAAAGTTCTGGAGTTATACCATTTTGTGCAACTTTGAAATCACCCTGTATAAAATGCTCACACGTAAAATTAAATTATTATTGTCAATTAATCACAAGATAAATATTAAACATCACATGTATAATTAAATTTTCTCAAATGAAACAACCTCCTGTAGCAGGCATCAAGGATCTCATCAACAGTTCGTCTACTTCCATAATCGACCTACAAAAGGGCTCGGGACACTTATAAAACATGTGTTTAATATACAGTGGGTGTCCAATTATAAGATCATGATATCATTATTAGTGCTTAAAATATTTTCACTTACCACATTCCTATGCTCCACTATATATTGTGAATTAAAAAAAGTGTGAGAATATTCTATACTAAAGGCTTGGCCAGGCCTGTAGCCAGACTTTTCCGCTCATCACATTCTTAATTATACATAGTAACATTGATAAGGCGTTGATGGCTTGTCAACCAAAATTATATATGTCACAAGTTATTAATTGGATAAATCAGTACTAGATTATTTGAGCCCCCCACATGAAACATTTTCCTAACAGTAAATCTACTATGGATTACATTGAAAATTGTAGGTAAAGCTGAAATTTAATCATAGAGGCTGAGCTGATACCTTAAGTTGCTTCTTGTGAGCACTTGTTTTTCGCACTTGCAGAGTTGAATCATTGCCCTGGCTCTGGAAACGGACCTTATGGCCAAGGGGGGGGGGGGGGGGGGGGGGGGGGGGGGCATTCAAATGACCTTCTGTCGATGTATTTGTTAGTAGACTGGTACAGGCCCAGCTTAGCCCAAGTGAAGGGTATTGTCCGACTACTCATCCATCAGCAGTATTCATCTCCTCCTTATGCTCATTTGGCTTTGGTCTGCATTTCTCTCACCGTCCATCTCAAGTTTAGTTATTTAACAGCTTGGTCTCGCCTGCAGTTACAGCCAGTGTTGAGTCTCTCCTCACTTTGCCAGTCTCTGGTAAATTATTTTAATCCTAGAAGACTGTAAAATTATTTCAGATAGCAGAGATGTTGAAAATCGACTTCTACTTGTAAAATGCCTCACGCTATCATACTGACATAAATAAATAATGTAGTGTAGCTCATCCGGTACGGTTAGCCGTGAACGTGACCGGATCGATAATAGCTGACCGCGGCATCACTGGTGTAGCAGACACAACCCCATGCACTCGAGAAACACGATGGTACATGGTATTAGCATGGGGATAGAGGGTACACAATGGTACTAGCATTAAATGGGGGTGGAAGGAACATAATTTGACAAGCATTTGCATGGGGCCTATAACATTTATGTGATGCACCCTGCAGAGTTCTGAGCTAAATGTGTGCATGGCATATTAATATTTGTACTTGGCATGTTACTATTTTTGCTCGCTCTGAAACAAAAACTCTTGAATTATCGAGTTACGATTTTTCAGTTCATGCAGCTCCATACATATACATACATATACATTTCAATGGACGGCGCAACCTTTTGTGACCGTATTTTGAAAGTTTATATATGCATCATAGAAAAAATCAACTCTTCACTCCTATTGCACTTGGCCGGAAGGGTGGGAAAGCGATAGAGATGCCAAAATTGTTTTTTGAACATCGATCTACATGTATAGTATGTGGGTAGCGAAGTGCACTACGCGCGTAGCCCAAAGAAATGTTGTTGGCATCGTATTACAAAAGCACGTAATACCGTAATTGTGTTCTAATTATAAACCTATAATATTAAATATTGTGAACCTTTCTGTTCTATGGCTACTAGTATCGAAACCTCTGGATGCAGGGGCGGATCTAGGATTTCGGAGCGAGGGGGGGAAAGTGATCGCGGTAAGGGACACGCCCATACAGCTAGGGGGTATGGGGGAGCGCTGTAAGCTCCCCCATCGGGGTCTGGGGCGGAGCCCCAGCCGCTTTGCAACTTTCACACTTTTTAAGTCACAAAACATAGCATAATTGCGTAGTAGCAGATATAATATCTAGTGAATAAATATTACTACGGCGGTCCAGCGGGGGGGGGAATTCCCTAGTTTCCCCCCCCCCCCCCTGGATCCGCCCCTGGGATGGGTAATTTCTTCATTGCAAATAGTTGCTGGGATGATAGCGGGTCATGATGGAAGATGCCTTACGTCAGATGAGTTGGATAGTTGCATCGTAACAATGGAACAGGTGTATCGTGAGTTACTCATAAGAGAGTGTACACAGGGTCTCACTAGCGATGGAGAAATCGGATTGGAATATATCAGGATGGCATTGAATATCTTCGTAGAGTTACATGAAGCGAGTGGACGCCATTTTGTCTCGCAGCCGCAAACGGAAGTCACTGGCAGTGTCGGGAGACCTAGATGTTTGATTCCATTTCAGCAACTAGAGAGTCTTGTTGAAAGCCGCTTTACAGTACCTCAGATAGCAACTATCATTGGTGTTTCGCCAAGAACAATACATAGACGAATGACAGAGTTTGGATTGTCAATATCGAATCAGTATTCTGAAATGACAGATGAGCAATTAGACGAGATTGTTCTCAGAATACAGCATGACTTTCCTACTTGTGGAAATCGACTAATGCATGGTCACCTCTTAGTTTTAGGATTGAGGGTTCAGCAGTATCGAATTAGAGATGCACAAAGAAGGGTGGATCCTAATGGAAGCCTTTTGCGTCAGCTATCTACAGTGAATAGGCGTAAATATCGCGTTGCTGGTCCCAGAGCATTATATCACATTGATGGAAACCACAAGTTAATAGGGTTAGTAATAATAATAATTGTGGAGGAAAACCTTTAAACAAGACTGACTTCAATTACAATATCACACCCTTGCTCTCTGTTTGTTGTTGAAGATGTAAAGGTTTAATGTATCTTTATTCCAATTTGCTATTTGATCAAATGTAAGACATATATATATATATATATATAGGACAGTGTCCAGCAAAATCACCCTTGTGGTACCTTTTCAAAATTTCCAGGGCAAGCAAAAGAAAAGTAACGCTCGCATTGAAATGTATGGCTAATTATAAATTCAGTGCCTAATAACTTTGTGATGGATAGTCCAATTTAGGATGTGTAAGGACCATTTGATAGAAGCTCATTGTGTTCAAGGAAAATCAAAAAATTGAAAACTTGAAAAACTAGCCAGAAGGGTGATTTTGCTGGGCACTGTCCCATATAATTATATATTATATTTGTACAATTTAAAATTTAAAACAAAATTGCAACAACAACAAAAATACCATGCTTTGAAGTCTATTTTGTAATACCAGGTGTTTGAAAATGAAGGGAAAGTTTTTAAATCAATATAGGATTGGAATTTGATTTCTTTAATATGATTACAGTAGGTAACAATTAATCCAATTGTAGTAAGTGAGTAAAAGTAGTTATATCAACATATCCAAAGCCATCAAATTTATTCAAGATTAAAGTTAGAGATAATAAATGATGCATAAGTAGCACAATATGTGAACATGAACATGCAGTGGAACAAGATCAATAGTGCATGAGCATGAGTCATCATTCAGGTTGAAAATTTTATTTGATAAAAACATGTCAATTATGAAATGATGTGAGAACCACCAGTCCATTGAATAGTGTGTCCGTAGATTGAAGAATACCTGGATATAAGAAATGATCCACGTTTTGGCATGTGACACACTTGGTGAAATAAATTTATATGGTGATTACCAAGAACTGAAAGTTTCACTGACTTGCTTATTGTGATACAGGGATGATTACGGTCTAAGACTGATACCTGAAATGCAGGCCAAAACACATCCTCTTAACATATCCTCTTTTGCAGTGTGCAGTAATAAATTATTTTTGCCTTCACATAACCCAACACAGCTAAAGAAAGTATCATAAACCTTAGACACAACTTTAATCACTGTAAGTGCATTCCCTACAATTGATCATAGTAACTGCGTAGATGTGTCTTAATGTTATCTAGCTTGCATGTACTGTGCACAAGAGGTACAGAAACATATATCGTCCTGTGGACAATTTAATGAAAATAAAAAAGTATTAGGCATGGTACATTAAATGTGTAACGGTCTACCTTAGGCTGTACGCGTTCCATACAGCAACTGTTTCTGAACATTTAAAAGCAAAATTGGACTTTGTTGCGTGTGTCTAACTCACACACTAGGTACCAAAACTAGATGGATCTGCGACTTGTTCACCAAGCAGTGTTACTCATATGCTCATACCGCTATATGTTTGTTCCACAGAGGGAGCAATACAATGTTTTTCTTATAGAAATGAATGGTTGGGAGCTTCTTAGAGTTGAGATATACGTTCTGAAGAGGCTAAAATGATAGATATGGTACCTTTGTAGAGAGAGAATGCTTTAAAATTGTTACTATCCTGGAAAGTAAGACCAGTGGGAGTACAAAAGTCTCGATTTTGTCTTAAACAGCAGTGGAAATTGAGTGAGAAAAAAACTTAAGCTATAAAATGGTTCATCGAAGCACAGTTAGCTTCATAGCATCTGCTGCCTACAATTGACAATTCAATGGATCATATGTTGCATTTCTTATTCAGGTATTCTTCAATCTATGATGTGTCAAGTTTGATTTGTTTTATATTCATTTAAGTTACTCTAGCTGTAGTTTATAAATCCTCCAATCAATTAAAAGCAATTGTTATTAAATTATTTGATTTTGTCTTTATACACCTATTAATTAAAGGTAATAACAGCACAATTTGTATTTGCCTATATCTTATGCATTGTTTTCCATAAATTGATCTATGCCTTCATTTTTAACATCCAGCATACATGCATAGTACAAAAAATGTTATGTTGCTACTGCATTAAAATAAATGTACATGCATGTGTGGCTGCATCAAATATTGCATCATAGTAATGGGCTCCATTAAAAATGATTGCATGAACATGAACATAATGGTTGTGTATGGCCCACTCAATCAAGCTGAATTATGTTTTGTAGGTGGCGTTTTGTAATACATGGTGGAATTGATGGCTATAGCCGAAGAATTGTATATTTGCAGTGTTCTGACAACAATCGTGCAGAAACAGTTTTGAAGCTGTTTGTTGATTGCGTAAGGGAACTTGGACTGCCAAGTAGGGTCCGCTCTGACAGAGGTGGAGAAAATCGGGAAGTGGCTCGTCTTATGTTGGAACATCCATTGCGAGGACCAGAAAGGGGAAGTTTTATCGCTGGTCGAAGTGTGCACAATCAACGTATTGAAAGGTTGTGGCGTGATGTTTTTGCACGCTGTACCATTTTATACTACAATATTTTCAATGCAATGGAAGATGATGGGCTGCTGGACTGTGACAATGATATTCACCTTTTCTGTCTACACTATGTATTCTTGAGTCCCATAAATAGAAGCTTGGATGGATTTAAAGCAGCGTGGAATCAGCATCCTTTAAGTTCGGAAGGAAACCTCTCACCTCATCAATTGTGGATCAGTGGAACTGAGTCTAGCATGGAAAGCATGTCTGAGGTAAGTAAATTCAGTTTATCATTATATTAAACACCTTTATCATTTTATTTTATCTTATCAGGATGAAGTAGGTATGTATGGAATTGATTGGGCAGGTCCTCTTTCACTCTCAGATGAAGAATTTGTCACAGTACCTCCAATTTCCTCTCCTTTGTCAGATCTGCAATACCAAGAACTACTGGATACTATTTGTCCTCTTCATCCTAGTCCACATCATGGCATTGATTTGTACATATCCACTTTACAGTTTGTGATGGATAAGACCAATGTACCAAATTGAATGAATTAAACTACAATGAATTGTATATGATCTGTCATTCTCACAGCATGCTCATAAATAGCTAGCTTAAACCCTTCTTTGTGAAATACAGCCTTGATGGATTTAATCATCCCATTAGCCTCAATTAAATCAAGCTTTGTAACTGAATAGTTATACCAGAAGGATGGGAGAGGTACTAAATAGTAAGTCAACAAAGAAAACCAGAATAAACTCATGTTGATGCTGGAGAGTATTTGCTATGCTGCCCTGTATGCGATTGTCTGCACTAAAAAGGCTTTCATGTTGTATGCTGGCCATGCATGGCCAATCATTTCAAATGCATCGATAATTAATGGCCTGATATAAATGCTGCAAGGTATGGGCGCATACTGCAAGCATGTTACACACTTCTGGTAAGATGCAGCATTGACTGATAATATGCAAGATTAAGGTAATGCTACGGCAGTGAAATAGATGGCCAATCAAGATTACTCTCTTATGCGTGTTTGTACTCCAACAACTTTACTTGCCCCGTAATATTACCTTGGCTCCTCCAATTAATTTACTACACATGTAGAATTTCATGATGTGTTCACCTGTAATTATGCAAACGTCAGAAATTCTTACCTATAATGTTGCCACCTACATCAACAAATGGTATAAGCTGCTCTGTGAGATACTGCACTGACATACATATATTGTAAAAACGTGCGCGTGCCTCTTTGATCTTCTATAGTGATTCATTTGTGTTTGTGGAGACAGGTACGTGACACACTTCATTACTGGATTATTAAATGGCTGAGAAGTGTTTCATTGTATTTAGATATCAGCTTCAAGATACTTGGACGAAATTTCCAACATAAATTCTCTTCTTTAAGACTTTCATTATTGTCTCCCCTGAAATCAATGCATTAATTGCCTACCACAATGCAAAATAGCCTTTACTACTGTTATCCCATTTCGTTCGGCATTGCATGGCATCTTTTGTTTTATCGATCAGGACAGTTATAATGCTCAGTTCTGGCTTTTCCACAAAAAGCATCTGCATTGCCTCTTGGTAGTGAGCTAGTTGATGCGCCTTGCACTTATATTTATGGTGCCAGTTACAGATTTAAAAAAAATCTCCTTTTGTAATACGGGTTGCCACTACAAAAAAGTGCCAATTAGGTATAATGCAAAACGGACCATCCATGATTTGGCTATATACCATCCAAGCGTACTCCTTAAGCCATCTAATCTTCAAGTGGCGGTTGCATCCTGCAAGGAACGTAGTGGAGAAGTTATGTGTATGGTGCAAATGTACAGCAATGACCTATTATCTCCTAAGCTATAGTTACACAAGAAATCAAGCACAACTGGTAGAAGCTTCGGTATATGGGAAGACAAAGGACCAGCATACTAGACGGCTTGGGAATACTAACGTATGCCCAAGCCGTCTTCAACCCCGGGTGGGGTGGTGCAACAGCACGTACCCAGCATGCGCACCCTCCCTGGGTACGGGCCTGCATATATACGAACAAAAGCGTCCATGCAAGTTTAATGGAACTGGAATATCTATAGTATTTCTGTGTGTAATATAATTCCTCACACTTGCAAGTGTATTTCGGTCATAAATTTCAGCAATAAAAATATTAATAATGTTACTTCCACCCTTATTGTTTCTCGAATCCCCGATCAACACACCAATACCGCCTGCTGGATCCGCCAGGCTCACACTTACTTGCATGTCACTCTTGCTGATGAATGGATTTTATTCCGAGTGGGCGTTGATGTACTTGCTTTAGTAAGCACATCACAGCACTACTATTGTTGTATCATGCATGAAAATGCAACGCATGTTACATTACACAAGTAAATAAAAACATTCTCTAACGAGAGAGTTGTTGGTATATAGGATTGACCAATGGTGGTGTAAAAAGCACGGAAACAAGAGTAACAGAAATTTTACTGGAAAATTGAAATAGGCCTATATTAAGCCCATTACTCAGCCATGCGCTGTTACCGTACTGACAAGACGTTTTGGCGGCGACTATTTGGCGGAAGGCTCCGCCAACTGTGCCGCCATTAACTTAATATTAATTTTTTTCCGCCAACATGTTATCAGCGGATCCACGGCTTCGCGGAAGGGGGCGGGGGGAGGGACATTACGCACATAATTGTATAAGTATCCCTAGACCTATGGCTCTTAATCTTGCCCTGCTAAATGATTACCGTACATGTAAATGTACAATGCACAGACATACGGCGCCTGTAGTGTTCATACCGGTACTAATATCAAGAGTAGAAGGATAGGAAACGTAGCCAATTAACACGACCTAACTTAACCTGCAGTCCGCATAGTTCTCGTACCCAAATGTCAAGTCTTCTTCAACAGCCGTAGAAAATAGCCATTTCAAAGCCACTTTCGTAGGTAAGAACATGCTTGTATGCGCGCATCATGCACGTAAAGAAACGTTGATTTGGTTTTTCTTTTTTGTAAGAGATTTTTTTTGCCGCTTTAGACATAGATATTATAATATCTATGCTTTAGACGACATCTTGTTGGATGAAAGTTTTTGCTGCCATAAAAGACGAGACAGGAAACAAGCTGACTTTATCTAAGGGGATGTGCACTGGTAGCGTCTTCCTCTTTGTTCTGCAGTCCAGCCTATACTTGGAGTGCCCAGTCCGATTCATCAGGTCTATGCAGACATGAAACGGCACTTTGTTTTCTCCCCGTAGGAAGCTTATTATACCAAAACCAAAATGCGTTGCTGTATAGAATACATTTTCCTACATGCATATTGCATATGGTCCTGAACAGCCTCAAAATACGCACGCTACACGCCGCAGTTTGACCTCATATCAGGAAGTAGTTTTTTGGCCGTCACACGTCAATCTGGCAGAGGGAAAACACACACCTTGCTGTGTATTTTTACGAAAGCTACACGAAAAAACCTTCCAATACGATTTAAACATATCGATTTGCATTCAGTACGCCTCACATCACATATATATGAAATTACAACAAACGCGCGTATCTACCGTTGCAGGCATGTGCCACTGATAAGTATTTACATCACCGTGATTTGTTTCCTATCCTTCTACTCTAATATCTATGCTACTATATACCCGGTAGTGGGTCGGCCATACGAAATAATTCCTTTCTCCCCGCTATACAACTGATACTGTTCAATTCATGGAAGGCCGACCCGACGGCTGACCCGTGCACCCAGTCGATTCAATGACGTTGCATCTGAATCAGAATCCGATTCAGATCTTTCTGATGCTGAGGTTGACGACGAACTTCACTCCAATCACAGGAAAAAAAGTTAGGAATACTACAGAGAAATACCACGGTTTACTACTGCAGTAATAATTATACAGCAGTCTTACATTACTTTGCACCAACTGATATCGCTGTTATTTTAAATGCTGCAAATATCTAGCTAATGCTACAAAATGTCATAGAACGCATTGAGGACCATTGTAACTGGCGTTGAAACAATTGCATTCTGATGTAAATGATGAAATGCAACGATTTACCACCAATGTCGAAATACAGCCACGTGAGAAAATTCTTATCTTTAGCCTCGTTCGCAGACACACAATTCAAATCGTTGGGCGCGGCCCAACATGCATCTGCGCAGGCGCTAAGGTCGTACTATGAAGCGGGAACTCCTTTCGAATTTAAAATCTAGGATGCGCGGGGTGGCAAGGGGGTGGGGGGGGGGGGGGGGGGGGGGGGGCACACACAGTTTGCTTGTATCAAAGTGGTAAGATGATAGACATTTGCTTCTGTGCGTTTTACTGTCCGAGCTTTCATTTTGTCCAGAAAAATGTAAAAGGTTTTAACCGATTCCGGCCAAATTAATTATCCGCAATTGCGCACCCATACGGCCGTAAATTTTTTTCATTTTTAACGGGCGAGCGTCGAGTGGCATATAGGAGCAGAAGAAAGCGGTATGGGTAAGTAACATTCAACCATTAGTATACACTCCCCGGCATATTTTGGTACTCGTGTTTGGTCACGATCGCTGTTTTGTCTGGGTCGCGTGCGTGTACAAAATACGCATTATGGTACTACTTTAAGCAGAGAACAAACATCCATTTCTTCAGGCGGAATAAGAAGTAAGTGAACTTTTCTAGTGTATCTTGTAATAAAAGGTATGGTTTTCTTACGCTAGTGAGCGAATAACGTTAGCAGCAGCTACATAATTTCGAGGTATGTTCTAATTGATGCGCGCGTGCTGTTTCCTGTTTGAATCCGCACCCTCGTCATTGATGAATTGTGGATGGTGTGTTTAATAGTCAGGGAGTGTTGTAGGTTGTGTTCGAGTACTGCTGACAAGGTTGGTACATGTATGTGGGGTTGATTATTATTGGTGAGTGGAAGCTTTTGTGTGGTGTGGGATGCTGGAGGCTTGTAGGTAGTGTATGCATATTGTGGCTTTTTGGAGGAGGATGTGTGGGGTTTGCAAGTATTGAGGCTTATAGGGTTTTGTGTTAGAGGATTGTAGAGTGTGTGTGGGTGTAGAAGGTTTGTGTGTGTTGGTGTCAAAGGTTGTATGTGTCGAAGGTTTGTGTGAGTGTTGGAAGCTTGTAGGTGTGTTTGGGTTTGGAAGGTTTATAGGGTGTGTGGGCGCCAAAGAACAAAAACAGTACTGGTTTGGAGCGCTTCCTGTTGTTCAGCACAATTCTAACTTGTTCAGAGGCCTTCAAATCATCGAGTACAACAGAAGACAATTTGTCTTCCAAAACAAATGTCTCGTAATACGCAGTTACTTTAGAATTTGAAGTTATTTTCTGCCGCAGAGCCTTAAACACCCACACACAAGCCTTTGACACCCCCACACACACAAGCCTTCGTAAACCCACACACCCTACAAGCCTTTGACACCCACACACACACACACTACAAGATTTCAACACCTACCAACACACACCCTAGAAACCTCGTGTGTGTGGGGGTGTCAAAGGCTTGTGTGTGGGTGTTTAAGGCTCTGCGGCAGAAAATAACTTCAAATTCTAAAGTAACTGCGTATTACGAGACATTTGTTTTGGAAGACAAATTGTCTTCTGTTGTACTCGATGATTTGAAGGCCTCTGAACAAGTTAGAATTGTGCTGAACAACAAGAAGCGCTCCAAACCAGTACTGTTTTGTTCTTTGGCGTATATCTGTTTGCATATCACTTGTGTATCATTGTAAGTGCATGTTTATCTCTCTCTGATTTCTGCAGGTGTCCCCATTTTCACTTCCAACGTCTTCAGTTGCTATTACTGTAAGTGCTATGATTACAATTCCTGCTTTGAATGCCATTTAATTGTAGGTGTCACATTTTAGCCCTACTTTTGCTGGTGATCAGATAAATTTCCAGGATGTAAATTGTCAAAGTGTTCATAGATTTATTCCCCCAGTTGGCATCTGATTTCTACAAATCTACAAAGTAGCTAAGTAGCAAATTTTAGTTCACAAACTAACTCCTGTATCCGATATTCCAGAGCTTTTACTCCAAGTCAACCTGTTCCCATGCAAAAAACGACCCCATCACGTCCTCCAGTGAAGGTCTCTGCATGCAGAAGCATCAACTCTCTACCCGTGCAACAGTCATTAGAGGTACAGTATTTTTTCATGCTGTGATGACCTATCTGGATAACATGTACAGGGTGATCAGCCAGAGAAAGGAGCAGGAATATTTGAGGTGAGTGTAAAGGCACACTACACCTATCCGTCAGTATATTGTTGCCCATGCAAACTTCAAATGCCAAGTGCATATGGCAGACCACTTACCTTGTCTCTGTTTTTCAAATTCAACCTGCAGTGATGAAGAATGTGAAAACACAACTAAGTATGAATTGGCTAGGGCCCAAATAATTCAACAGACAAAATGCAAGGTGCATATCGAGTGAGTGCGTGTGAATTCACTCTGCGATTTGGTGGGACCATCACTCAGTTTTAGTTTATTTAACCATTGATGTTATGGAGTTAGGTACAGGGCTGTAGTACAGGTGATAACGGGTTTGAATTCTGACCAATGCATAGTTTTTTTCACCTTTTTGCTTTTTGGGTGAAATCCCCTGCACTTGGTATGAAGGTCACACCTGATTTGGTGTGTCCTACCTTCACACCAAATAATTGGGGGCCTTCACACTTTTGATGTTGCTGCTAGACCACTTACCTTGTCCCTGTTTTCATAGACAACCAGTGATGAAGAACGTGAAAACAGAACTGAGTATAAATTGGCTAGGGCCCGAAAAATTCAGCAGAATAGAGATGTTCCTAATCAGCAAGAAATGGTATGTTACTGTTCAAATTAACACATTCCTATAACATGACTTTCTTGTAACTTACTACCAGTAATACAATGGATGGTGGTGATGCTGTACTCGTTACATCACAGTGGTGGCATTCACAACAGTGCACATGTGTGCATTACAGGGATTGTTGCTCAGATTGACGGGTTTGGAATTCTTAGACCAAAAAAGAACTGCACACTTCAAGAACTTCTAATTTATTTTGGTCATAGAAGAGAAATTAGTACAAATAAATAACCGGCTGGATTGTGTAAAGAGGATGTAATTGTGTTGAAAATGCAATTGATGAAGTTCATTTCTTTATAAAGTTTAGTCCTTGTTAATGTTAATTAATGGCTGCACATTCTCGTTCCCAGACTAATGAGGAATTACTACAGTGCAGTAATGTAAAATCTGGGCACTAGTAACGATATTTGTTGTATTTTCACACACACGCATTGCTCCTGTGAGTCGCTAAAACTATTGCAATACAGTATTACTACAGTAGCAAAGTATGCAAAAGTAGAGCAAATTTTACTACCAATGTAAAAAATACATGCCATGTAAAACACCATTTTTATAGCATTCGCAAATCACAGTTTACATCGGTTTACAACAACATTTACATCAGATCATATGGAACTACTCTAGAACTTCAGGGTAGCAATACAAACATTTTTTCCTGTGAATGGGATGCTTCAGAGGATGAGGAGGATGCAGCCCTGGCTGCCGCTTTTGCGGAGGCAGCAGGTGCTCTTCGGCCTATTCAGTCTAAATAGAAGTATGATCAACAGCTATACGCTAGCATTCATCATTTCATTTCCGCCAATTATAAATCTCCATAAATTTAAAGATTCTGAGACTTCCGCCAATTACAAATCGCCAGTTAGTTAAAATAAATAGTTTTGGCTCCGCCAAATAGTTCTCTCCGCCATTACGTCTTGTCAGTACGGTATTTTGTGAGCGTGCTAAATATAGGCCAATTTCAATTTTCCAGTAAAATTTCTGTCACTCTTGTTTCCGTGCTTTTTACACCACCATTGGTCAATCCTATATATCAACAACTCTCCCGTTAGAGAATGTTTTTATTTACTTGTTTCATAGGTTTTTTTTCACCGTAGTCAATGAAATGTAGGAAGAGCATATAGAATTTGGACGATCCCCTTTATCTCTTAATGCAATAACAAATAACTTTTTTCGACTTATCTGTGTCGTCTCCGCTAAAACCTGACATAGTTTCCGAAGCGGGACACACAGCAGGCTCTGCAGCTTTTGCCATAGAACAGCGAAAGATACAAGCAAATTCAGCGATTTGTGAAGAACTAGGCTGGAGTTGCACACCCCTTGTTGTTGAATCATTCGGGGCCTGGGGCCAACTAGCCTCTAACACATTCAAGAAACTTGCTTCCCGTCTTTCAGTCCAGGTTAACTCCTCCACTTCCACCACTCTGGACAGCATTTATTCCAGACTAAACCTTTCCCTTGTGTGCTCGAATGCCAGAGCATTTCTTGCAAGGGCAGGTCCCCATGCTAGTCTCAGACCTCTACTTAGTTGGTTGACTCATACATAGTTACATAGTTTACTTGTTAAATACTTGTTTATCCTGTACGTGCATTTGTCCATACACTTAATAATTATTCTAATACAACTAATTCATATTTAGTTGTGTTTATTATTAATTGTCCTCGCCCACACTCTCGTCTCCTGCAGGGACGTCCTCCTCCCCGGCCTCCCCGCCATGCTGGGTTGAGCCAGGGTGGCAGTGGCCATGCAGGCCAGGGAGGGAGCACAGGCGGCGGTGGTACCGGCGGGAGCGCAGCTGGTGGTGGCAGCAGGATTATCACTGCTGGTTGTTCCGCCAGGAACACTGGCGGGGGCAGCACTGGTGGTGCCGGCGAGGGTAGCGCTGGTGGTGCTGGCGGGGGCAGCACTGGTGGTGCCGGCGGGGGCAGCGCTGGTGGTGCCAACAGGGGTAGCGCTGCTGGCAGTGGTGGTGGGGGCAGTGCTGCTGGTGGTGGTAGGAGTGGGGCTTCTGGAGGTGGCGGGGTGAAGGGGAGAGGAGTCGGAGGATGTATGTCATCCTCTTCCTCCTCCGACCCCTCTTGATTAAAAAAACCAGTTAGGTCTTCAGCTGCCATCTACATGTACGAGACAGAGACAGACAGTATGATTTTTATATTTTTTCAAGCAAGTTTACACGTGAATCCACATAGAGTATATTATTCAATTCTTACCACTTTTTGCGAAGTGCACTATAATTCAGCGAGTGCATGACTGACTTTTTATACCTGCAAAGCCTTAACACGTGTGCAGACTGCGCTATATTTCTATTGGTCCAATTCCATCATATAAACAGCATGTGCTAAAATTTTATTGGTCAAATTAGAAAATGCTCCAATCGAAACATGGAGGTGTAGCCTACATGAAGTAAAGCTGGATAGTGTGGGAACTCAGGAAGTGAACTACATGACTACATGTAGATCTGGGATAACATGGCACCATGTAGATTGATAAGGATATGTTTTCAGGTGAGTAACATCTGTGGACAGGGTCTGCAGTGTCATGAGTGTGGGCAGAATGTCTGATTTTACATAAATGTGAGAGTAGAAGTACCTTATGGTGAACTGGGTGCACACTGCTTAGGTGGCCACCCTCTTGGTCTTTTTCCACTTCTGGATGTCTTAGATTTTAAGACCACCATTATACTCCATTAGTGCATGAGATTTGGGTTCATACAATGAGTAGCTATATGGGAGAAGGATATGGTTGCACTGTTATTGTCATTTCACCTATAGTTCTCAGCCCTTGCAACTGCAATTATATTCATACAGCTGCAACATACATTGCATGTACATGGCTAGACAGATAAGGAAGCCTTCAAATAAGGAAGCCTTTTTATACATCAGATTAAAACAATAGACACTATTACTACTGTACACACAGTTGCATGCTTTACATGTGAAGTGAATGGTTTTGTGCAGATCCGTGCTGTACATAATCGGGCGGGCCTACTATACCGCGTTTGGTCAGGTAGTAGGGTGACAAGCCCGACCAAACACCGCCCGACTATGCTCTACAAATGTTTCATGCACAGCTTTTTAATGTTAACACAACTTACCTTTGGGTGGTAGTGGTAGTTCTGTGACCTCTGCGGTACCGCGTCCTCTCGGAAGCACATTTAGCCAATCGGACAGCAGGGTCATTCCAATACCGACTCCTTTTAGATGCTTTAATGGCAGCTGAATTGTCCTCGTATTTCTGCCTGTTAGCAGCGCGGTTTCCCTCGAGGTCCTCTTCATATCGCCGCCTTTTAGCACGGTTCTCCTCGAGGTCCTCTTCATATCGCCGCCTTTTAGCAGGTCGCTTAGATTCAATATGGGCCTTGTAGTTGTCGCGTACAGAGGCCTTCTTCTTTTCGGGATCGGCCTTGTAGCTGTCGCGTACAGAGGCCTTCTTTTCGGGATCGGCCTTGTAGCTGTCGCGTACAGAGGCCTTCTTTTCGGGATCGGCCTTGTAGCTGTCGCGTACAGAGGCCTTCTTCTTTTCTGGATTGGCCTTGTAGAGCGCTCGGGCTTTAGCTTTGTTCTCGTCTTGCTTTTGGAGGTATTCCGCTCGTTGCTTAGATCTCTTCTTTTGATTACGCGAAGGCATTTTTAGAAAAACTTCACTAGCCAAAGCAACAACTAAAGCAACACCAGATATTTTTAGTGCAGGTTAGAGTATTTATACTTTCTAAAATTATTAATAATACCTATTACATACATTATTAAATAGAATTTGATATGTGTCTATATGACATGTAAGGGTAATGTGCCGGCAAATTTCGAAGCGATTGATACTATTCCCGTCCTTCTAAACCGGGAGTTATACCTTCCTAAGAAGACGACGACGACGACGATGGAGAATTATTGTAGGACTGGGCACGAGAAATAGGAAATTGTTTGTTTCTTTATACCACACCGTTTTATGACACGGAACAAACGTAGAACTGTAGATCGTTGTGCTCTCATTCCATCGCGATAAAGACATAAGCGATCCGTTTTTCCGTTGTCCCTCCAGACGCTAGTGAAGTTTTATTAATGACATTCATCAACCCTCAATCAATCCTATGAACCGAGAACGTGATGAAGAGGGAGTGAAGGACAACTTCATCAAAGATGACCTTTCCTTCTGAGCTGCTATAAAACCCAATCTTACATGTGGGTTGAGCGGATGTCACACGTGCATGGTTCTTGGACCATGATTTATCAAGATGTCAGCAAGACATGTACGTTTGGGAGTCTGAGTGATCCATACCACTTCCTTTCTCAAGCTCTATAGGTCTGAGCAAAGCAGAGCTAGGCGAAAGAATTCAAAAACCACATCTCGCAGGATGCTGTGGCAACTGAAAACATATGGTCCGGTCTTCGATTGCATGTGGTGTTCACAAGTCGCTCCATCGTATATTATAATTTCCCATAATTAACCACAAAACGATGCAGGCCGGAAACGTTCCATCCCGTAATTGCTGGCGCACGTGGCATTTTATGTTACTACTAGTGTCATGGATGGCGATGCATTGCAAGCTATTGTGTCTGAAGTATGCAGAAGGGTTATACAGGAAATTCAAGGCAAGCTTTCAACCCGTTTATATGCATGACTAATGACTTCTCTTTTTACAATTGTTACTTTTATCACGTATAGGTTCCATTTCACCTCAACCTGCATCAACTCAGCTGCAGCAGCCTACTGCTCCTCAAGTGACACAACCTCAGGTTAGTTAATATAACCTTCTACCTACGGTATACGAATCCTATAAGGCGCTCTGATTTCCATATCACTAAGTAGACGTGCTTACTTTTAATGAATAGTACTCTATTATCTATGCTTATAGCATTTCAATTTGTTATAGCTACATGAATCTATAAAGCCTGTTTACAATTTAAGTAAAGTCGTGCGATAGTTATACAAATTGTGAACACACAACGCCAGCTTCAGTGACGTATTACACGTTGTTTCAGCGATTATTTTATTCCCGGCGACATTACCATGGGCTCATATTGTGAACCAGGCTATCATTGGAATGCAATTAAATACCACACATGCAAATTACTAATTAACCGTATGATTGCGTAGGAGTTATTCGCAGGGCTTTGTGCCTGTAGTAAGGGTACTATCAAAGGAATAGCAGAAAAAGAATTGTTGCAGGAATGGAACTACGTATGCATTGATGTATGCATTTATGTTTATGTTACGTGCGTGAGTGTATTCTTGAATTCACCCCTAAACACACAAGAACTGCACACACAAGGTTTTCGTTGCAACTTCTGATCACGCAATTTATCTACATCTTCATCACTTTGAACCGCTCATACAAGCTCCTCCTTTGTCTGTAACAGCTAAATATCAAAAACCACATCTCAGAAATTCATATAATAGGTGCTTGGTTGTGGTCAACATGCAGAGACCAGGCAAAGTTCATACACACCCACCCACCACTTACACCACACACAACTCCCCCCACACAACTCGCCATACACATGCACACAACACATACACACAACACACTCAACATATGCACATACAACGCACAAATACATAAGCACAATTCAGGCCAGCAGTCTTCACTATTATGACAGAGTGATTGTGATAATCATTGAGGTTAGATCAGATAGGTGGGTTTGAATGGGAGATGAGAGTACTCCCCCCCAGAAGCTTTTCCTGACCTATAGGCTCCATGGTATTAGACATGCACATTTCTATCCCATTTACCAACCTAAGCAATCATTGTATACACATACACAGACAACACACTCAACATGCACATACAACACACACCCAACGATTTGATTGTTCGCATCAGAAACTCGACCTGTTGCGCACAGGAACAAATGGACCTGTTGCGCGTAAGCGATGGAATGTTGATTAAACATTTGATTGAACGTGACGTCACGTCCGGACTGCTAATCTCTATGTCTTAAAGTTGTCAGCCCAAGGAACGGTGACATTTAGTTTCACCAAACCCATAAACAGTTGATTTTCTGGATCTATTTTTCGTTTTTCAATTCCGTACAGGAGCGCCCTCTTTTGACTCTCAGTACTGCAGATCAATAACAACTGGACCAAGGAAGTTGTAGAAGGCCAAAAAAATATGTACCCAGTTAGACTCTAACTAGGCAATCATCGTGTTCGATCCTAAATTTAATCTTTGTAGGTGCATAGTCGTTTCTGGAAGTATTTTGAGTTTCTAGACGGGGAGCATTCACTAATGATTCAGTCTAGATTGAACCCATCGATGGGTAATGCGCCAGACTGTGAGGCATCGTCAACATTGTTGGGCAACTCATGCACTTGATAGTCGCTCACTAGTTGTTCTCCGACATTAGCTACAGAAAGTGGAGGTTGTTTAAAGGTGGAGTCACAGAATTGCTGCACGCTTGATGGTGCCGATGTTACTGATGTTGACAATAGAGAATCTATAGTCGAATTAGCTGCTTATTGGCCTCTCGGTTTTTTGCCCTCTTTCTCGAGAGGGGGGGGGGGAGGGCGAGGATAACCTTTTCCCCGAGGGTAGTTTCGGGGTTGTTATTCGCTTCGCTATTTGGAAAATGTCTGATGGAGCAAACGCGATGGTGAGGCTTTATATCCTTTAAATGGCTGTAAGTTAAATTAAGGATGATTAAATTCTTTGTACCTTACGCGCAACTCGTCCATACAGAGTTCGAAATACCGGATGCCGCACCTGAGTCGCGCAGGTGCTTTTTTCAGTACGCAGGTAGCCCGACACTTATACTTGCACTTGGTGCAGGAAAATACGTTAGAAAGTTTTATGCGTGCATATCGGTACTTTTTAACCAAGCCGCGTAACTAATTATACACTGCACTTATGCGCGTGCATATTGTTTATATGCTGGCTGCGTATTAATATACGCAAAGCACGTGTACAAGTGGATCCCACACAAGAATGCTGTCATGTTCACGCGTTAGTTATGTCTCGTTCGCGCGTAGCAACTTTTATACGCGCACGAATTGCACGCTACTTGCTTGCACTCTATGCGCAAGTGCTATTAGTGTTCAGTTTACTGTGGTACCGTACACGTAGGCATTCTGTTGTGACCTTTGATCCTCGCGTATAAAAACTTTGAACTTTAACAATGATACTAAAACATATTAAATTGGCTTTGGAGATCGTTCAACCAACGGCTCTGTAGATACCCAATCAATTGAGATGGAGGTCCAGCGTATAAAAATTGCCCACAAACTTGGCGGAGAGTGCATTTTGGCAATGAGAGGTAAAATTACATCTGTCTAAATAGCTTCTAGCAAAGGTTTTTTAATTGGAACAACGCAGACAATGAGGGGCGTATCCCTACCAGAGCATAAGCAGCACTGGTGTTGTTTTCTGCTGCCATCTTGCAACTACAACCTTTGCTACATGCATACTAATTGTTCTTTTTCAATGCAACAATGTGTTACATATGTGCTGTAGACAGACCATGGTGCAGGTGGAACAGTTAGTCATCAGCACCATGTGCGGGGCTTTTGTAATAGTATTTCGATCCATAGCAAAGATTCTACAGGGTTCCCATGCTATATTGAATAGGTATTAAATTTGCTTTTTTTTTTCTTGAAAAGGTATTTGAAAAGGCATTGCAATGCAGGCAATATCTTGAATTTCCTACTCCATTTTAATCGCAGTTGTAATATTGACTAAAAACTCAAATAACACATCATGTGCAGAAGTGTCTTTTTCATTTGGAGTGAATTTAAAGTCATGTCTCAAAGAATTGCAAAATCTATATGAATTAAATAACAGTGATTGAGAAGCAATTAAAGTAATACATGTAGCAACTTTGTTTACACCATTGTTTATGTATTTTTGTGCAACAAAGCAGGGCGTTTTATTTTTTAATTGTGATTTGTTGAGTGTGAATGAGGAATTAAATAGGGTATTTCATAAGTCTTGAAAAAGTCTATTTTGTCTCATATTTTTAGTGTGGGAACGTGTTCTAGTCCCTATATTTCATGTAGTGGTGATGTAATTCACCACTAACAGAACAAATTGCATGGCTGTGCTTTAAAGTTTTTTTTTCATCAGGGTTGGAGTCCCTGAAGTTTAAGTAGCCCAAAGACGCATAGTTTTCCCGTACTTTCGTTTCTATAATCAAGCACTCCTAACGTGTATACTAAATCATAGACTATTATCGATACAGCTGTACGCCTATAGGCGTGTGCCGGCAGAGCCCGCGTATTCAATTTTACACCTATAGGCGTATTTCGGCATGAAATTGTTAATGTGCATATTATTATTATTTTTGTATTCATTATGTTATCCTGTTGGTATTCATGAGTAATATTATTATACTTAATAATAATAATAATCCTTATGATGTAATGTAAGTATAGTTATCATTCATGAACAATAGTATTGTGTATTCTAGCTTCCATACTTTATTCATTCATTTATTCTTTGTACAAAAAAGAATGCAGTATAAAATAGTAATAAATAGCCTAGAACTTACATAATGTATGCAATTCAATTTACTTATGTGATGTCATACCACTGTAGACTATTCCACAGACTGCTCTGTCCCACCCTGGACATTCTAATTCATCGGTATCTGTAGGTGTTGGTGTTGATTGTCAGCCTTCACAGTCTATTTTGTTGCAATCATACCGTAATCGGTCTACTTCGCAGTCTACTCCGTTAATACAACTACAGTGTACTCCATCATCATCATCATATTCTAACAGGTCTACTCCGTTAACACAACTTCAGTGTACTCCATCATCATCGTATTCTAATAGGTCTACTCCGTTAACACAACTACAGTGTACTCCATCATCATCATCATATTCTAATAGGTCTACTCTGTTATCACAACTACAGTGTACTCCATCATCATCATCGTATTCTAATAGGTCTACTCCGTTAACACAACTACAGTGTACTCCATCATCATCATCATCGTATTCTAATAGGTCTACTCCGTTATCACAACTACAGTGTACTCCATCATCATCATCATATTCTAACAGGTCTACTCCGTTAACACAACTTCAGTGTACTCCATCATCATCGTATTCTAATAGGTCTACTCCGTTAACACAACTACAGTGTGCTCATTCGTCAAATCAGCCTACTTCACAGTGTATTCTTTCAAACCAGTCTATGCAATCACATTATATTCCATATAGTGATCAGAGCACACAACAACCTTCAAGATCATTTCATCAGTCTGCACTGTCACAATCAATTCTATTTTGTGATCAATCTTCACAGCATGATATGTCATCACCATTTCATCAATCCAGTAGTCGGGGACCTGTCTCATGTTCATCGTCAGTCTTAAATTCTATGTTCACACGCAAACGCACCCGAAATTCCTCCCACCGAGAGAAAAATCGTACTAAAGCATGGACTCATACATTTTTTTGTCTTCATGACATCAAATGCAGTGAAGTTCCATCTGTTGCGGAAAAAACGAACCTTGCAATTTCTGGCCTTGGGGAGAAACGATTTTCCTTGCTTGTTACTAATGATCCAGCTGACTTAGACAATGTTCTGTTCAGTGAGTACCCCACACTTGAGAATGCAGGTGGTTACGATCTATTACTCAAGGAAAAGGGATCTAATGAACTTCTTCTAATTGAGTGCCCTCCTGGAGGATACACCACACAGTATATTAGAAATGTAATAGGAGGCGCAAAGGTGTATGTGCGACCATTGCAGAGAAGCATCCCTTTAAATAGCAAAATTGACCAGGTATATATAGCTTCATACACGAATAACATGTATATCACTCATCATGTTGTTTTAGCCTCTTCATCTGCAGCAATGTTTGAACTGTAATGAGTTGATAGCCAGGCATGAATTTGCTAGTCATCTAGCAGTGTGTTCTGTGAAGTAAGTTATGCATTGAAATTGAATTGTGGTGTCGGTTATATTTCATTTATATTTTGTAGTCAAATCCCTGATGAGGATGTTGGGAAGGTCTGCACAGGGAAGTAAGTATTGTGTGGAAAAGGAAAATTTATTTACTTCATAAATTATTTGTACCAGACCTCAGAATGTGGAAGATGAAGAGTTTATTGAGGAATCATGTCATGTAAGATGATATATGGTGGTGCTTCAATAATAGACGTAACCTATGTGTGCATCAACAAGGGAGGACAGTAGTTATTCAGTACATTTAAAAAATGTTAATAATATCATAAGATGATTTTTTTCCAATGTTGTCCATAATAATTAGTCTTCAAGGTCAATTGGTTTATTGGAACTTAGCATTATTATCCCTCTCATTTCAAAATGACCACTTTAAAAGTTATAATTCTTTGAAAATAAGAAAAACCAGCTTGCAATGATGGAATGTCACATCCCTGCAACAACGGAAAATAAGACATATTCATAGGAATGCTGTTGGTGTACATAGCGCAACTATACTGCTTTCATCTATAGATATGGATATATTTGGACAGGCCTGCACCAAATGAATTTACCGCATGAAAGTACTATGGCTGCGCTATATACACTAACAGCTCTCCCAAGTCAACAATGAATATGCCTTATCTTCCATTGTTGCAAAGGTGTAACTTTCCATTGGTTGCAAGCTGGCGTTTTCTACCTTTTTGTCTAATTTCTAGAATGGGGCAAAACTGTTTTCAGGTGAAATGCTATATTGAAATGAATGAATCTTTCAAGCTGTTTTTAGTGTAATTCGAATAATAGAACCCTAAAGTGTGTTTACTAAAACTTTTGTGTGCCTATCATGACAGTGGTATCTTCAACTTAAAAGGTTTATTTCTAATTGTAGGCATATAAATTCATAATTTCCTTTGTTTCCTTACTCTTTACTAAATGAAATACTACATTTCCAATTTCATTTTCATATCTTGTTAACTATCATGTATAGATAGGGTCATGCGCTTTTTAATTAATGCAGGACTATTCAGCTTCAGCAGTTTTGCAGTTTGATGGTTCTATGTCAAGATTGGATGGCTCAAATCTGAGCACGTTGAGGTAAATATTTTTTAATTTAACAAAGCCATTTTATGTGTGTGTGTGCGTGTGTGTGTATGTAATTTGTATTTATAGTATTTCAGACATAGTTCTCAATCTTGAAAGACAACTGGAAAGTACTGCAAGTTACTATTTTGTTGTCAGGAGAGGCTTTGTCTTAGAGGACACTTTGCAGTGCTTAACTGACTCATCGTTTTCACCCACCAAGAAAATTAAGGTATGTTTTTAAATGGTACGTCAACTTTAGCAGTGTGTTTTGATGTACATGTAATTAATTTAACAAATTACGGGACTTCTGAGACAATAGTATGATAGCCTTGTTTGTGCTTACTCTAGTATTTATGGTGTGCATGAGAATGTAATTCAAGTATTAACAACCATAGTGCAAACCATGTACTAAGATGATCTTACTGCCTCATGTCCTGGGTGTGTACCATGGAGCACGTTTGTATATCACAGGGTAGTATTTAAGCAATGTGCGATTGTCATATTGTATCTGTTTGGGCTGAACCACTGCTTTTGTCATTGCTGGTGTATTTGATGTTGATAACAAGTGTGTATATGCTCATATATGCTCGTGTATAACATGTAATGATGTGAATATTAATATCGCATTCCAGCAATATACGAATGCTTGTATAGCCTATCTCCATTCACTAGCAAGTAAACAAAAATATTCTCCATCAAGAGAGTTGTTGGTACATAGGATTGACCATTGGTGGTGTAAACAAGAGTGACAGAAATTTGACTGGAAAATTGAAATAGGCCTATATTTAGCCCATTACTCAGGCATGCACTGTTATAATGCGAGTGTGCTAAATATAGGCCTATTTCTATTTTCTAGCCAAATTTCTGTTACTCTTATTTCCATGCTTTTTACACCACCATTGGTCAATCGTATATACCAACAACTTTCTCGTTAGAGAATGTTTTTATTTATTTGTTCGTAAGTTTTTTTCCTCCCTTAGACTGTTGTAGTGAATAATCAAAATTTGGAAAGGTCATAGGGCGATCATCCTTGACCTTAACTTTTTGTGCAATAAACTAATAATGGTAAGGATAGTAATAACAAAAGTACAAATTGGTCTCGTCCTCGAGGGTGGCTGCATCCTCCTCCACGGCCTCCTCTCCTGCCAGGTTCTGGTCATGTATCAGCAGCAGGAGCAGTGCTGCTGGTGCTGATGGTGGGGGGGCGGGGGGGGGGGTAGGGAGGCAGCACTGCATCTGCTAGAGGTGGAGGTAACACAGCTGGTGATGGCTGGGTAAATGGAAGAGACGGAGAGTGGACTTTCGTAACTTCACGGATAGTTTTTAGCAATGACCCTACTTTTGCTCTTCACACACCCAGTGGTTTAGAAACCAATGCACCTGCACTAATCTTACTTACTGCTGCATGGGCAGATCTTGTAGCAACCTTTGAGTTAGCAATCAATGAGACTTACACAAGGCATCATTTACTTCACTTAGAAGCCACTATCCCTAAGAATAGCTTTTTTCAAGAGCACCATTATACTAATGAGATCTGGGTTCATACAAGGAGTGGGTACATGGGAGAAGGATATGGTTGCAGTAATTTCCATTTCACTTAGTACTCAGCCCTTGCAACTGCACTTAAGTTGCATGCACAGGCAGGCAACAATGGCGTAGGAACGTATTAAAGATTGGGGGGCCAACTTCATAATAAAATATCAGTGAAATAGTAGGTGGAAGGTTGCAGACGTGTCATTGGTGTCAACAATGGGGGGGGGGGGGGGGGAGGCAGGAGAGGGACCCCTCCTGCACGGAGTGCGGAAGCTTTGGTAGTTAATTGGCTTATGAAACCTCACGGTCAGTCATAGTACGTTGTACAGTACGGCATGGTTAAAATTCGATGCTTAAACATTACCAAAGCCATACAGTCGCTCAGATTGCGATATGATAATAGCAAGTGAGCATGCGCAGTAGCTTGTTTCCATAGTATTAAAATGGCGTGGTTGTTGATTTCAGGCATTAACTATAGTTACAGCCGCCACACAATCAGTAGTCGTACCGTGGCATACTTAGCTGTTCCGTACCATGTCGTACCAAAGATATGTCGTGGGAACATTGAATTGTATAATTTTATGATTGGGGGGGGCCAGGTTCCTATGCCACTGGGCAAGCCCTTACATGTACAGCATTTTGTACATCAGATAAGGAAGCCTTTTTGTACATCATCAGATTAACAATGACACCCCAATATTCAATAGACTGGTCACAAAGGAGGGCTACTGAACACACAATGCATGCTGTACACATGTTGCATGCACATCTTTTTAAATAGTACAATACAACATGCCCATGACACACCTTTAGGTGGTAGTGGTAGTTCTGTGACCCCTGCGGTACCGCATCCTCTTGGCAGCATGTTAAGCCAACCGGATAGTGGGGTCATTCCAATACTGACTATTTCCAGATGCCTTAATGTCTATTGTCCTGAGTGTCCACTCGGGGGTACAATTGGACACCCGGGTGGACAGCAATAGAAGTCAAGGAAGAGACCTAGTGGCATTTAACGGTACTGGCTTATAGAACAAGTCGTTTCAGGATCGGGCCGAGATAAGTAAGGCTTAAATCCTTTCGATACCAGTAAACGAGCCGTGCTAGCAGACCTATCCATTACGCTCCGACTGATCTGCATGGAGCGTAATGGATAGGCCCGCTAGCACGGCTCGTTTTACGAATACCAAAAGGAGTTAAGCCTTGCTTATCTTGGCCCGATCCTGAAAAGACTTGTTCTGTAAGCCAGTACCATTCAATGCAGCCAGGTCTCTTCCGTGACCGAACGGCAAAATCTTTTTTTGCTGTCCGCCCGGGTGTCCAATTGTACCCCCGGGTGGACACTCAGGACAATAGACATTAATGGCAGCTGAATTGTCCTTTTTTAGCAGCGTGGTTCTCCTCAAGGTCCTCCTGCCTTTTAGCAGATTGCTTAAATTCAATATCTGCGTTGTAGCCGTTGCATACAGAGGCCTTCCTCTTTTCGGGATCGGCCTTGTAGCTGTCACATACTCAGGCCTTCTTCTTTTCGGGATCGACCTTGTAGCTGTCGCGTACAGAGGCCTTCTTCTTTTCGGGGTCAGCCTTGTAGCTGTCGCGTACAGAGGCCTTCATCTTTTCGGGATCGGCCTTGCAGCTGCCGTGTACAAAGGCCTTCTTTTCGGGATCGGCCTTGAAGAGTGCTCAGGCTTTAGCTTTGTTCTCATCTTGCTTTTGGAGGTATTCTGCTCGTTGCTTAGATCTCTTCTTTTGATTATGCGAAGGAAACAACTTCACTAACCAAAGTAGCAACTAAACTGCACCATAAATTTAGTGCATTTATACTGCCTAAAATTATTAATAAGAATCTATTATAAACAATTCCTATATAGAACGTGCTAGAAGTGATATGCGTCTATATGATTTTAAGGGCACCGTGCAGGTAAATTTCGAAGCGATTGGGTACTATTGCTGTTCTTCAAACTGTTCGTAGCTCGAGTTATTCATTCCTAAGAAGAAGAGGATGACCAAGAATTATTTTAGGATTGGGCACGAGAAACAGAAATTAGTTTCTCTAAAAGCACACTATTTTATGACACGGAACCTAGATTGTTGTGCTCTCATTCCATCACCACAAAGAGGTAACCATTTCTCCATTGTACCTCCAGACGCAAGTGAAGGTTTTTAAAATGATATTCATCAATTCTCAACCAATCCTATTTTGAACCTGCAGCAGTTGTATTAAATATAATACTGATACATATGACATTGTACAATATATGATTACCAGCTGAATAATTTATTTGCCAAATTAATTTTACTATTGTTTTGAAATGTGTTGTACGTTATGCATAGGTTGATCGCCTTAGTTCAGTGCTTAAACTGATGAAGTTTTGTAAGAGAAAGTTTGTTACTTTGTGGTATATGTCCGTGGACTATAGCATCACCACTAGACCGACGTCTAACAGCGATTTTTCATTCTAGAAACTGTACGCTAGTGTTGCATGAAGCTTAGGTTTGTCACCAAACTACGTATGAATGGTAGGGTAGTCTTCTATGTATAGATACCGTTGTAATCTTTTGTATGAAGCAAATAAAAAGTCCTTCGTTTGAATATGCATTTTATTATAATTGATGCACAGCTGGTTTTTAAAATTACTTTTTCATGAAATGTTTTGAGTGCAGTACCTGGATGCCTCTTGTGACTGTTTATTATCCTCTACAAATTAACAAAACATGTTATAACAGCGCTGCCTTGTCACTTAAAACTATCTTTGTACACCATAACCGGCTGCACGTCTTTAGATGCTTACAGCTGGTAATCAGATATATAAGTCCACATGTCAGGGTTACTCTGAATTCTCTGCGTCGACCATCCATCCAAACTAGCAAACCAACCTGAGGTCCATGATTTATTTATTTTTGGCCACTTTCCACATGCAGCTCTTCCATTCATCTTGTGTGATCTTCATCTAGGCTTTCTGCAAGCTATTTTCCTGTCTATGCACATAGCTATCCTGCTGGCAACATCCAATATTACCTCTTTACAATAATAAAGCAGCATGCTATAATGCAACAGAGATAAATCTTTCACAGCATGCACATCTTGTTATATGCACTTACCTGTGGATGGTATTTTTAGGGAGTGTACAGTTTTACTCCAGCCTAGCTGTTTCATATTTGCAGTTGCCAATATATGGATCGATACAGTATAAATCATCGTATGTGCATGATGTACTGGTGTCAGTTGTGAGAATGTAGAAGTGAATGATCTCCAGGTAAGATGTTTTGAAGGCCGAAACTTCATCACGTAAAGTGTATGGCAACAAAACAATTAGGCCTACCATCTTGGAAAATTTGAGTCTCCATGCATTGTGAATCTCTCATCAGTTCGCCGTCATCTCTGTTGGAAACGAAAACAATTACCTTCACGCTGAATAACGCATTTCCTCCATGAGTATATTTATATGTACGTAAACTGAGTAGTGTAGTATAAACTTATGACAGAGACAGTGAGAACACGCAACGCACACATACACATCTAATTAGACAAGTAAATAAAAAAAATTCTCTTTGAGAATAAGAGTGGGATGTAGGTTTGGCATTGGTGGTGTAAAAAGCAAGGAAACAAGACCAATTATGGATTGGTACCAGAACACAACAAGACGGTCCTACATTCATTTAGCCAAGAACCATGATTTCAACTTGCTAAATGTAGGACCATCTTGTTGTGTTCTGAAGGGGAAAAACCAAGCAGCTAGTGAGCTTTTAGACTGTTCTACTTCTACTTTTCAGTTCATCAGAGGATCACTTGGGGGAGGGTTTGAACTAGATTTTCACTTGGAGGCAAGACCATGTTGCCCTAGGCAATCACACCCAGTACTGGGACTATAGATATAGCAAATTCTGAACCACCAGTGCATTGATTGGTAAGCTAGTGCTGCATGCTCTAACGTTAGAATTCCATATGGTCATGAACGTCTACAAGTTAGAAGTTGTGAAAGAAAGTAGCCACAATCTTGCGGCAAGTAGTCCATATGCATTGACGATTGCTGACCCTGCTGTAGGAGACACAAGCACCTCTTGATGTATGTGTTGTGCAGGATTGCCTGAGAGTGTTGTACCACAAGTAGCCATCAGGTCTTTTCTTTTTCCATCAAACCATCCTACTCCATAAGCTTTGTGACCCTGCACAATGGCACTGAGTACCACGCTTTTGGAATTTGTGTGCTTCCATATACCATTTGTGTGCTGTCTTGTGTATTCTCTGCCTATAAAATAGGTACCATGCTGCAATCACAGTCTTCACAGTGCTGAAGGCACTGTTTGTGATTACGGCGTGAGCCTTGCTGTACTATATGTAGGGGACTGACATCCTGAGGGTCACTACCGTACCAGCTCTATATTCACATTCACACCCACACCTTCACATAGTTTAGCCGCCTCATGATGGAACTCAAAAAATCCCCAACACCTTTTGGCTTTCATTACAGTTGAATCCGTTTACGTGTGACCATTGCAGAGAAGCATCCCTTTAAATAGCAAAATTGACCAGGTATATATAGCTTCATACACTAATAACATGTATATAACTCATCATGTTGTTTTAGCCTCTTCATCTGCAGCAATGTTTGAATTGTAATGAGTTGATAGCCAGGCATGAATTTGCGGTACTTATCTTTGCAGAGCCTATCTACAATTATATTAGAGGGTGCATTTTGTCATCTATTGAAGTACCTGTGGATGCTATCCCTAGCTTTCTGAAGTGCTGTAGCTCCCTGGGAACCCAGGTCCACTGTATCAACCTTACTAAGATGCTTTCGAATGGCTAAGCTGTGTTTGTTGCCTTTCACATAATGAGTAGGAATGTCATCTTGCATGATTAATCAGTTTTTATGATTGGTGGTGGAAGATGTTAGGGTGTGTGTTTTCTTCCTCCCACAAGTTTAAAAAAATCTTAATTTTATGAAGTCATACTATCCACCATTTTTTCCCCACCAGTTTTAAGGTGGAATCAAGTGAGTTGCTTTCGTATTCCAGAGATTTTTAATGTTGCCTGGCTTTACCAGGGCTGCTGTCAGTAAGACACCAATACACTGCATGAATTTATGCTTTGAAACAACTTTGTTGACACAGCTCGATGTAGTTCCAGCACTCTGTCAAAGTAGCTGTGTGGAAACATTATGTTAAAACAATCTTCCATAGAATGTTAATCATTGGGCCACTTAATTCATGCCTAATCCCACTCCAGCTCGTTGATAGATAGATATCCCTGAGTCAACTCTCACTTCTGTCCATAAGGCTCCAAAGGGTCATCCACTGAAGTGGTTTGTGTGCCTACCTGGTTCACATATGGGGGACACTTCAACTTTCTCATCTTCCTCGACTTCATTTTCATCTCTTTCTCTGCCAAAATCCTCTTCCTCTACTTCACTGTGGGTAGGCCGGGTGATTTGCTCTACACAATCTTGAACATACGATGCGGGTACGGACAAAGGTGGTGATTGGGTTTGTTTGAAAAACACCATCCTGTGTTGGAACACATATGTTTTCTCACTGAACCCTCAACTTCTGTTTTGTAGGCTGGACGATAACCTTGCCCTTTATTTCGGTCGCTTTCCACATGGTACCGTAGGCGATCATCAATTCATTCTTGAATGGTAATTTGGATCCTAGCTTTGACACTTTGTCGTGTAGCTTGGGACTGCTGTCGTAGTTATGCATGGCGGATGAAGCCTGGTCCCAGGCACAACAAAGGAAGCCATTACTTTGATTGCAATTCCGTTATTTACATGTTTTAAAAAAATCATAAGGTATACCCTACGATATACTATACGCTAGGCAATTATTGGTTAAGAATCAAATAGGATTATCGTTCATAAAGACAACAAATTTATGTATTCTTGTAATTCATACGTGTCTATTTTGCAACATGCTTTGGCTATATGTGTTTTGAAATGGGTTCATGTTCGATATATGCTACGGATACTCAAGATGGATAATCACATAGACTGGATACATGCAAGTCATTATTTAGTTCTACTGTGCATAGCTATGACAATAGCCAAATGCTAATGAGTTACAGCTACTTTTATATCTGCAAATGGCAAGTTAGAATTTCAGGAGCAGCTATTAGTATTGTAATAATTTTGTAGCTGCAGTAAAATAAATTCTACATTCATTTTTCAGGTTGAATTTGTAGATGAATCAGGCATTGATGCAGGAGGGCTGTTGCGGGAGTTCTTCACACTCGTATTCAATGCTATTGCAGCCAAGTACTTCTTTAGTACTGGAACACTTCGTCATAATTCTATGGCACTTAAGGTTAGCATTTATTATTATTATTGCTTGGTATTCATATACTGCGGTAACTTTTAGGACAACACATTCTATAAGATTGGTCAGCTGATGGCAATGGCCCTGGTTAATGGTGGGAGTGGATGCACTATCTTTGCAGAGCCGGTCTACAATTATATTAGAGGGTGCAATTTGTCATCTATTGAAGTACCTGTGGATGCTATCCCTGATGAAAGTGTTAGAGGAGTATGCCATGAGGTTAATTCCTTATATTTCCCCTAGACTTGTTTTTACAGCTTCTTTTTTTGACATATATTTAGCTTAGTTCGTGTGAAGATATGGGCACTTTCATCGCAACACACGATATTCTACTCCAAGAATGTGGTGTAGAATGTTGTTCGTCGAACAAATCTCTCGTAGCACAGGGGATAGGGCTACACTTTTCAATTTTAAGATGCAAGGCCGAATTAGATCAATTGAAGAATGGCTTAGAAAACCTTGGTGTCTTGAATGCTATAGAAGCATTTCCAGAGCTCATGAAAGTATTCTTTGTTTTAAATACAAAGAAGTTAACAGCTGGTTAGTTTGTGCAACGACATGTGTTATGCATGGTGGTCTTATATTTTCAATGTGGTTGAAAGTGTTAACTTGTATTTTTTTTAGATGATATCTGTATGATGTTCAAAGTAACCTATTCAGAAAGAGGTTGTGACAATCGGTTGAAAGAGGAAGCCACATATATCATGTTTAAACAGTACATGCAAAGATGTGCAGGTATGCATTGCATATTTGATTGTGTATAGTTTACTTGTGCTTGTGTATTTTCAGATGTTACTGATGAGACAAACAGCAAGAGTGAGTATATAAATAAATGATTGCTTTTTTAGGCAGATGTTTAATGCTACTTATTTAGTAGAAATCAAATGTTTTGATTGGCTAATATGGCCTACAGTGGGCATCAGATTATTAGACCACCTGATGATGAGACAAAAAGAGTGTCATTATCAGTGTTGAAACTTATGAACCTCAATGTTGCTTTGCCCAAGAGTGATGAGTGCTTGCTCCTACTTCAGTAATGAGCAATTAATGTATTTCCAGTCAATGATATCTCTATTTGGTCTTATAATTGGTCACCCACTGTATATTAAAACATAGTAATTTGTTTTGTGTCCCCAGGTATACAGGGTGATCGGAAAGTCACGCAAAATGGTATAACTCCAAACTGAGCATTGAAAAATTATGCTATTGAAACCAAAATCATGCCAGTGATTAATATAGTTATTAATTAGTAGTTATTAAAAGTTACTGCTCAGTTATTTCAATGTTGAGTTATAGAGTTATATAATTTTGCGCAACTTTGAAATTACCCTGTATTACGGGAGCAGATGAACTGCAATTAGCTTTGATGATGCCTGCTACAGGAGGTTGTTTCATTTGAGAAAATTTAATTATACATGTCACATTTAATTATACATTGTGATTATTATATAGTTTTTTGTGTGAGAATTCTATATATGAGCATTACACGTATTTTCAACCATGAATAATTTGATTTGATTATGGGGGTGCAAGATGTTAGGGTGCAAGTGTTTTCTCCCTCACAATTTGCGGTCACTTGTCATTTATTTTTATTACAGGAGTGACACTATCCACCATTTTATCTTTTTTCACGGGTTTTGAATGCATTCCTCCACTTGGACTACCACTACAACCTTCTCTAACATTTGACGAAGTCAGTATGTATCCTACAGCATCAACCTGTGTAATGCAGCTACGACTACCAGCTAAACATGCCGATTACAACGAATTTGAGCGCTACATGGATGAAGGTTTACTTAGTCATGGGGGCTTTGGAGTCAGCTAAAGTGTTTTGCTTTTTCCCTTTCTAACCGTTATTTGTCATTTATTAATGTATTTTACACATCAAACTTTTATACTGTGATTTTTTCCCCTCTCACCCTTTACATGCATTTGTAAACAATCAACTCTGTGATTGTGTTATCCTGTTTTTTTTTTTAATTTCAGCTTTGAAGACTGACATCAATATATCCCTCGAACAGCGACGGGCCACTATAGTGACCATACGCTAGCGCCTGCGCATTGCGGAAGGCCACTTTAGTGGCCAAGCGGGATGGCATAATGTAAACGCGTAGCGCGGGCGTGTGTAAACAATTGCAGCTGCGCGCGGTTTGTTTACACAATAAAAATTGAATTCTACGCGTAGTGTGGCTTCCATTTGGGTGCATAGTTGCGGCGATGAATAGAAGCAGGTCCCTTCCTTCGGACCCCGAATTCCTCCTCCAATACATGGAGGACATTGATAGTGACTGTAGCGATGATGAATTCGATGGCTATGTTGATGATGATGTCATCAAGGCGCTCCCTGGAGAGATGAATGATGGTGGTGCAGCAATGGAGATGATGGATATGATAATGAACGGGTGCAACATAGCTGCTGAAGAAGATGTAGTAATGGAAGGTGAAGAGGGTGGTGTGTTTGTGGATGAAGGAGATGAGGGTGTGGGAGCAGAGGGTGGTACAGTGCTTGTGTGTGAAGGAGATGAGGGTGTGGGAGCAGAGGGTGGTGCGTTTGTGGGTGAAGAAGATGAGGTGCATGCAGTGGAAAGTGACAATAGTGTGTCAAATGGAGCAGGTGATCCGCCAAGCAACAGAGGTGGTGGTAGCATCCCTGATTTCAATCAGCACAGTGGTGCAGTGAAGAACTTGGGCAGAATGGAGCCACTTGACTGCTTCTTTGAACTATTTCCTGAGGACCTAATAGAATACATAGTCATGGAGTCAAATAGGTATGGAAATCAGTACATCGTCAGCCATGCAGCACACCTGAGAAATCACCCCAAAGCCAGGGCACACCAATTTACACGGAACATGTTCACTCACCATGACTTGCAAAAGGTACTGGGCCTCATCATTTGTATGGGTATTGTGAACATGCCAAGTGTTGAGCACTACTGGAGTACAAGATGGCCATTCAGCTCCAACAATTTTCGCTCAATTATGAGCCGGGATAGGTTCTTACTGGTGATGAAGTTTTTGCATTTGGCGGACAATTCAAGAATGATCCCAAGGGGGCAGCCAGGTCACAGCAAAATCTTCAAGGTTGAGCATGTAGTGAAGTCACTGGTACAGAATTACAAGTCCAGCTACATTATGAAGAAAGAAGTAAGTGTGGATGAGAGTATGATTGCATACAAAGGCAGACTTTCATTTCTGCAATACATGCCCAAGAAGCCTCACAAGTGGGGTATAAAGGCTTGGGTACTGTCAGAGGCACACACAGGTTACACTTGGAACTTCCAGTTGTATACTGGAAAAGACGAAACTAGGAAAGATGACACTCCTCTCAGTACCCATGTGGTAACCGAGCTCACAAAGGAACTAGAAGGGAAGGGTTACCATGTTTACATGGACAACTTTTATGCCAGTCCTATGTTATGCAAGTACCTTTATTCAAAGGGCTTTGGCAGTTGTGGAACTGTTCGATTGGACAGAAAGGGTATCCCACATTGGTTTAAAACAGCAACTGTCAAGAAAGGGGAGATTGTAACATACAATGACCCTCCTGTTCTGGGACTAAAGTGGCACGACAAACGTGTAGTTGCACTCCTTACCACCATACATGATGACAGCTTGATCTCCAAATCCCGATGGAAGAAAGGTGGTGGTGGCCAGCAAGCTGTACAAAAGCCAAGCTGCATTGAACAATATAACAGCCATATGGGAGGTGTTGACAAGGCTGGTCAACTGCTACAATATTACGGCTGCACCATTGTGTCAAAGAAGTGGTGGAAGCGTGTGTTTTTTCACATGCTGGATGTGACACTAGTGAATGCGTACATCTTATATTACACATCAGCAGTAGGCAAGCCAATGTCCCACCTTGACTTCAGGATTTCTGTTGCCAGAGGTCTGGTCACTGCAGGAGAAGCGGAGATACCCGATTCTGCCTCATCTGTTCTAGGCTGCCCTATGCGATTGCTGGGGCGCAACCATTTCCCAGAACCAGCTGGAGGAATGCCTGACTGTGTTGTATGCAGCAACAGACAGAATGGTAATAGAAAAAGGTCCAGCTACAGATGCAGCAGCTGCAAAGTTGCTCTGTGCGTGCACCCATGCTTTGGGAAGTACCATACTTTGAAAAACTATTAGTTCTTAGTCATAACAGTCACATAACTATTGCATTTGCATACACTGGGTGGAAAGAAATTTTGCTGTGTGAAACATAAATGTGGCACAAGGTGTTGGTGTAAAATTAAACAACCATAGTTTCATCCTAATACAAAAACCATTTTACACATCAACCATGTTTCCTCCTACTTACTACTCAACCCTACACCACAACCAATTTACACCTCAACCATGATCCATCCTTACACATCCACCATGCTTCATCTTACACTTCAATCATGTTTCAGCCTTACACCTCAACCATGTTTCAGCCTTACACCTCAACCATGTTTCATCCTCACACCTCAACCATGTTTCATCCTCACACCTCAACCATGTTTCATCCATCACACCTCAACCATGTTTCATCCTCACACCTCAACCATGTTTCATCCTCACACCTCAACCATGTTTCATCCTCACACCTCAACCATGTTTCATCCTCACACCTAAACCATAATCTATTGCAGAATGACAACATGCTCCATCCATCATGCTCCATCGATCAGGCCCTCCTTCCTTCATCAACACCATAATCTATCCAAACAGGACAACCATGCTCCATCTCTCACAAGAACCACACGAATCCCAACACCACAACCACACTTATTATACCACAAATATGCTCCATCCAAAACACTACAACAATGTAAGATCCTTACATTACAACCATTTCCATCCACACATAACAACCTCACTACACACAACCCTTACCGTTTCGCGTGAAGTTGAAAGAGAAATAAAGTGACGCCCAACGTTGACCGTTTCATATCGTATTGGTATCACGGAAGTCACGAGGACCTGTTGAACATCTCGTCAGCTGGTGTTCAATCGACGCGGTGAGCAAAAAAAAACACCTGAACGGCTGAAAGCGCTGAAATAAGACGAAAAGAAGGATTAGAGATACAAATCATGAATTCTAATAACACTTACCCAACGCACAGAGATGACTTGCCTTCTACTAAAAAGACGGTACCTCTAGACCTTTTAATTGACGCGCACTAGACAGAGTTCGTATGTGAAAAAATACACGGATAGCGTCCTAATGACATAAATTCGAAAGTAAAACCACTTCTTCACCTTCGTTGATAAAATCAGCATAATCCGACGCGTTTCTAAGGAGATACACGCAAGAGCGCTACAACACTACAATTTGAAATTTCTATTTTAAAAACCCTCCGCGTAACGTAATGCATCATGAATATTAATTAGCGCTGGTCGAGGGATATACTGTAACAACAACATAGTACACACATACACATACATAAACTACCAAATACAAGGCAAACATTTTAGTCTGACAATTAAGGAAGCCCTGGTCCATCTTCTCCACTTCACTCTAGAGCCACAAATAACTACTAGACAGGCTTTTCTGAATTATTTAATTGTAACTGACAAGATAACTTTAATATAGCTAGTAACAATTTGGCACAAGTCAAAAATGGGCTATGTGTGTTGTGTGCATGCCAGGATGATCTTTGACATCCTTTGTGCACTCCATCTCAAAACACCTGGGGTCCCAAACAAACTGGCCTGACAAGGTTAAGGAGGGGTACCCGTTTCTTTAGCCTTAGAGAGCTTGCCTTCTTGAACTCCTGTGCCGTCTTTTCTTTAAGTGCCACAATGCGTACCCTTTCTACTGCAATGCAATGCATAGAAAAGCAACATATACGGAGAAGGCAAGAGGTGTGTGCAACTTCTCTCGATCCACCCGCGGCTTGTCCACTCCTTGAACGGGCAGTCTCGTTCTCTTCAGCGTGAATGTGGGAGTAGACGATCGTGCCCGCGCGGCTTCTCCGCTCCGAACAGGCACAGGTTGGGTATGCCTCGTTCTGTTCAGGGAGTAGACCCGCGTAAAAATAATCTCTCTAAGGTATCCTCTATTATCCTCTATAACCCCCCCCCCCCCCCCCCCCCAAAAAAAAAAAAAAAAACATTTTGGCACGAAATTCACGTGAGCAGTAACCACTAAAAAAAAAAAAAAAAAAAAAAAAAGCGCGGGTCAAATAATATTGGCAGTGATAACCCGCCATAACATACGGCCCAACCGCGGCACAACATACATATATGGGCACCTGTACTTTCTCAAAGTACGCCCATCTATAATTTCCGTTTTGTGTGAGCCGACTGTCCTTTTCTCAAAGGTAAGAAACGTCATATTCCTTAGTGGTCGTTCATAACGCCTGAATTATAGGTTAGCTTGATTCTGCATTTGCAACGCTGAACGCGGTTCGTAGACCAACTTATCAAAGTTTGAAAGGAAAGCTGCGTCATATTCTTTGGTGACCGTTCATAAATTATACGGCAGCAGCTTTTGAAACGTTGACCGTGGTTCGTAGACCAAACTTGTATTCACGTTCGGACGGTTTAAATTCCGAAAGGTAATCTGTACATATCCCACTCCTGACACCAGTGTGACGTCAAATCAGTTTAATCATCGAACGACTCGGTACATAATACAGCGGCTTAAATAATGGTGTATACAACTAGTGCGCATGAGCATGACACAGCACAATTAATTCTACGCATGCGCTACACATACATACATACACAGGGATATAGTCTCGTACCCAGACCCACATCGCAGCAGCGGATGGATTACATCACCGCTACGCGGCGGTGATGTAATCCATCCGCAGCTGCGATGTGGGTCGGGGTACGAGACTAGGGGTATACTATGCTCCAATAGAGAGCTCTTTCATCGTCACATTACGCGTGGGCTTTAATTCCGTTAATTGCTTTATTGTCCGGTGCTCGGAAATATAGCTTTGGTACTTTTGATACGTATAACTCAAGTATTTTTACAAATGTTAGTCATGTGTTAGACCACAATAATATATATTAAAACGACACTCTGAACTTGTCTGAAGTAATTCCATACTTCTCCGAGCACCAATATGGCGAACCAGAGATAATATATAGAGGGATTGGAAGCTGGATAATTAACACCTGATTAACACGGGCAATAGGGTATAGAATCCATACAAGTGTACATAAGAACACAACACAAATCTAAGTATTGAGGTTTTTTCTTAGTGCCTTGGCCTTCTGCAAGTTCTTGAGTTGCAATCAGTAGTCCTGGAAGTGCTGGGACAGGTGGTCGGGGACACCACTGAAAGTCCTGAAGACGCATGAATCACCAGCCCTTGCCGCGGAAGAGACACCACAAGACTAACAGCACCACCCTTGCTGCATTCTGCGGCGTATTTCGATGGAGACCAAGGCGAAATTTCCTTCCCATAGCGCAACTTTGGAAGAGCATGTAAACCGCAAATACAACGATTTAGTAGTCAAAATACGCCTAAGCAATACAATCGCCTTCGCTCTTTCGTATTCCCTACATTTTAAGTGCTTGATATCTCCACAACTCCCGCAAAATGTACAGCCAACGGGGAACCTCAAAATGCTATAACTGTTCTTCCGCTCAAGCGGTGACGCTCAAACTATCACTAAGCAACATAGAATAGAGTATGTAATGTACTAACAGAACAATGAAATACATAGGTAGTGGCGGAAAGCTAAAAAGGTACAGGGAAAATTTTTATTGCTAAAATGCCATTACAAATGCAAAATGCGAAGCAAATTAGATAGGACAATCGCTCAAAAGTCAAAATGTTTTATCCAACTAGTACAAGTGTCAAGCAATACAGAAAAGGTATAAAACGTGGAGGAAGTATACACCTACTATGGAAAAGAAACGCTTCTTTCTGCCTTGGTCGACTCAAACCGCCCCTTTTGACAAGTTCGGAGGTGTGATTCACACTAGTACGCATAGTCCGCAGGCATTACTATAGCAATGAATGGCGCACGTGATGAGTTTCCAATCCCTCTATATATTATCTCTGGGCGAACTAAATTAGAAGATGAATGCTATTAAGTCACGCGATGAAAGAGCTCTATACCGCTGTCTTCGCTCTTTTGACGTACTTGCATTTGCACAAGTGTAATAAGGTGTGCATACGTCTGTACGTCGCTGGGTTTATGTTGAGATACAAGTGCATTCACTCAATAAGAATTGTGTGGTGTGGTTGTGCATTTACCGTAAAGTCACGGATATAAACGCCCCCCCCACCCCCACCCCCGGCCTTTTTTTATAAATGAGCGCATTTTTACAACCTCTCATGCTACTGCTTTTCTTTTTCAAACTGAAGTGCCTGTACCCCTTCTTTCTTGAAAATTCTCATGGCTGGGGCGTGCACTTACACCTGCAAGGTCCTATAGCTTTGACACGCTATTTGTTTAAGTGTGTGTGTGTGTGTGTGTGTGGGGGGGGGTTATACGGGACTTTACGGTAATCATCTCATGCAGATGGCAGAAGCAATCAATTGCTGCTATACCAGATCAGCTGTTCACACCATAGTGCAGAAACTGTATGAGGAGAAAGTATATGAGGTGTGAAACAACTTACTGCACAACACATTTAAAGATTACAATGCTTTGTTTGATGCCATGCCTGCAATGCAATTAACCACACAGAAACATTCAACTTTCAACTTTCAAGAAACTCTGATGGTGTTATCTTACTCACATTGGGATGTGCAAAATCAAAAGGAAAAGTTTCTACACATATTTTCATTTGATGAATGTAGCAAGATACATGTATCACTGAATAAAAAGAAATGACACACCATTAAAAAATGCAAAGAGTGCCCATTGGAACATGCATCCCTCATCACTGCATTCCCATCAAAGAAACAGACAATTCACCAGACCAGATCTATTACCATCCAGCCTGGTGATCTCTCTTCAGCATCAGCACTTGGAAAGACAGTTTGCACACAACTGGATGCAATTTCTCATCAACAAATAGCAACAGATGTACTTATATCTCTGGACTCATCAAAAATCCAGGGCGAACACAACTCCAACGCTACATGAGAAGTGTTGTAAAGAAGGTAAACAATCACTGCAAAATGCTATGGATGACACCGGCCTTACAACAGTAATGGTTAATAGAATTAGTTAGAATACTAAAATAAGAGCTGCAACATTGCAGAAGTAAAAAGTACCAGCTGGGGACAAGCTAGTAACAACCTTGTTGACAAGCTTGTATGCATGTGGTTGTATAACAAGGTTGTAGGATGGTTGTTATTAGCTTGTCACTACCAGGTTTTAGATACATGTACTGTTTCATGCTTGTAACATCCAGTGACAACCTTGTTGGAGATTGTTAATTACTTGTTTGAGATTGTATATGTTTTTAATGTAACATGCTTACATTATATTATTGGTTATAAATTCAAGATTTTAATCTGTGATTTTCTTGACAGATATATCTCTGGCCAGATTTTCCTGTTGTCATGCAACTAGAGATCTTCAATCTTGCATTAGAAACTGCCTCGATCCAACCCCTTCCTAAGTGTTTGGTGTTGTATACAGTGCACTTGTTTGAAATAAAATAATGATGAGTTGAATAGCATAAAATGAAATGCACTTGATGACAATATATATATACATCAAGAAAATTAGAAGTTCCAATGGGTAATTATTTGGAAGTTGTTTTTTTTCAACGATAGCACACTTGTCATTAATAGCATCTACAAGAATGCTTCTATTCACTTTGTACTTTGACTGAACATATCCTGTTTATACAAAGATAAATGATAAGCACATAAGCGAAGTACAAAGGACAGTGAATGCATGCCCACATGATCAGCTTTGTACTTTAATTCTCATGCATGCAGGAATGATGCAACATATTAATATATAAGCTGATCAAAACTTAAGCACACAATGGAGCATTATAAGAATTGAGGCAATTAATCTAACTACCAACATAAGTGATTATGCTGAAAACGTTCAATGTTAGACTTACATATGCATGCTCCAACGATGTCTTTACTTAGAGAAGGAAACCTTCTGGTTCCTCCACAACTAGACACAGCCATGATAGTAGGTGTGAAGAATACTGACATCAGATTTCTAACTAGCTTTGTAGGGCATTGGTAGCTCTGGTCCACTGCTTCATCTAGTTGGTGCTGTATATACCCCATAGCCTTCTACCAATTCAACCTGAAACATAAAGATGAAATAAATAAATAAATCAACGTACATGCTTCCTATTCCCAGGCACTATGACACTCGCTTCACTAGCTTTCTGAGCCACTGTATGGTCAGAATAAAATGATAGATGGAAAATAACCAGATTAGACTCACAATTCTCATCAACAGGCTGTTCCTTGTTACACTGGATAGGAGTGTCGTCCTGTATGTAGTCTTCAGACTGGCTGCTCCAGGGCTCGTTACTTCGCTCTCATACTTGGCTGCTCCAGGGCTCCTTGCTTCGCTGGGTAGGAGTATCTTCTCGTACTTGGCTGCTCCAGGGCTCGATCCTTACATTGCTGGGTAGGAGTGTCTCTTATACTTGGCTGCTCCAGGGCTCCTTACTTCGCTGGGTACTAGTGTCTTCTTGAACATAATCTCGAGACTGGCTACTCCAGGGCTCCTTCCTAGCTATCAGACTCATTGTAGTCCGCTGCAGAATACCTACATTATAAGTACCAGAGAAGAATCTGGACATATCCAAAATCAAAAGATCCCAACCTGTTCACAGAGACTTTGTTCTTGTCAGCCTATAATATACATGATACATGTAGTTACAGTGTTATGTGCATGCATTCATGCATGGAGCTAACCTGATGTGATGCCATGGAGGGCAATAAGATGTTATTGCTCAAACTATCGTCACTGATACTATCAATAACTAATAGATGCAAAGTCACAGTTGTTTGCGGCCATTCAAATCGTGGACAGTAGCCTCGTTCCCCGAAATATTGAAATGGTCACGTAATGACCTAGCAACGAGCCTTGACAACCACCGACCTTTGAAACATGAGACTGCTTGTTAATACAACACATCCTGTTGCCATTTACAAGCTATGGAAGGACTGTACCACTATTGTTCTATTTATTGCCCAAATCACATGGCACTGTGATGTTTCCAAGATGTGGTATAGCTCGCGTAAAGCGACCAACTTTTGACGGACATCTCCACTTTGAAGCGCTTATTCTCCCTGAAGGACAAATTCTATGGCCAAACTAAAAGTGGAAAACCAAAGGAGACAGAAGGTACTTACAGCGTATCATATGGAACTATTGTCACACTTTTTCTTGGCGGTCGTAGATACGTTTAAAGTTGAGTGCGCGTATAGCTTATACACACACGTACACTTGTGGTGTTCAATTAGAGGTTTTACTCGTGAGGTGGCTTTGCTTTAACATTCTGTGCTGCATTGAGCATCATGATATAAGACATGGTAGGTCCTCTGCAAGATATAAAACTATTAAACCCTGGCGTGGTTGGACTCAGCGCCTTACTCTTCGAGAAGGCCAAACCCTGCACGGGTACGCCTTGCCATCTCTGATATGCAATACATCTCCAGAAGCCATAAGGACCTATGGTTAGAATGGTTAGATGTCATTGGTTTCCAGTGTTCTTTCTGGAAAGGCTCCAATGCAATTAGCATTTGATCCTTATCTATTTCTGGTCAGCGATGGACATTAGTTGAGTGATGCAGTGGTACAACCCTTTATTTTATTAACTGTGATAAGACATTCTGGATGTGCCTGTGAATGTGTGTCACCTCTCATGGGCTGATATCTGGGTAGACTTTATATGCACATATATGTACATATAAGCTTTCATCATGTGTCTTCCATTGATATACATTTGTGGAGCTGTAATATGTTGTAGCTCTGTCCTGCTATTCAGACGTACAGAAATTCAGTACACTTATACGATGGCCTCTTTCTCTTTCTTGTAGCCACCAAAAGGCTTCCACACACCCTGCAGCGTTGCTGGACCTTATAGTTGTGCGGATCGAGCAACTACTGTGACCGGATTGTATAACCAACTTATGCCAATTATTCATAAAAAAACACATTCGTGATTTGTGTGTTGAAAGAAAAAATGTGACACGTCCTAAACCATGTGTTTGCCTATTGTGATGCTTCTTCGCGATGATGCTACGTCCTGACCTCCTTGGGAATTTGCCTGGCGTCCGCCTCATAGGGTTGAACTTACCCCCCTTCCCTATGGCAATGGTGTAAAAGTAGGATGCACGTTTAAAGGAAACGCAACAAAGCGCTTGCGCATATGGGATACACTTACCTACGATGAACATCAAGATCAAAGAACCAGGTTTAACCCATATCTGACCTATATGAAGGATGGATATGACTCGCTCAAAAAGTAGCATTGATAATGAGGTGTGGATTATAATTTCAAAACCATTTACGGTATTGTTTTAATTGTAACCTAATGTCCAGCCGCAAACTACTGTGAAGTAAATTAAAATGTACAAAGTTTAATAAATGATTAAAAATTTTCGTTAACTCACGCACAGCAATATCACAGTGATTTAATAATGTTGAGCCTTTGAAATCACCATTACTAAATACATTAACACCCAATGCACCTAAAAACTATATACTTGAAAAGGTATTAAAAATTACATATACAGTAACATACCTTTCTCATATTGCTGTTCATTTATATCTGTGTTTGCCTTATATGCACTAAATATTTCATTGTGCTTTTGTATCATATCATCTTTACTTTTGACATAGGTTTTTTTTTTTACGTTGCACACATTTTCTAAGTTCCAATTTGCTAGGAGTGGTTGTCGGCATATCACTACTGGTTTCTTCACATTGGTTGTTTGGAATATCTTTACTGCATGCGACTGACTTTTTTCCTTCTTTTTAGGTTGCACACAAGTTGGTTCTAACTTCATAGTGGTGGTTGTATGAACTTCACTATTGGCTTTTTCAATCAGCTCATCTGGAGTAATCTTCATCGTGAGCAACTCAGATATTTTTCTAACTCCTGACGATTGTCTATGTAACGCATGAAAGTTCTATGTCTGAGCACATTCATATAACTGCACACTACCATGCATGCATGCAGGCACATAATACCTGGGATATATAACTAGATGCAGGCTACAAGTTTACATTTCCATGGCCATCCTTTAATTCAATTCATATGTAATGTGATTTTTTACTGGGTGAACGTGCATGCAGTTGTCTTCAAGTATATAAGGCTTAAATCATGTAAAACAATGCCAAATGTACGTGCTACAGTGAATATTACTCACAATCACGCCACTTGAACAGTATAAATTACACATATAATTGAGACAGTATCAGCAAAATCACCCTCATGGTACTTTTTCGGACAATCAAACGAAAAGTAACACGCATTGAAATGTATGGCAAAAAAAAAATTCAGTGTTTAATAACTTTATGAGAGATAGTCTGATTTAAGATGAATAAGGGCCATTAGATAGAAGCCCTTTGGAGTTCATGGAAAACCAAAAATTTGAAAACTTGAAAAACTAGCCAGAAGGTGATTTTGCTGGACACCGTCCCAATTATTCTATACATATATATATATATATATGGGACAGTGTCCAGCAAAATCACCCTTGTGGTACATTTCAAAATTTCCAGGACAAGCAAAAGAAAAGTAACGCTCACATTGAAATGTATGGCTAATTATAAATTCAGTGCCTAATAACTCTGTGATGGATAGTCCTATCTAGAATGTGTAGGTACCATTTAATAGAAGCTCATTGGAGCTAGTTCACGGGAAATTTTTTAAAAAAATTGAAAACTTGTTAAACTAGCCAGAAGGGTGATTTTGCTGGACACCGTCCCATATAACTATGTAGGTACATAATAGCTACAAATACTTGGCAATCACATATTACAGGCACTCCTCCCTACCGGTTATGTAAACAAAAACAAATACATACACCACATTTATCCAAAGGAAATGGGAAAATGTTACTTTTTTAATTGGCACTACAAAGCCACCCACTAGGAAAGGTAATAAAATACTGTCCCATTACTGGTGGAGGTTGGGGTATACACAGAAGTAAAAACGAACCCTACATTATCAAATAGTACATTTAATATAGTACGCACATATCATGTTAATTAATTGTCTACACACTACACTGCCATTTTTTCTAACCTCCAGCCCACAGCTAGCCAGTGTCAAAGAGAACACTGCCCATGCAATTCGAGCATTTAGATAGGTAAAATATACAAACACAGAAGTGCCGGTAAGAAAATATCTCATTCTTAAGCTCTATTCCTAACGCCAGAATTGGACCTGCAGATTCCTCTTTTATCACAGGACAGCTGGGCTTAAATTAGCCTTAGGTTTAGAGTACTAGTAAGAAAAGATTATGTCCTTAAAATAAATGTGTTAATGGTCTAGGCAATTCGCTAAGTGAGTGTACCATTATCAACAAGTCGCGGGGAAATCTATCATAACACTCAAACCCATGCAGTTACAAACCTGATTTTGCTAGAACCTGTCCTTCGTAGTATTTCTTTCCACTCCATCGGATTCTAGAAATGGCTCCAATGTAGGAATGATCCTTTTCAACATTTTTTGTTGATATGACGCTCATGTCTCGTCAGTCAACCAATGCACTGGTACACAGTTGCTCATCTGCACGGATTCAACCGGCTGCATTTGCTACCGGGTGGGCCAAAAAGAAAATAGTTTCACGCGTTTCTGTATCTCCTGACGTGAGAAGATGAATATATATGTTACAGAACCAATAATGATGGCAGATGGTCAGTGCGTAAGGAGTCAACGATCATTACAGTTTCAATTTCCAGACCCTTTATCCAAAGTTGCCTCGAGTAGATCCACTAGGTACAGGATACGTAAGAAAAGGCGCCAAGAAGGTGATGATGCAGATGGCTCTACAGCTCGTCGTAAATAGGTTTATTAATTTTAAAAGCCTTATTACCTTTCGTGGCATGTTGCTGGAGCCGTGTTAGAACCACTGAAGCATTTGTAATTATCGATGCGACGCAACGCTTGCTTTATCAGCTTCTTGCTCAAAAAAATCCTGCTGCATGGGTGTAAGTCGCCTTCCGCATTAAGTAAACACTTGTTTTGGGCGATTTAAGTCGCCCGTCGCAGTTCATAGATTAGTATAGGTGTTGATGGTTGTTGTTATACAATTTCAGTATGCAAACCCTCTGACAACCTAAAACAATGTTGCTGCCTCTTTAATTAAAAACCTCAACAAACTTACAACTCCTGAACAACTACTCCACAACCTTCAACAACTATGTATAAGTTACAAGGTTGTACACAAGGTTGTCACAAGGTTGTTGCAACCATGTCACAAGCTTGTGACAAGCCTGTAATTTTTACTTGGGTGAGTAAACTAAACAACAAAAGAGAAGCACAACCAATGAAGGTGTGCCACCTCCAAAGTGAAAAAAACTTACAGCTGTGAAGAAATGAATTCGATTGATCAACAAGGCCTTTTGCATGAAGCAAGGTCATGGCAGCCAGATAAATCAGTGAACTGGTCACAACTTGCCAAAAAATACAAAATACTGTAACAAAATGGAGGGCAAATACTAAAAGAATGTCTAAAAAAACAAAACATTCCTGCGACAAACAAAGAGAGCAGAGACAGATACGACGTGCAAGAAGAACGTTACCAGGGAGCATACCACCGATGCCAAGAAACAAAGTTATCAAAAACAAGTGCTACAGAAGCAAGTACAGAGTAGAACAATTCCGGTGCGAGAAAAGATTGTTGAGACACAATACTCATCCTTCAAATTTGATATTACTACCAATTCAGTTTTACAATTGAACTGCAAATTTACTGGACAGAAGATACACCTCATTGAAATCAGAAAAAAGCTTCTGAAAAGACATGAAGAGCTGGGGTTGATAAGAAACAAATCATATGATCAACTAACAACTATGCAGGCAAAAAGGAAACTGTAAGAGCTAGGTGTAAATACTGAAAACATTTAAAAAGCAGATTTATGTTCGTATCTCAAAAGAATCAGCTACCAGCGATTTTTAAACGTTTGGCACGACCACTCCTCTATCGCAAATCACGAACACTTCTTAGTTGTGATATCATGTACATGGTGTATATATGACAGAGAATTCTATTTCACACCAGAAGAACTAGATGGCAGAGATGTACAGAGCATAGTGGAAAAGCCTGAGTTGCATATAATAGCCCGTTCAAGTGCTTCACTTGATGACCAAGCTCTATTCAACCAGTCTAGATTGGAATGCATTAAAGAACTATCAGATCCACTTTTCACAACTACCGGTATCCCTGTACATTATATTGTGCATTTTTTCCATGGTGATGGGCCTGCCCAACAATTTGAAGCAGGTAACAACATTGGCCCTTGTGTGTGCTGTACAGTTAATGCAGACTCTATTAGGAACTTAGCGTGTGTATTAATGTCCAACAAGAACACTAACAGAAAGGCAACAGTTTGTCATCAGTGGCAGTGCTAGGAAGAAAGGTGGCACCAATCCCTTTGACAAAATAAAAGTATCTGAACTGATCAAGGAGCTGAATGACAGAGGCTATAAAACTGATGGTATGAAAAAACCAGATCTTGATGAAATGTTAAAGTCAGTACGACAGAGTATTTCAAACCTGCCTCCACTTTTGAAACAAAACCCAAAAGCAAAATTAGACTCCATTGGACTTGGTCAATATCATGTGAACCCTTACATGACTGTGATGGCGCAAAGTTGTTGAACCCATGCTTGAACTGATTCAGAACTATCATTCATGTATTGTGCAAGGTTATAATATACAAACTGTAGAGTTGAGGTCTTACACCGTTTGTGACATGTTTACCCTCGAGTATATAAGGGTATTGCTGTAATTTTTGCGAGGGAAATCGAAATGAACCAACTATGGAGCCTATAGTTGTGGTCTGTCCGATAGGGATCCATCACATTTGGTGGCAGCGGTGGGATCTGATCACTAGCCGGTTGCCTAGCAGGTCCACGTGGATAATAATTGTCGCATACGTCATTGCGATCAGGCAAAACTTACAAGTTTACCGAGTCCTTTATCGTCAGTGCAGCGGAAAAGACCAAAGGAGCAATGAAAGAAGTCCAACGGTTGCTACAGCAGTTGCCGGAGGATCGAGTCCAGCGGGGACGGGAGATTGACGAACAAAGGAAATGGCACAAAGAATAACAGGTGCAACAGGGAGTAGATTGTGAGCGGCACAGAGATGAGACTAAGGCATACCTTGAGTTATTTGCCAAGTTGGCGGAGGCGTCAAAAGAAGATCCTGGAATACTCGCAGGCTTAAGCATCAAAGTGGTACCCCTGGGAGGCGAAGACGATATAGAAGCTTATCTCGTCACGTTTGAACATTATTAGCATTATAATGACAGCTCATAGTATTGATAAGAATCGTTGGTCACATTTCCTCGCCCCTCAACTGACAGGAAAGGCACAATTGGCATTACTACAGAAAATTCAGGAGACTATGAAGCCATCAAGGCAGCGATCTTGGCACGCTATGAAATCAACGAGGAAGCCTATTGCGTGAGGTTCTGAAGCTTGGTCCGAAGGGATGGAGAGACAAATAAGGAGACCGCGACAAGAATGATGAACTTGTTGCAGAAATGGACAAAAGAATACCAGATGGTAAACTATACATACACATGTAGCAGAGCAATTGTATATTGGATCAACACAGCTTTTGCCAACACCCCTTCACTTTTTTTCAAATTCACATGTATAAAAGATCCTAATGTAACTATGTTTTATGCACATTTTCACTTTCAACTTCACTTTGGTTCATGAATAATAATTAATCAAAGTTGGGAATTTAGCAAAATTTGAGTTGGACAAGTTATCTTTGCAAAGCTGTAGTACTGCTGTGATGGTGATTCAGTTGACATGAAGTTAAAGTATTTTCCATATACATGTAGATCACTCCCAATGCTAAACTGTTTAATGATTTTTAATTAACTCCAGAGCCTTTCTGGCTAAACTGGACAGTTCGTGATATCTCAAAAAGTGGTGTTTAAACTTTTTTACACCTGCATACTAAAAATTACTTCGGGGATTGCATTATATGGAGAGATGCAAGTTATTTAGTCTTTTAAAAGTAATTGTTATTTGATGTACTGCTTGACCACAAAGTGTACACAGCCATATTGCATACACCAGATGCACGCACCAGTATGGAATAATAACGAATTAGGGTTACACATGTGAGAGTGAGTTTATCCCACTGTCTGACCAAGGTAAGGAATGTTCTGGTGATCCTGCACCACCACAGCATCTGATGAGGTCTGTCTCACATTTCTGAACATGTGCGATTAAAATGGCCCCTCCCCCTTGAGGACCATGGCTATGTCACACATGTGAGAGTGAGTTTATCCCACAGTCTGACCAAGGTAAGCGATGTTCTGGTGATCCTGCACCACCACAGCATCTGATGAGGTCTGTCTCACATTTCTGAACATGTGTGATTAAAATGGCCGGCCCCTCCCCCTTGAGGACCATGGCGATGTTACACATGTGAGTGTGAGTTTACCCCACTGTCTGACCAAGGTAAGCAATGTTCTGATGATCCTGCACCACCACAGCATCTGATGAGGTCTGTCTCACATTTCTGAACATGTGTGATTAAAATGGCCCCTCCCCCTTGAGGACCATGGCTATGTCACCAGGCCAAATATAACGGTCGGTCATCAGACATTTACCGACCATTTCTGTTACATGTCCGATCATTCGTTTATACTAGCAGACAAAATGTCCGCGCGAAAACGTACTAGTAGCACAGTTCTTGAAAGCGTAGCTAACAAGCGTCAAGACACTGTCTCAACCTTCGAGAAGTGGCAAGAGAGTACGATCGCGATCACCAGACTCTGACATGGCTGAAATGCGAAAAAGATAGCGAAAACCGCAGCCAGGTTGGTACTTTATGGTGTCACGTGTGTCGCGAATACAAACACAAGATCTGTTCCATGAAGAATTACTCTGATGCATGGATTTCTGGTTCAACAAACCAGCGAACAACCAATGTGTTGGAACATGCAGCAAGCGATCAACATAAAGCTGCCATGACATGTTTACGCACTTCGCGCACCAAAGCAAACAATGAATCCGCTGGTAATTACGCTCCAATCGCTACTTGTTTGATGAGCCTGATCAAGCACGGATGCGTCGCAAGTATGATATAGATATACCAATTGCAAAATAAATGCATGTCCCACCATGTCCGACCAACATTTAAAGTGGGTGGACATTATGTTTGGTCACTTTCATAACATTATATTTGGCACTGTGTCACACATGTGAGAGTGAGTTTACCCCACTATCTGACCAAGGTAAGCGATGTTCTGGTGATCCTGCACCACCACAGCATCTGATGAGGTCTGTTTCAATTTTCTGAGTATATAAAATGGTCACAGCCCATCACATTAGTAATGGTCAATCATCACCTTAGTGTTAGCCTGTTTGAGTAATGGGATTCTAGAAAGTTCTTAGACCTCTATATGTACTGTCTCTAAGAATCTTCAGTGCGTTTTCTTTCTAGATGTGAAGGAAATGGTTAGTTGATTATGTGGCTTTGTGCAAGTGTTCAAAACTTTCTTTATTGTCAGGTGAAGAAGAAGTATAAGATCGCCTTGAAGAGACTCATTCCTATCATCAGAAAGAATGGACTCCCTCCTCCAAACGCATCACGCCGTGGTCCAAGTGGATATTGGTTTTTGGTTGCAGCTGCTTTGTCTAATACAACCAAGCCATGTGATAATTAAGTTCCGGCTGTGTATAGATGTTGGAACTACCACAAAGTTGGCGTCCAATCCCTTGGTAAGTCATAGATGCCTTGCTTTTATTGTCTAATCCGGTATTATTTTGAACAGAAGATCAGCTAATGAATCAAAATGATGAAGAGAGAAAGGTATCAATACTGGAAGTGTCTAGTCACTCAGATGTGGTGCATGGGGATACTGCAGTGATGGAATGTGCTTCATCAAACCTAGACGAAGAAGGTTTGAGGACTTCACATCAGGTTTGCAAGCTAATCCCCAATGAAGCATGTTTAAAGAATTAGATTGATTCAATCAATTTTAACAGAGTAAAAAGGAAGCATCATCCGGAGTTGAAAGTACAGTTTATCAAGATGATTGCATTGATGAGCAACTGATCACATTTGGAGTAGAGAACCCTGATGAATGTAACCACAATTGTGACGGTGATCATTATGGGGATGAGCACAATGGTGAAAATGAGGTGTTGACTTACTTTGACGAGGACCACAATTATGAGGATCACAAGTATCTGAACCAAAAGGATGACAATGATGAGAATGTCCATCATGAGGAAGGCCACATAAAGTGTGACCATGATGATGGCACTGATGACACACATAGTCACTGTGCCTGTCAACAGCTTTATGATCCTTCGAGGTAGTGTGTTGAAGTTTTCACATGTACATTTATTGCATTGCACTATACTTAGATTCATGATTGCAATGGCATGCTGCAGTCTGCATAACTTTTTAATAAAAGATTTGAATGGATCACAAGATGTCTATGTACCTCCTGGATGTTATGACACTGAGATCCCATTACTCATGACATAATCAATGGTGAATGGAGAGACACACAGCAAGTATGGCAACCCATACCAAGGCAAGGGAGCAACAGACCCTACATGATGCAAAAGCTATTTGTGAATATCTACATGTAGTGGAGTATTACAATTCAAAAGATGGTGAAGTACCGTGGCAGTACAGTTTTATTTAAGGACAAACTCACCTCCATGTTTGATACACCCTTTTGGGGCATCGCAAAATCGTCCAAGAACTGCAACTTTGCATAGTAGCTCCATTTGCATTGGTATACCTCATCTGCCCCCTGCCCCGTTTTCCGTTTTTTCATTTTTTGTTTCTCCCTTGTGTATTGTGTTCTTAAATTTTTCAATTTCTTCATCACTTCATCTTCGATTATATGGATACACAATTGTACAAAATACCATGCTATACCTAAATCGCAGTAACAAGTCATTATGCGTATCTTTTCCCCCAATAGCTAGTATAGTGCGTACATGCATGTACGCGTCCCACATGTAGGGTAGTCTCAGGTAAGTTCGGCAGGGGGGAGTGTTCGGCAACCTAAGATTCAAACAAGGTGCAACAGCTTAACTGAAGTGCAACAATTCCAACACAATCTGGAAAATATTCTTCAATGAGTGTGTTCGCAACGAGCTAATTGTATGTTCTATGAAAAGGTATTATTCGTGGATGATACATATTTTTTGTTTACCTATGTCTAATTTTCTATCAAAATGGCGCGTCAAACAGTGTGCAAGTGTTTTGAGGTACAAAAGGGGCAACCGATTATGAAGGAGACACGCTGTCCGAAGTCATATCTCTATGCTACTTTAGAATAGAACAGTTAGCATGCAATACAATAAAGTATTTGACAATAGAGGATAGTGGTACTTTCATGAAATTCATAGGATGTCGAACACTCCAAGTACAATTCGTATTACGCGGGAGTCTTTGGCATGGGTGCCAAACACTCCAAATCAGGCAAAATATACAGTTATAACTTAAAATATCATCCTGAAACTTGGAAAGTTGACATGAATCTAAGCTGCGCGCTGCAGGTGTATCTAACGGTGGAAAGCAGTGTTCGGATGGAGGGGGGGGGGGGGGGGGGAGGAGGAGGGCGTATCTGAAATGTGGTTTTCCAATTAACAGAGAAGATCTTTTCGACATAGTACAAAGAATTATTCAGGTAGATAGTCACCAAACCCCTTTTACCAATGGAAGGCCAGGCTACTATTGGTTTCAAGGTTTTATGCGTCAAAACCCTGCACTCACTGAGCGCTCAGCAGAAATTTTGACAGGGGGTAGGGCTGCTGTCACAGAAGATGCAATTAGAAAGTGGTTTAATGACATTAAAACTTATGTGGTGGATGCAGAACATGCTGGGGATGTATTCCAGGATCCTTTAAGAATTTTGATGAGTCTAACTTCCTTCTCGCTAGGAAAAAGGGGAAAGTCCTGGGACCAGTCAACTACAAAAGTTTTCTCCAGTCTTCCCAAGAGAATGATAAAGGTTTAACTATCCTCGTGGGATACTCGGCATCTGGAAAAATTGCTCCTCCCATGATTGTCTATTCATAGAAACAACACATTCCACGAGACGTTATAGAGGCTCTAGAAAGTGCTGATCCAAGTTGGGCTGGAGGAAGGTCTGACACCGGCTGGATGACAAGTGTCACCTTTTATGATTATATATTTGAGCCCTGGTTAACAGCAAATCATGTGCCACGACCTGTTCTGGTTTATGCAGATGGACATAAGTTACACCTTTCTTTGGAGATTGCAGAGTTTTGTAGAGAGAAACGTATTCTGCTAGTAGCTCTCGATCCAAACTCTACCCATCTCCTACAACCATTGGATGTTTCAGTATTTAAATCCTTGAAGAACCTGTGGACAACAGCAAAGAACTTGTGGAAAGCATCCAATCCCCTTGCAAATATAAGCAAGAAAGTTTTCCCTAATGTTTTAAGAAAGCAGTTGATCAAGTGAGTATTGCAACAGTTGTGAATGATTTTCGAAAGACTGGTCTTTACCCATTGGATCCAGAGCAATGATTCATGTTCTGCATCTATTAGCAATAACATGGCAGATAACATTGAATCATCATATGAAACCTCTGCAGCAATTGATCCTCCTTGTGACTCATCTAATGTTACTTTGACACCCTTCGTCCCAGATGTATCTGAACACCAATCACATCTGGACATTCAAATGTCAAACAATCAAAGCTGCCTTCTGCATTCACACCAATTCTAACTAAACACCTGGTCGAAAGACTCGTTTCTCTTTCCAAGCCAGCCAATAAAATAGGGAAAAAGAGAAATCGGCCTTTGTCCAGTGGTGCATATGCTCTTACTAGCAAGAGATGGAGAGAATTACGAGAAGCTGAAGAGCAAGAGAAGTCACTGAAACAAAGCAAGAAAGGAAAAGCAAAAAAGGTAAAAGTTGGTAAAGGAATGGTAGCAAGCAAGAAGAAAAGAGAGGGTGGAAAGCAGAAAAATGACAGTGGCTGGGAATGCATAGTGTGTATGTGAAGTTTTTATCAAGATGAGGAAAAGGGTAATGATTGCAAGTGGGTACAATGTGATAAGTGTAAAGAAGCTACACACATTGATTGCATACCAGAAATACATGGGATGCTTTTCCGATTTGACACAGACGAGGAAGATGAGTATTTGTGCCCTACCTGTTGGTGTATTGAAAGTGAAATAGATGCTTAAAACTAGTCGCACTTAATCATTTCAAGCTGATCGCACGCATACACTGTACACATGCTGCTTATTTTTGAATGCTTCTCTTGATTTTTATTTCAAATTTGTGTGTATTTGTGTGTGTGTTTTAATCATGAATTCAATCGTGCATGATAATTAACTTCGTGCTACAGCATTAAATCATAAGATTTTGTACTGTCTTAGTATATATCTGTTGCGTCGCGGTATGTGAATAAATTGCTATGCCGAACAGTGCCTAATTCTACTGCCGAATATTCCTCGTGCGGTGCCGAACACTACATGTACATAACGCGACATCAATTGATTTCAACCTCTATAATATTTACAACAAATGATAAACTGATGAAGTACTAATTTTTCAGTATTCCACAATCACTAAGGATCCCAAAGCACTAGCGTACTTAATTTAATAAGCTCCTGTATCCGACAAAGGTAAGTTTAACACTATGTCATACCGTGCAACTGCCGAACACTCCTGATCCCACCCTATAATATTGTACAGTGTACTACCTGTTGCTGTCAATGCCGTAGCAATCTCCTGTATGGCACTCCTTCTTTTATCACGATTGTGATAAAAGGAGTGCCTTTGATGGTGACTTTGATGGTCTTTGATGGTCGTGTTGTACAGACATTCCCTCTGTTCTAACATATCAATAAACTGCTCTACTTTTGCATTACTCTACTCGAAGGACGCCATTTTTTCTTTAACAGTGCGGTACATCTCTTAGATGTGGTTGCAACTTGTCGTCTCAAAATAGGAAGGCTTTCTAATTTCGGATGACTATCGACTTGTTGCTATCGACAAATCGACTTGTATCATACATGATTCGACCAAACAACGAAATCGCACAATCGACTTGTTGCAAGTGAAAAATCGCCAGGAAGTTGACCCGTGTATGCCGGCCTTGACTATATGTGCTAGTGATTTGTGATTATGTCATGCGTTACCCCGAGGCAATTCCATTAAAAAGCATTGACACCGAGCATGTGGCTGAAAAATTGGTGGAGTTGTTCGCAAGGGTGGGAATTCCATGGGAGATCCTTACAGTAATTTTATGTGCAACTGCGGAAAAATTGTATTAATGAGGCTACCAGTAGTGAGTGGGCATCACCTATTGTAATGGTGAGGAGAAAGGATGCTTCACCAAGGATGTGTGTGGATTAACGGCGGCTTAATGCAGTGTCCATAATAGATGCCTACCCCATGCCACGCATCGATGATCTTACTGATGGTTTTGGAAATTCAAGGTTCATCAGCACCTCAGATCTGACCCATGGATATTGGCAGATGCCAATGGCAAAGGATGATCGCCACAAGACAGTGTTCACCACCCCTTATGGCCAGTTCTAGTTCCGGAGACTACCTTTTGGATAAAGCGGAGCACCATCTTCATTTCATAGGTTAATGGATAAGTTGATTAATGGCTGCGAGGCTTTTGCTTCGGCTTATCTGGATGGCCTGGTGGTATTCAGCAATTCTTGGGAAGATCACTTGTTACAGTTACGGACAGTGCTGGATCGTATTAAGCAGGCAGGTCTGACGGTAAAGGTTGGCAAGTGCCAATTTGGTACTAGTAAATGTGCATATCTTGGTCATGTAGTTGGTAATGAAAGTGTGGAACCCGAGTTGGGTAAACTGGAAGCTGTCAGGACATTTCCTCAGCCAACAACGAAACGTCAGGTGCGAGGGTTTCTAGGCCTTACTGGTTACTACAGACGGTTTATCCCAGATTATTCCAGCCTGGCAGCTCCTCTGACAGATCTTACAAGAAAGTCGGCCATCCGAGTGTACCAAGGCATTTGAAGTCTTGAACAATGCTTGTGTTCTGGACCCGTGTTGAAAAACCCAGATTTCAGCAAGACTTTTGTGCTACAAACAGATGCATCAGATAGAGGAGTTGGTGCGGTATTGAGTCAATATGGGAGGATGGGGAGGAACATCCGATTGGATACTATAGTCTAAAGTTGTTACCAAGAGAGGAACGTTACTCTACATTCGAGAAAGAGTGTTTGGCCATCAGGTTGGGAGTTGCAGCTTTTAGGGTTTACCTGTTAAGACGCAAGTTTGTGATTCAAACAGATCACTGTTCCCTTGAGTGGTTGGGGCATCTCAAAGAAGGAAATCCTAGGTTCTGTAGGTGGAGTTTGGCTCTGCAGCCGTACGAGTATACTGTCGAGCATTGAGCAGGTATGGCGAACATGAATGCAGATGCACTTTCAAGAGCAACGAGTGACTTCATTGCCGGAGAGAGGAAGTGGAGTGTGACGGCGCAGAGCTGTTGAACCCATGCTAGGGTGACTTTGAACTGATCCAGAACTATCATTCGTGTATTGAGCAAGGTTATAATATAGAGTTGAGGTCTTCGACCGTTTGTGACATGTTGCTTACCCTCGAGTATATAAGGGTATTGCTGTAATTTTTGTGAGGGAATCGAAGTGAACCAACTGTGGAGACTATTGTTGCAGTCTGTCCAATAGGGGTCTGTCACAATGACATAAAAGTGTAACGACTCGCAATTAATATCAATCTTGATACTGACAAAGTCTGATCATCATTTCAGCATACCAATTAAATATCCAACATATATGACGCAACATGGACAATCGTGCGCATGCGTGGTCAATTCAGTCATACCACTTTCCCCCTCTTTGAAAAGAGTGGTTTCACCAGTCGTGGCAATGTGCACCATAGAAGTCTGGGGGACGTCTAATCCGCTTAGGGTACCATGAAGACTGCTCATTGGTTGATGTCTCTTCGCTTTGTTTGGCAACGTTACGATCATCTTTCTGCGGCGAGCCTTCCATTTCTTGACTCACAATTTCTGGACTGGTCACAATTACTTCCTGGTCTGGTAGATTTAGTTCAGTCCTTTGATCACGTGCACGCGATCTGTCCATTTCCGTCTCTTCAGGTTCCTCATCCTCAAAATACTGCAAGTTCATACCAGGTGGCAACGCCCGTTCAGGACCAGTTTGTTGACTAACGGATGAGGTGTCGAACCCGATGGTGGTGCAGTCTCCACCCGCATATCCAGAGGACAGTGCTTTAAGAGATCAAAGTGAACGACAATTCGACAACGAGACCTCGAGGTACGCTGGCCCTGAATTCTGTAAACTGCAGACAATATCCTCTTTACCACTTTAAACGGGCCACTTCAAGGGCAACGCAGTTTCCTTGGTACTCGCTCTTGGTACTACTGGATTGATCAACCAAACCAGATCACCTGCATCAAAATGAATCTTACCATTGTATGTTTCTTTTGCTCTTTCAACTGCAGTGCCTACATGTTTGCGGGCAGTACTGTAAGCACGTTCCAAGGTTTGCTTCAATTTCCTCGCATACTGGTGGTGCAACTCGACCTTGGTGGGAGCGGAGCCATATACGATATATAGACGTACATATGTAGCATGGTCTGCCGTCTGAACATCAGGTAAAACGGTGAGAATCCGGTGGAGGAATGGACACTCGTGTTGTACACCATACAGACCTTTTTGAGATGCGACAGTCTATTGGGTTGTCATGCACAGTGGTAGCCAGCATGGTCCTGTTAAAATGTTCTACAAGGCCGTTTGATTGTGGGTGGTAAGGTGTCGTGCGGCTTTTGCAGATCTTGAGCAGACGATAGACCTCCTGTAAGACTCCCAACTCGAATTGGCGGCCTTGGTCAGAATGCAGTTGTTCAGGTACAGAGAAGCAATAGAAAAATTCATCCACCAGCTTTGTTGCCACTGTAATCGCCTCTTGGTTTGGAATGGTGTAAGCCTCAACCCATTTTGTGAAATAGTCTGAAGCTACCAATATCCACGCATTCCCTGTCTCGATGGCGAGATACGCAATGTCCACAGCTACGATCTGCATCGGATACCCTGCAACTACATTCTGAAGTGGGCCTTGCCTCTCTTACTTGGGTTCTTCCTACCTGCACAGGTACATGTACCATAAAGTCAGCTTAGACAGAGAGATAATACATAGAGGGATTGGAAACGAATCACATGCGCCATAGACTTCTTAGCAATTTTAGCGCGCCCTATCCTTTCATGCGTGAATCACACCTACGTGTACGTTGACCAAAAAAGGGGGTGGAATTGTAGGCTTGAATTGAAGTCTTGAATGTCACAAGGTAAAAAAACATGCCTTATCAAGTATAAATTAAGTAGTTGATAGACGATCCATTAAATATTCATTGAATACTTATAGATTTGATTTTGCGCCATTTTTTAACCAAAAAAGAAACAAATTGGCCATTTTTTTACTATGGTGGGAGAACCCGTCGATCTAGATAAACTGTCCATGTCATTATATGTGTACTTACTGCTCATAATGTGCCCATCACTATATTGCTTGCATATACATGTAGCATCCTTCAGAAAAACCTCGCTGTGATATTCTGGGTATCCGTACTCACTGGGGGAGCCACAGCATTTTGATGCAATGGTGGCTGGTTTTAATATATTATTATGGTAGAGCTATGTTGGTTGTGTGCCCATCACATGATTTTAGGTAAACCACGTCCCATTTGTTCTGTAAATTTCTTCAAAGGTGATGGGCAGAAGAAAATTGAAGCTTCGGCACATTAAGAACGCGAAGAAAAGGGGGAGTTTGGTCGTGGCAATTCCTCGCGCTCAAGTACATGTACAGTGTACATGTATATGTACCTGTTACAGAAGGCTTAACTTTGTCCGTGCCTGTCCAGAGGTTATATCTGTACAACCTTCTAAATGCGACTGTTGGATAAAAATTCTAAGTGCTATACATGTATTCGAACCGATTGAAAGGATGCGTTAGAGGATTGCGCGCGTTAATTAGTATTGATTGGCCCCGTTTCCAATCCCTATATGTATTATCTCCGGCTTGGATTACAAGGTCTGTGAATATCAAATCTAGTGTACACACTCCCAGCACCGTTAAAGGACTGCCAACCACACCAACAATCTGATTTCCACCCCACAGGGACAGCTGCTACATCTTTTCACCACCTAATGCACTCCAGATTTTACAACTCATGAAACTAACTGCTGCCCCAGTGTCTACCATGAACTCCTGCTGGGTTTCCATCACACTGGCTGATACAAAGTGTGAACAAGCTGGATTTACAGATAGACTAAAACTACATGTACTTGTATTACCCAATTGAACCATTGTATTTACGCCCTCACACACCTGGTTCTTAGTGCTGAGGGCTGCTAGTTTTCCTGTTGCTTGTGGCCACCCTTAGCTGCACAACCTTTGGCATAGTGACCCACCTGACCGCACTTAAAACATGTACTGCAGGTGGTATGCTTGCTTCGTCTCCTCGAGTTCGTTGCTGTGAGGGTTGCGAGCCGCGTTCCATTGTCTTTTCCATCTTCTACATCCGCACAGACAGCAACTGGAGGAGTTGCAGGAGAGTTTCCTGTTCAGGGGCTGCTGCAAGCGACACAGACCCAGGATTCGGTACCACTGTGACGATAGCCACTCGAGTGTCCTTTGCTCCCCACAAAAGGTAGGACTCGGTCTCCAGTGTGCAGGCCACAGCATCATCTAAAGTCTTAGGCTGCCTCTGTCGAACAGCAAAGGCAAACTGGGGATTAGTAAGCTCACCGAGAAAACGCTCGATAGTGAACAATTTCTTTGCTTTATCCTCAATATCAGTGAGCGCCTTATCTGCCAGGACCCTCAACTCGTCCGTGAAGTTGCTCCAGGTCTACTCCTTCTTGCGTCCCCTCGCCTGAAACTTGACAAAATACAATGAACGCTTACTCCCAGGCTCAAAGCTTTTCTCCAGAGCGTCCCTCGCCGCCTCGTACATGTAGTCTGCTTTCACCTCAGGACTTAGCCTTTTCCATTCTGTCTGAGCTTTGCCTGACAGTCGGACAGGCAACCAACGGAGCTTAGCCGCATCGTCCCAGTCGTACAACACCGCCACTGCCTCGAAATGTTCTATCCAGTCTGCCTAACTCGTCGCCCCAGAAAACGTGTCTGGTGAAACCAGAGGCTGGCCATAACTCTTCATCTTTACAGCTGTGGTACCCGTTCCATCTACAGTATCTCCATCTCCTCCTTTGTGCTAGGTTCCAAAATGACGACTATGCGAAGTGTAACGACTCACAATTAATATCACTCTCGTTACTGACAAAATCTGATCATCATTTCAGCATACCAATTAAATACCCAACATATACATGTATGACGCAACATGGACCATCGTGCGCATGCGTGGTCAATTCAGTCATAACAAAAGGTCACTTTTCTAATCTAGTGAGAACATTTGCTCTCTGAAAAGGTACTTACTGGGTTTAAGGAAGTAAAGGTGGCGATTCCCGGCAAAGCCACATTGAGGTGTTCTGACTATCGCAAAGCTATGATTCTCTCACATGTATATCTGAAATTAAAGGAACAAATGCAGATCAAACAATTGCAAATGTCTTTAAAACAGCAGCCCACCTCAGCCATATATTACAAGTAAATAAAAAACATTCTCTATGAGAAAGTTGGGGGTAGGATTTGAAGGCAATGGTGGTGTAAAAAGGAAGGAAACAAGGGTCTAATAATAAGGGAAAATGGAATAGTCCTATATTTAGCACACGAACAACATACTATATCCTACATATAGAAATGTGCTAAATATAGGACTATTCCATTTTCCCTTATTATTAGACCCTTGTTTCCTTCCTTTTTACACCACCATTGCCTTCAAATCCTATATGCCACCAACTTTCTCATAGAGAATGTTTTTTATTTACTTGTTTCATTGATTTTTATTCATACCCGATTATGAGCCGTATAGCATGTTAAGTCATCCATCGTGATATGAGAGGGAGGTTGTAAAGGTACGACATACCTTTGAGTGACCTTAGGTTATGGGCGTCCCCAGCTTTTCTGGAAGGGGGGGGGGGGGGGGGGCCAGGATAGGGCAAGGGGGCGCCACTTGACAGCCGCGTATACGTTGTCCATTTTCGGCCGATTCAACCAGTGGGGGGGGGGGGTGCTGTCCGCTTTCGGCCGATTCAACCATTGGGGGGGGGGGGGGGGGGGGGGGGGGCTGATGTCAGCTTTCGGCCAATTCAGTCAATGAGGTGTCCGCGCTCTCGGCAGATTCAACCAGTGGACGGTGGATGCTGTCCGCTTTCAGCCAATTCAGCCAGTGGGGGTGCGCATGTTGTAAACAGGAGGGGGGGGCGCCATTCAGTCCCGAAGGGGGGGGCCATGGGCCCCCCCTGCCCCCCCCCCCCCCTAGGGACGCCCATGGACCTTAACTCTTTTCGCCGAGCGAGATGCACGTTCAGGACTATGGCAATATCGCTGTCTTTTTTCAGGATCTGTAGCTTGCACGTGAAGGCATTTTGAAAAAAAAAAAAACTACTTCACTAAGTTACAAAGAGCGTCAAACTTACAACGATCGAATAACAAGAATGATTATAATAGTACGCACGTGCACGTTATTATAACCGCCACAGTTAATTACCACTACGTGTAGTGCCCAGACCATACACATTTGATTACATGATGTATATTGCTAGTACTTCGTATAAAGAGCGAAGTAGGACCTATCCGAGTCTTGTCAGTGCAGTAAGCTTAACTATACGTGATTTGCTAACACAACCACCGATATATGTCATGTAGCCTCGAGACGTTTTGACCACAGAAGCGAGAATGCCAACGAATTCTGAAGCCATTGGTGTAATTTTCATTTCTTAAAAGTGTTCCTATCCCGAGTTATGCGTGGTCAAGAACAAGAACAAGAACAAGAAGAAGAAGAACGAGAAATACGTGGGACTGGGTACGAGTTTCGAAAATTGTTTTGTTCTCTACAACCATGCGGTTTTGTGACATCAAACAAACACGAAACTGCTTGTTGTTGCCTTCTTGTACGACGACGATAACAAGGTAAGCCATCCGCTCGTCGCGGGTCTTGTTAGAAGCGGGTCGCGTTTTTTTAATGACATTCATAATCGGGGTCAAATCCTATATGAGAGTTACTAACGTAACTCTCGATACGCATCTGACTACCATCTAACACCAAAAGCCATTTTGGTTTTGCACAAGTTATCATTTATCCATGGCATGTTGTGCATTGAACTATTCTCTACAACCAAAACTAACATATTGATATTTCCACTCAATTACCACACATTCACCAAGTCTATTCCGCATTGTCAGCATGCGATCCATGAATACAGAAGACCAGGAGAGAATGTTTGGGCAGGCAACAGACCCAATGAGATACTCACAAATATCATTCAACATGTACAAATGGAGTCTGGATCCCATGAGATGGAAGTAAGAGATAAAGGTGAGAGTGAAGTAAACAAATTGTCTAGACCCAGATGTAACACCATATACTTAGACAGTTTTATTAAAAAACATGCAGCGCAGTATCAGGCTCACCTCAAAAGAATTAGTACTGCCGGGAGAAGGAACATGGTGGAAACAATCGGCAGCAGGAGTGGAATTTCTTGATGGACGTCCATGGAGAACAAAATGTAAGTGAAAAAGGTCCAAAGCTGATGCACTACAGAACAAAATCAATGCATGATATTGAGAATCATCTACAACAGAAATGGCATATTATCAGAGATAAAACTTCCAGCTGTTGACATTGAGCATTACATTCCCTATGAAACCAATCCAGACATGGACACCATGTGGACTGAGGCAAACACACATACATGATGTACATGTACATGTAGAGCTCAGTTCATATTGATGAGCTTCCAGAAATGACAGCTGCTATGGAAACTACATGTACAAATGTATTGACTGGTAGTACTGCTAGAACACTGTCTGAGCACCATCACACATCACTAGGGCGAAAGCCACAATACCACACATCACTAGGGCGCTCTCTATATGAACACAACATTCTTCAACCATCAGAAACACTTTCAACATTTGACCTTGCACGTTACAGTTTAAAGAATATGCAACCCTCAACTGAAAATGATGCACAGCAAACTGAATACACAAAACTACGATTACTTATTAAAAACAAAATTCAAAAAAGGCTAACAGAATTGGTAATGACACACAGCTTCAGAACATTGCCAAAAAACTACTTATGAAATAATGTATGCTATTACGCACAAAAATATACTCTGTCCCAAAAAATTCATTTTCATATCTACTTGTCCCGAGAATAGGAATTAAATTTTATGCATAAACGTATTTGGTTAGAAATCAATGGTACAATGACACACACATGTACATACATGGTTCTGAAGTTGGGCAGTCTCAAGCCACACCTACAGCCAGGTGTTATTAAATAACAAGAAAACACACACAAAGCACACACACCAGGCACACACACACCATGTACATGTACACACCAGGCACACACCATGAACACACCAGACACACACACCAGACACACACCATGTACAAACAAGGCACTCACACCATGTACACACACTGCACACACACCATGTACACACAAGGCACTCACACCATGTACACACCAGGCACACACACCATGTACATGTACACACCAGGCACACACACATCATACATGTATGCACCAAACTCACTTTACTGTTTACTACATGTATTACATGTACTTATATACTTGTTATCTCCCATTCACTAAACTGTCTCTCGCCTCCGATCCTCCACTCTCTCAAAGTGTGCAAACATGTACATGTACACCATCAACTCTTCAGCATTAATTAATGATTGCATGCCGAATACGAGAACTAATGTAAAATTTTAATATATGGGCTGTGCATAAAAGCGAAAAGCTGCTACACCAATGTTCATATTCAGTATAAAGCCACACTACACTCCCCTTGTACACCCACACTACACTCCCCTTGTACACCCACACTACACTCCCCTCGTACACCCACACTACACTCCCCTCGTACACCCACACTACACTCCCCTCATACACCCACACTACACTCCCTCATACACCTACACTACACTCCCTTATACGTGTACCCACACTACACTCCCTCATACACCCACACTACACTCCCCTCATACACCCACACTACACTCCCCTCGTACACCTACACTACACTCCCTCATACACCCACACTACACTCCCCTCGTACACCCACACTACACTCCCTCATACACCCACACTACACTCCCCTCATACACCCACACTACACTCCCCTCGTACACCCACACTACATTCCCTCATACACCCACACTACACTCCCCTCGTACACCCACACTACACTCCCTCATACACCCACACTACACTCCCCTCGTACACCCACACTACACTCCCTCGTACACCCACACTACACTCCCCTCGTACACCCACACTACACTCCCTCGTACACCCACACTACACTCCCCTCGTACACCCACACTACACTCCCCTCATACACACTTGCCGACCGCACACACCTACCGTACACATCCACCCCACACCCATTGTACACCCACCTTACACACTTGTACACCCACACTACACTCCTCTCGTACACCCAAACTACACTCCCCTGATACACCCACCATACACTCTCCTCATACATCCACACTACACTCCCCTCGTACACCCACACTACTCCCCTCGTACACCCACACTACACTCCCCTCGTACACCCACCCTACACTCCCCTCATACACACTTGCGGACCGCACACACCTACCGTACACATCCACCCCACACCCATTGTACACCCACCTTACACACTCGTACACCCACACTACACTCCTCTCGTACACCCACACTAACTCCCCTCATACACCCACACTACACTCCCTCATACACCCACACTACACTCCCACACTCCCTCATACCCCACCTGACACTACCCTCATATACCCACCCTACACTCCAGTCATACACACCCTTCCAACACACACGCTACACTCCCCTCGTAAATACACCCTACACTAACTTGTATAACAAACACCTTCAAATAAAATATGAGTGTACTTCACATGTGTACTAGGTGAGTGTAAGGAAAAAGGCACTCACTATTATGTCGCTTTTTGCAGGCCACTTTAGATGAATAGGCAAGTCATAGAGCTGGTAGGGTAGGGTCAGGTCTGATATGTGTAAAATGGGAGTGGGTATGTAAAATTGGATGTACATGTATGCATACATTCCATCACTTACAGTACATGACAAATAGCACTTGATAAGATGTCACATACTCAAATTGCAGACAATATGACGGGGGTAGTAACACCTCCTGGAGAAAGTGAAGCTTCAAATATAGTTGTGTTGATAAGTGTAACACAGGAAAAAGTTTCAAAAAAGGTGGGAATAGCCTAAAAACCATGCTTGGTTTGTCGAAGTTGAAGCAATAAATAAAAATGAGCGCAACATGTTTTTGTTCGACAAACCCAGCATGGTTTTTAAGCTATATCCACCCTGGACGCCAAATGTCAGGATGGTTTTTACGATATTAGCTCAATTCCAGGATGGTTTTTTGTTATAAACCACCGTAAAAACCCAAGGCTGGGATTTTGAATCTTTTCCCTGTGCAATGCGCATAGTAATAAACAGCGTGCGAATGCATTCCCTCCCAAAAGCTCAGTTCGTACAGTCGCTGCTTTAAATCAGATCTAAATTCCATCTCCATGAAAGACAGAACGATATGAAACAAAAAAAAGTACAACCAACCTTATCAAGGTCTGATCGATGGCACGACGCTTCAATCCAACTTTCTCATCGTTTCCATTTGATGCGCATCTTATCGAACAGTAATAGGTATGTTAGTATGTTTAAGTCAACTGCAAATAGCAATAGCATAACGCATTTAGGTACACAAAACGATGTTAGCAAATCCGACCGCTGTCAGTACTTAGTATAGTCGTCCGGAATGGATCTGCTTAGCAGAACTACCATGAACTGATCGATCGACGTTACAAGAAGCATATATAGACCGAGCGAATTTGTTCAAATACCACAATCGGCATATATATAATTATATAGCAGAACGCCTTTCTCACTTCCATGGACTATTAATCGTACACCTCCCCCTGGGAGTCCGGGACAAAGTATAATCAGGAGTCCCCCCCGGGACAAAAGTTTAGCAACCCCCTGGACACATTCGTATTTCTACTCGACATGTAAAACATTACCCCTTGGATACTATACCCCCTGGGACAATAATGTTTAAGGTATCCTGGACACACTTCCCATCATCCACTACCCCCTGGGACAATGATTTTTAAGGTAACCTGGACACCCTTCCCATCCACTACCCCCTTGGGACAATAATATTTATCGTACTCTGGACACTATACTTTTACCTATCATCCACTACCCCCTGGGACAATACACAATAATGTTTAATGTTTAAGACCCCTGGACATAGTTCCCATCATGTTTCCAAGGGATAGAATCATTATCAATGAGTTTGGCCATGACCTTTGAAGAGAACGTATTAACTACCAGTATGAGATGCTTCGAGATTGAACTTAGGTACATACACATACATGCATATTCACACTTACACACAGTCATGCACACATACGCTGACACACACAAATAAATGAATCATCATGCTTACAGAAAGCACAACCATCAACTCTCCATTAGAGTGCTTGGTTGTAATCTTCAGTCTGAATAAGTGTGTGTATTATTTTAATCAACATCACCATTTGTCTCTCGAAGAAAACTAACGCCTTAAGCACTGCCGTAATAGTCTCGTCCCCAGCCTGATATGCATTCGCAATATACTCTTTTCACGTAGCGGTGATGTAATCCATCCGCTGCTGTGTATGAGGGTCTGGGAACGAGACTACTGCCGTAAGTACATAGGTGAGCATAAAATAGATTGTTAAACAGACCCACTATGGTGTAGATGACCGGTAATATCGCGGGAGAGGTCAGAGAAAGCCTACTGAAACTCGTAGCTATATGCTTCATTCGTACAATGCTATAGGGCTGTATGGATTCTTTTACGACTCTTTTGCTGCACGCACCTACCTGTACAGTGGCGTCGGAAAGGCACTTAACCTGGAGTGGGGAGTAGGGGGTGTGAATTAATAATACTTGCGCCACCACATCATTATTATGGCGCTTTTACCGCAGCACATATAGCACCGAAGTGGGTACGTCTGTTAATATTCTGTAATCAGTTACGTGAAGCAAAAAGTAGGAGGGCGGAAAGATACCCCCCCCCCCCCCCCCCCCCCCCCCCGCCTTGAAATCCGGTAGGCGCGCCCCCGCCCCGCCCCACCCCCCGGTTACGACGCCTATGCTGTACACGGCCATGCTGGATCTGGATTTCATAAAGGGGGGGATTCACTACTGGGTTCGAATTGATATCTCATAGGTCTAATATTTTTCTGCCTACTGATACGACAGAATTTGAAGGTAGTATTGCTATACCGATTAATAATAATGTGCACTGAATATATATTTAAATCACCCGGAAAAATGTGTGAACAGTATAACTTCATCCCGTGCGGCCGATTACTCCTGGTTGCGTAATATGAATGACGTAACATACAATGAAATCAATGAGCGTCAAAGGAACATACGGCACAACATACATATATGCAGACCTATTGACGCGTACGGTGATGTAATCCACCCGCAGCTGCGTCCGTTGGGTCTGGGGACGAGACTAGCACGAGATGCAGTCACGTGCTAACATACATCCAATCCATCACATTTGGTGGAGGGGCCTCTTGTTGTGCTGGTGAGAACAGAAGAGCAAAATATACTCTTATTAGTCAAAATATGGCAACATCAGAAGAGAAGGAAAAGGTACGTGAAAGTGTACGAACAGTGATGATCTTGGAAGATTTCGCTTAGACACTTGGGGCAGACATAATTATCTCTGTGATGTTGATGTTATGGCATTCATGTAGTTTAGCTTCCCCATCATTATTCATAACCGCTGTAAGGATTCTGGTCAGAATCGACTAGGGCATATGTTATGAATATAATTAAAGCGAATCCGTTGAATTCTGGTCTAGTATTCTACGGTCGAACCACATAACGTGCAAACCAGCTCGCGGGCATACCCAAAGTCGACCACAGCCACAGCCCCTTCCCGCTAGCGGTATTATAGGCAGCCCCGGGATTACACAAAACACGTGTATCCCATTATGGCGACCGTGTACGACACACGCTTCAACAAAGAATTAATACTAATTGGGCTCACCTCTTGAACTCGCTTTGGATTTCTTGGACTATCTAGCTATTGATCAAGCTGCCGACAGCCGCACGCAGCCTCAGTATCACACGCGATAGCACAATCACGTGACTGCTAACCACGCCTCTCATTACCCGTAAATTACGATCTTCGACCAATCAATTTTAGGGCGCCCTTTTTTAAAAAATGTACTTACGAGTACCGGATCAGTTCGTGTCTAAGTGCATGAAAAGGCGGGCTTCTAGTTTATTGGTTGTCAGGGCTGCGAAAGGCCAGCCGGCCTGCCAGGCCGGACCACGCCCCTCGTGCGAATACGTGCTTAAAGTTTTGTACATGTACAGATCAAGCTTACTTCTTGTTCAGAATTCAAATATTAATGTAATCGTGCATGAAGATGATACATCGATTGTGCAATAATAATAAATCATACTGAGATTGAGATGCGAATAAATATGGAACAGTTTATTATTTATAGCTCCGCATTGAGCAATAGCATTGGCTTATTTCTTTCGAAGCATCGAATATCCATTCATTGTGCTTTAGCATGATTGATGCCTCCAGCCGTTGGGGAAGTACAACTACTTGGCTCTTGAAACATTCCGCCCTCTGATGGAGCGGATGACGCTGGAATAGCCAGGTACTTTCGAGCGAGCTTTGCAATAGTGGTAAATTGTGTGTTATGCATTTTACACCATTAACCAAAGGGTCTAAATAGGCCATGACATCTACTGATCAGATCTCCGAGAGTCGAAGCCAAGCATCATATTCCTCCTTAACTGTGTTGCGAAGACTGCTTTACATACATTGTTGTTTATCCTTGTGATGCCGTTCAATGTGTCTAGACAAAGTGCAGTGTTCCCTGGAGAACGGCCTGTGGCAGTAAGCACACCACGCTTTATCTGCGTACTCCTTTGATGTATAAACCTTGAAGTACAATGAGACCAGACAGCGGATGTGTTTGCACTACTACAGTACTACTAAACCTTCGCAATGGCGTGAATCTCACGAGTTCCTCGGGATTGTGTTGCCACAGATCCGGGTTTGAACCAGGTTTGAGCCGCTGAGCAGATGGTACAGAAACCGACGGACACGCTTCGTTGATTGACATTAATAGAATAAATGATTGACATTTATACACTATAATTTCTACTAATTTGGCCTGCCAAGCCGATCTTGATCTGTCAGGCCGGATTGGCAGGTCGGCCGGCCTACGGCAGCCCTGGATGTATAATATAAACGCAAGGTTCTAAGTGTTAAAAAGCATTGGAAACGTGTTGATAATGCAGTTTTTTGGTTCTCATGGTTTGCCTGCAGAGTTTTAGTCACCAACGAGGCTGCAGCGAGTTCTCTCCGACCATGAAACTACCATTGTGGGGTGCAAGCATTACGGCTTGCTAGCATCATCTCAAACATGCTCGGGTTGTAACAAAGATATGCTTTGGATAAAATACGCTGGAATCAATGGCTATCAGTAAGTGGTATAGCCGCAGCATGCAATTACATATTACTATATCGGTACTAAGTAGATAAAAAGAGCGCCTTAAAATTGATTGGTCGAAGATTGCTCTCAGATTCGTAAAAATGTAATTTACGGGTAATGAAGAGGCGTGGTTAGCAGTCACGTGATTGTGCTATCGCGTGTGATACTGAGGCTGCGTGCGGCTGTCGGCAGCTTGATCAATAGCTAGATAGTCCAAGAAATCCAAAGCGAGTTCTAGAGGTGAGCCCAATTAGTATTAATTCTTTGTTGAAGCGTGTGTCGTACACGGTCGCCATGATGGGATACACGTGTTTTGTGTAATCCCGGGGCTGCCTATAATACCGCTAGCGGGAAGGGGCTGTGGCTGTGGTCGACTTTGGGTATGCCCGCGAGCTGGTTTGCACGTTATGTGGTTCGACCGTAGAATACTAGACCAGAATTCAACGGATTCGCTTTAATTATATTCATAACATATGCCCTAGTCGATTCTGACCAGAATCCTTACAGCGGTTATGAATAATGATGGGGAAGCTAAACTACATGAATGCCCCCCCCCCCCCCTTCCATTGGTCCAGTTGTGAATCCACCGCTCGCTATAAGTCGGGTCCCAAACAGAACGATGTCGACACCCCCGGCAACTTTCAAGTGGCTGGCTATGTACGGTCCTGCTTTGTCCGAATGTTACGCATGTGGTCTCACTACAGCTTATAATTCTGGCATCAAAACTATCCTATTTTAACTGATCACATACCTTGTAAATTTTTGTTGCAGGTATAGGTATTCTATCAAAATAGTTAGAGGGTTATTAAGATATTTAAAGTTAATGTTTTATAAATTTGATATCTACGTGGATATCGAGCATATACTGCCTACGACTCGCGCTACGAATCTTCATACGATTCATACGATTCTTGATATTTGCCTCTTGATCCAAGTCAATAGAGGCGTTCCCATGCTGGCAACCACTATACCAATTCCTTTAATACCGACTACGAATCCGATCCATAAAGTTTTTATTGACCACTACTGTATGTCCATAATGCTCTACGTTCGAAATCACATTGGAAACATACAGCCATCGAGAGGTTCAAACTAATAATCTGAAGAGTCATATCAAAGCCATTTCTATTTTTACGTAAGTTATCTAATTTGCAAATTCATTGTGGTTTGCGTATTCTTGATACGTCGAGAATACGCGCAATGAATAATTGTCACCTGTGGATTCTTAAAATATACCAGGTGGATATTCGTAATATACACTACCCTTGGTATATTGATGGCATACGCAAAATATACGCAAAAATATACGCTATCGTATACTACGTTTTTTGCACAGTGTATGTTCCAATGTTGTGTAATACAAGAATTTGCTGAACATCTTATGACTGAGCCATTGTCTGCTGTTGAGTCAGCATTACAGGTACACCTTGCGAGACATTCACTGCTACAAAGTCTAAGAAAGGATGAACTCGACAGAAATGTTTAAAGGTGTTTCCTCTGCCATGGCACATATGATAAAGAAAGCTGTGACTGGTTCTGAAATTAATGTACTTGCATTGCATGTTTTTTTAAGTAGCATGATCCATTTGATGTTTATTTTCCCCTATTGACAACTTTATGCTGCTCTATCGAATTAATTTTCCGACTTCTACACAGTAACCCCTAAAACGCATATACTGGTATCCCATGCATTTCCCATGACGTTCTAATTACGCAGGTGAAGGGTAAAGTCATAGATAATATAATATCTATGGTAAAGTCGTGTTTCATGTGCCATCATGAAACCTCTACCCTGCACAATAATGACTCAGTCAAACAAGTGATCTGACTGCATATACAACAGTAGAATACAAATTAAGTTAATAGACTGAAAACAAGTTCTAAAGTGGATCTCCATAATTAGAGCTTAGACCAAGTGGGTTGATGGTTGTTAGCAGTTCCTGTTGGACACCTTCTGGTACTAGAGAGGTGATTGGTGCAATAACGACTGCATTCAATTCTCCATCATCACGAGTGGCAGGAAGAGGTTGTGTCCAATCAATACCAAACCTTTCTGATTCATCCTACGCATGCACGTGCATAAACACAGTAACAGACCATTAGAATTTGCAAAAGTGTAAATTACTTACATCTGTCATAGACACTGATTCACATCCTGTGATCCAAAGCTGACAGGGTGACAGGTTGCCTTCAGAACTTAGAGGATGCAGGTCCCATGCTTGCTTAAATACCTCCAGTGCTCTGTTTATAAATATACATAGTGGAGACAAATCAGATGTACTTCATTCGTACAGTCTAGAACCCCGGCCCTTCTTCCTCCAAGGCATAAAACAGGTTGTAAAAAACAACAGTGCACTGGTTAAATACATCCAACCACAACCTCTCAATACGCTGATTGTGAACACTGCATCCAGCTATGAAGCTCCCTCTTCTCGGTCTCCTTAAAGGATGCTCCACCATAAATCTAGCTACGCCAATGTTTCTCCACCTCTGTCTCCACGAACTCGACTAGGAAGCGCTAGGAGCCTTACACCTTCAATAAATAAATGGAGCACTGTGTCAGCTCGATAATTGTCACAGCAATGTAAGTAAACAATCCTGCGACTGTAGCCATCAATACAACCATGCATGAATTACAAATCGCCACCTAAATGCAACTGAAATCAATTGCATGGGTATACAGTATACATGTTTTAACACACGTACCTTATCAGTTTATGATTTCCATCGATGTGGTAGAGAGATTTGGGTCCCGGAACCTGGTACGCACGCCTATTTATAGTGGAGAGGCGACGCATTATCGATCCATTAGGATCAATCTTCCTCTGAATTTTGCGGACACGATGTTGTTGGACTCTGAGACCTCGAGCCAATAGATGACCGCACATTTGCCGATTCCCACACCATGGATATTCCTTCTGGATGCTGCTCATAACTACCTCTAGGTATACTCATCTGTAACTTCGGCATACTGCGACGATATGGATAAGACTCTGCCATAGGCCGATGTACCGTTCGAGGGGAAAGGCCTATATTTGAGGACGGTAAAACGGTTTTCCGAGATGGTCTCGAGGTACAAAAATCGCGCCGCCCAGCGGTTCCACTCGTTTCTGCCTGTGGCCGATAAGCAGAAAGAACACGTCTTGCCGTGTCCATAGCCTCTCGTAATACATTCAACGCCATCCTTAAGTATTGCTTGGCACTTTCTTCGTTGACATTCAGACCCTCTGTATGCTTGATCAATAGAAATTATAGAATCCCGCGATACACCAGCTCAATTGTTAGTATAAACGCGTCCATTTGGTCACAGATGAAACGCTTCTACCATCCTGTGTTGGCACTAGGGCGTTAATAACACTTCTCAGTGATGGAACAACTCTCGCAGCGGCAGCCATCACGAGATTTGGAGACACGGATTTAGGAATAATAATAGCCAATGGTATGGAATAGGGGTTGATTGGAAAGGAGATTGTACTTGTCTTATGTAATAATCTGCAACATTTCACAACACCCCCCCCCCCCCCCCCCCCCCCCCCCCCCAAATAATTGAATACGGGACGTGAATTTTGGCAGCGATCACCTCCCATATGAGTGTTGAGCGCCCGAGGGGGGGGGGGGGGGGGGGGAGGGTACCTAGCGGAAAAGAGGGAAGGGGAGGAGCCTAGTATTATATGAACGGGTTTACAACTGCCCCCTGTATCTGCCGATGCGTTCGTGAGTTCTCGTTGACGCGATAATTAACTATCTCTAGTCTATTTCGACGCCCCCTCAACCCTGCGCCCGGGGACATATGTCCCCCCCCCCCCCTCTCTACGCCACTGTATCGCGGGTCTAAACCTCCCTTTTGGAAAATTCTGTATCCGCCCCTGGAGAGGGTCCTCCAGGTGCTTTTGAGCACCCCCCTCAGCCAAAATTGTAACCGTTAGTTATTAAATATAACGACAACGTGTGCCAAAGGCCTCCACTTTAATTTTCGTATCGGACTTGAAGCGGACTGCATCCCCCCCTCCCACACACACACACACACACTCACTTTTCATATCGGACCAGAAGCGGGCCCTCCCCTTCCCCCCCCCCAGAATTCCTGACCTTAAGCACCCCCTCGCTGAAATTCTGGATACGCCACTGTATATATACTACGTATGTGGGTCAAGCTATGCATGGTTGTTACGCACATGTAGAACGCCTATAAGCACCTCAGATGTAACATACCTGAGTGAGTCACACAGTGGTAGACTAGAGCCCGTATAAAAACGTCCATTACGTCATACGTGGAAGAATTAGTAATGGGACATTTAGTACCTAACACCACTGAAGTGTTCTGGAACCTTGAAAAGTAGAGGAAAGAGTGTTTTATGGTATCTGGCCCCTTCCTCGATGATCTGGCTAACATTGTAATAACTAGATTTTTCTGCAATTATCACAGATCCTGAGAAAAATGCACAAACATCTTGACAAAACCCAAATTTTTACCCAATTTCTACATGTGTCTATGGGCGTGTTGTTTTAGGGCCATGGAACCTACAGATAGACCCTGAATTTTTTTGTTTCATCAACTCATAATGAAAGATGTCCTTAACTATATTTTTGACCAGTTTTTTAATTTCTGTTGATTCTTGATTTATACTGAACAGAAATGCACATTGTTCCATACATGTCAATGGGCGCGTGCGCGGAAAATTAACGGACGTTTGCAATGACGCGTCAGGAATACGTAATGAGCGTCCGAAATTTCTGGCAATGATCACTTCAATTGACTCTACTTGTAACAACATGCATATGTAAAAGTTATTAAAATTTATTTGAAAGAAATTGTCATGTTACTACTCGGAACGAGTCATTATCGTGGGGTAATAACGTAGTCTTGCGGATATTGCTCACGTACTCACGCGCAAACACACGGATGAAGATTACGACCGTAATCCTATCCCCGTGAGTAATCGGTCCGAACGCGGGTACGTAGGCGTGATGACAACGTAATCCGTAACGTCAATTTAATTCAAGTGACGTTACGGGCCCGCGGCATTGCAATCGAATTGCTGTGACATGTTTTTGTGTTTTCTGGTCACAGTTGTTATTTAGCATCTTGAATTGATATCAAATACATGCACCCGTCCAGGAAATGGTGTGTACTGATGTCCAGGTATTTGTACCCAATCTCTTTGGCACCTTCCCTCAAGTTGGTCGTAGTGTGTATTATACCCACCTGCACTTTTCCAAAAGGCAATGGTCTGAGCATTCTACAATGCTGTCCACAGGCTATGAATTACAATTACTTTTGCTATACACAATACACACACTAAATACCAGTACCAAGAAATACCATATATAATAATGTTTTTTTCTTCTGTTTTTAGAAAACGAACCTACACTACGCTACATCAGTCCACCTTCAATATCATCAGCCAGGATACCCAGGCTTATTTCTCTCAACACGTATATCAGTGTTGACCAAGCTACAGGCTGTGCTCCCTCCTTCCCTTGTAGCCACTTCCTAAAAATGGCCATGTTGATCTTCTTAGCATTCTTATTACATTCATTTTCCATAGCCTCTACAATTGCTCCAGTCTCATCATTCAGAAGGAAGATCCCCAACTCTGTAAACTTTGTTCCCACAAGTTCAGCCACATTGATTGTCTTCTTTTTGCCATTGAAGGACAGTAACTCCCCCAGCTTGGGTTTTGCTAAGGATACAAAGAACAGCAGGTATACCACTTAGCAGCATACAAACCATTCCTGAACATATCACAAACTAAGGCTTTACAAATGCCTAAACGCCTCACTGATGGCTGTATTTAGAAGTCATAATCATAATAAAATATAGTGAAACATTACTGCACAATACCCGTGCATACATGTACATTAACTGGTGCTATAACAGATAATTGTATACTGGTGCTATAACAGATCATTGGCATAATCAAATAAACTTGTCCTTTGTAAATGCTAAACCTTGTCAGTAAGGCACAACTATATTTACGCAAGCAAACCCACACGTTCCGCCTTCCGCCCCACCGAAGCATAACGTTATAATTACATTTATTCAACAGTGGCTATTATCATCAGAACACACGGTAGAAACTGGCAATGGTTATCAGTTAACAAACCATTCATTCGGCTTGATTGCTGTTCTTGGAGAATATTTTCAGTACCTGTACAAAGTTAAACCAATGACATTAATTCCATATGACGTACATATTACCAATACCTTACCATTCACAGCAATGGACACAAGACGAGGAAGACATGGCTCCACACTGGTCCAGTTATATAGATGTACCACTCTATTTTTGGTGTCCTTTACTGTACGGTCGCCATCTTTGAGAACATCACTAAGATGGGAGAGCTTAACTCTTGTCACTGTATCCAGAGAACAGCCTTGTGTGAACACAGAGCTAGCCTTACTAGGGTCCACAATGTATTCTGTGGCTAGGATGGATGGGGCAAACTGACTGAGGGTGGCCTTGATAGTTTGGAGGACAGGAATCAGTTCATAGCAATATTTAAGATCAGGGAAAGACATGACCAAGAAGAGATATCTTGACTGCTTCATCACCTCAATGATTGTGCTCACACCTTTCACACTATTCCAACTAATGCCACTTCTCCACACATTGCACTGGCGATTATTAACATAACTAATTTCATCAGGATTTTTATCTTTAAGACATAACTCATGTGCTAGTTTCAGTATGAGTGTGTGAAGGAAGCGATTTGGAAAGAACTGATGGATACTGTCAGTAGACAATAGCCATCCAAAGCATCTCTCAGGAGTTGCTATGTCATCTGGACCAAAACATGGCCTATCTTCACCTATGAGAGGAGGGAAAAATAACAGATCAGATGATGATGGACCTTGAGGTGCCATGTTTGTGTTGATACCCTCTAAGCTGATACGTTGGCATAACTGGTGTTTAATTAGAAACTGAACGATCATTGCATTGTTGTGGTCAGGGAAGCGCTTCCCAAGTACATCCATTGGGATGATCCCAGTATTGCTGGCTATGGGGAGGTGCTCTTTGAAGAATGAAGGAGCAAATAAGGCTCCATTGACCTTCTCAAGCAATGTTCCCTGGTTAAGGACTATCCAGCTATCACTATTATCAGTATGAAGGAAAACAATAAATCCCCTTTCTCCCAATGTGGTCAGGAGTGAGATGATTTCAGAAGCATTGGCTGGAAGGACTCGTGGTACTTCCTTTTCAAGAAGAGACATGAGAGACGACAGAGATATGATCTCTTCGTCAAAAGGAACCTTGTCATTCAAGAAAGCATACATCAGGTGATTAGTGAGAGAGATGGCTGGAGAACATTTCCCCACTTTACTATTGATCTCATTAAGGAAATGTAGAAAGCTTTTTAGGCTGTCACCGCGACATTCAATGGCATTAAGAAAAATGAACCCTTCAAAGATGAGCTCTTTAAATATATCTTTCCCTAGCTCTAGTATTTTTTCTCTAAGCTCTGTTAGATAATCCTTCTGAACCATGTCTTCATGTGTGCCTACAACTACAACTGATGATGGTTGAAGGCATTGGTGACATACATTGCTTATCATGGCACACCAGTAGTACATCTGTGCAGTGATCCGAACTATGTCCCCCACACTGACATCAACCAGCATGAGGAAGGTGGAGGGACTGGTGAGGGAAATGGCTTCCAGTAGAGAACAATGACTTGAGTAGTAGCTATGGTGGCCTGCTAGGTCGTACAATATCATGTTAGAGTCAAAGTTCTGAACTTGGTATGAAATAATACCAGCTGTTAGTGGTTTGGCAACCTCACCAAGATCAGGCTTTAGCTGTAGTGAGGTAATGTATTACTGAGTTATAACCACTCTGTGTACGCTTAGCACCTACATGTGTTAATATCCCATCCCATAGGGTTCAAGATGGTCACATCTTCAGATTGGAGCGTTCAAATAGGGTCAAATTCCGTACGTACATGTACGTAAAAGGGTCCTGTAGCTATTGAATTATTCTGTTCATTTAATTTTTACTTTATCCATCATGGAGATATACATGTACAGCAGCTGTGCAAAGTGCATGCCCGCTAGATTCGTGCCAGTGAATAAGACATTCAATGTATGGGAGGCGAGGGCTTAAGCCATTGGCACGAATCAAGCACGAAACCGTGCACGCACTTTGCACAGTTATACACTGTATCTCCGTAATGGATAAAGTAAAACAAATCAATAGCAACAGGACCCTTCTATGTATGTAACGATTTTGAACCGATCTGGACGTTCCTACTGGTCAGATGATGTTGCCATTTTGAACCATATAGGGTATTGGACCTTATAACGTCAATACCTCGCATGTGTAAGACAACAAAATGGTTTTACACATATAGTAATGCATTATGGTCTGGTATGTTGTGTTAACAATAAAAACCTGATAACATTAATATTTCGAGAGATATAACGATTTGATTTTTATCATTTCACAAGACCCATTTCCCATAGAATGTTCCATATACATGAATATATATATATATATGGGACAGTCTCCGAGAAAATGGCCCTTCGCTATATAATTTTAAAGTTATAAAAATGACTCACGTTTGAATCGCTATAACTTTGTAAAAGTACACGCCATTCACTTCCTATTTCCAACACTTCATACTACACCATTTCGATACGATAGAATAGATTTTATTAGCTTCTTGCCAGTGTTGTAACGTCTGATACCCCTTGGGGTTCAACTAGCCATATCTTTCGGCAGGACGTCTCAATTAACTTCAAATTCGGTTTATATGCAGAGGGGTCTTGTACCTATCGATGTGCCCTGTTAGTTAATTTTTACTTGATCTGTTACGGAGATACAGCTGTGCAAAGTAATTGCACATTTTTCGTTCATTCCGCGCCATTAACCTACTGTAACCTGGTTCCCGCTACTCCAAGCACATGAATATACAATAACCTCCCGTGCCCATGCCACTGTATTAACCTGTACAACTGAAGTACCACCATTCTTACAAACGTCAGTGGTTCTCTTCTATAATGGACAAGATTCGTAAAGGATCGAAATATGTGGGATTCAGTTACCGTCACCATACAAAAAACACGGTACATATTACCAGTACCGATGCGCTCGCACAACATTATGTGTCCCTGTCGATTCGGTCATACTCTTTGGGTGCCACTCATTGCGTGGCCATTCATACGCTCACAACCTATACGTCAGAGCCATGATATATAGTGCACGGTGTATCAGCTAGGCTATGGGAGAGGCATGGTCGAGTTAAAGACACATGCAGCGTAGCTAGGCTGGAACACATGTAACCCTTCCTAATTGTCGGGATCTGGCACATATATTTTAAATGCCCACCGTTTTTCATTATATCTGCATGGCTGGCACACACACACACCCATGAACCAACACATACACACGTCTAACGTCACGCTTATACACACTCTTTCCACTTCTTTTCCCCTTGCTGTACACCCTGTAAATTGTTATGTGCTACATGGATTCACTCATAAGCTTTTTCTAGTTGAACTTTTTTTCTATGTCTTTCGGTTACAGTGCTTTCACTAGCCTACTATACAACCATCTTTCTCTACTATTTGTATTCTGACTAATGTGTTTTTCACGTGTAACTGGATTGTGTGTTTTATGCATAGTGGTATGGGAGCATGGAGGCTATGGGGGCAAAGGCCCCAACAATTTCTTTTCAGAGGAAGGCCCACCTCCCAACTCCTACCCCCATTGGTTGTATGTACTGGATTAATGTGTTGTATGTACTGAACTATTTGTTCCGGTCTCACAGTACCTGCCACATCATGACGTACCATGCCTCATGTCCCATATTCCATTACATGCATCCATTTACACACTCACACACTCATATATACACAACACTCACAACTACATGTATCCCATGCCAATCACTATATACGCTGAGGCTCTGAGTGTGTACCATTGAGAGGTTTAAAAAGACTTAGGTCTTACTATTTATTACCATCCTTTGTTATACCAGGGCCCTGATCCTTATCTTTTGGGAAAAGCAGGAATAATGTTCCTGCTGGGCTTATATACAAAAGTAGGTCCAGTAAAGTCCCTCTTACAGAGTGGTAGATCTACAAGTAATATTATAAAAGATAAATAGCACAGATTCCTAGAAGGGGCCCATGTATAATGCTATACATACACACGCACACGCACACACATATACACACACTCACACACACACAAACCAGTGCTACTTAGAAATAGTGGTTCTGGTGGGTATGACTGTCAGTTTGCTATGCCCAGATGCAAAGCCACCCATGGAAGTTACCCATGGAATGTTGATTTACATGAGATGTTGGCAAATAGGTAGGCTAATGCCTTTGTGTTTAGGACTCTGCAATTAATGAGACATACCGTCACAAACCCTCTGAGGATCACAGCACTTGGTGTCATATTTTATGTCTGTTTTTGAATCTGATGCAGTGCTGCTTCCAAACATGTTACAGACCTGTGAGTTCCATAGGCTTTTGCATTTGGTCATATGTGTAGCAACAAACTTGACAGTCATCCTCACCTGAACCACTAATTTTTCTTGTAAGTAGCATTGGAATTTCAGTGTGCGTGTGTGCGTGTATGTAGAAATTGTGTCCCTGTCGATTTGGTCATACTCTTTGGGTGGCACTCATTGTGTGGCCAATTAAAGGCTCACAACCTATAACAATACGTTAGAGCCATGATATATAGTGCACGGTGTATCAGCTTGGCTATGGGAGAGGCGTGGTCGAGTTATAGACACATGCAGGCTGGAACACATGGAACCCTTCCTTATTATTGGGATATGCTTTCTGCTGGCACATATATTACACCCACCATTTTTCATTTCATCTGCACGGCTGGCACACACACCCATGAATCACACCCATGAACATACACATGTCTCATGTCATGACTATTCACACTCTTTCCACCATAAGACACTATTCTTTTCCCCTTGCTGTAAACCCTGTAAATTTTTATGTTGTGTGCTACATAGATTCACTCATATGCTTTGTCGATTTGAACTTTTTTTTCTATATCTTTCGGTTACAGTGCTTTCACTGGCCTATCTCTTTCTCAACTATTTTTGTTATGTTTATATTCAGATTCATTCTCTTTATGTTTGGTACATGTGCAAGTAACATTACCTTCTATTTCTTTAGTGGTCATAATTGCATCAGCACAAAATGGTAGTATGTCTTGTCAGACTTATGCCCTCCACAGTACGCTCATATCCCATGGCCTCCTCTACATGGTCATGTCCAAAGGACTCCATGTCACTGATGTGGATGTATTTCACACTTGCAACTGGACTGTGTGTTGCATGTATTGGACTGGTGTCAGTGGGGTAGGAAGCACGGGGGTCGTGGGGGCAAATGTCACAATATGTTTGTCAGAGGCCCCCGTGAGGCTCCACTATACATGTCCCATATACCATTCACTGTACTCAAATTGGGAGGGTTTTAAAGACTCCTCTATTTCAGCTGATAGTGGTCATGAAAGAGTTGGAATGATGGGGGAGGGGGGGGGGGCTCAAATGTCATGTCCCCATCACGGTGCTCTTGTGTATATACTAGTCCTGAAGCTTCTTGTGTAAGTAAAATACCAACTCAGTACTGCGTGTATACCCATGGGTAAATAGAAGCCATGTCAGTGAATGCTCTCTGTATAAACTCTACAGTGGCCCAGTCTTTCCAAATCTTTGAGATAGGCTAAGCAATAATATTCACTGCCACTTATGCAAGGCTTCCCATCTGTCCACAAGTAGCTTGCACAAACAATAAATCCTCTAAGAAAGGTACCAATGCTACAAGCACACACACACACACATACACACACACACATACACAGACACAATGGTAGCTTTGAAAAAAGCTTAGCAAGCTGCGTTTGGACCTCTACCAATGGTAGCCCCTTTATGTTGGGACACCCAGGCCACTACAAGGCCACCAATGGATGCATGCTACTTGCTCCACCACATCAGTGCTTCCATCCCCACCAATAGACACCTCTTTCACATGGGATTCCCCACCCACTTCACAGCAGGTGCCCCTTGCTCCTCCACATCAGGGTACCCCCTCTTCCATAGATGTCACACTTTGACGTAGGGATCTCCTTCCCCCTTTTTACCATTCCATCCAGGAGACACCCTCCTCCACACAGTATACCCCTCCTAAACTGTGTAACACCACTAATGGTATTATTTCAAAATACTCTAAATTAGTTATGTTCAATCTCATGAAGAAAAAGAACTGATGGAACAAGTAATAAAAACATTATTCGTGAGAAAGTTGGTATATAGGATTGACAGGCAATAGAGGAAATATGTACATGTAATAGCCCTATATTTAGCACATTTGTAGGACATTATGTTGTTGAACTGTGTGTGTATTACATTTCCCCTTAGTACACCCTTGTTTTCTTCCTTTTGCCTTCCAATCCTATACGCCATCATAGAGAATGTCTTTATTACTTGTATGCAAGGCATTCATCTCTACACTGTAGGTGAGCAGATTTAGAAGTAGCTTGTCAACGCATCACAAAAAATAAATTGCAAAAGAAAGATTCCAATGCTACGTAGACACACAACATACACTCACATACACAAATACACACACACACACACACACACACACACACACACACACACACACGGAAATTTCAATGCTATATAGGATTAGTGGTCCTGATGAGGATGGCTGTCAAGGTTGCTACAACTACGACCAAATGCAAAAGCCTATGTAAGTCACCTGTAACATCTTTGGGAGCAGCACTGCCCTAGATCCAAAAACAGACGTAAAATATGACACCAAGTGCTGTGATCCTCAGGTGGGTTTGTGACGGTATGTCTCATTAATTGCAGAGTCCTAAACCTAGCCTATCTATTTGCCACAATCTCATGTAAATCAACATTCCATGGGTGACTTCCATGGGTGGCTTTGCATCTGGGCATAGCAAACTGACAGTCATACCCACCAGAACCACTCATTCTAAGTAGCACTGGTTTGTGTGTGTGTACGTGTAGTGAGTGTTTGTGTGTGTATGTGTGTGTATGTGTGTGTGTGTGTGCGTGTGTATGTTTAGCATTATACATGGGCCCCTTCTAGGAATCTGTGCTATTTATCTTTTGTGATATTACTTGTAGATCTACTATTCTGTAAGAGGGACTTTAGTAGACCTACTTTTGTATATACAACTGGCAGGAATATTATTCCTTCTTTATCCCAAAAGACAAAGATCAAGGCCCTGGTATAACAAAGGATGGTAATAAATAGTAAGACCTAAGTCTTTTTAAACCTCTCAATGGTACACACTCAGAGCTTCAGCGTATATTGTGATTGGCATGGGATACATGTAGTTGTGAGTGTTGTGTATATATGAGTTTGTGAGTGTGTAAATGGATGCATGTAATGGAATATGGGACATGAGGCATGGTACGTCATGATGTGGCAGGTATTGTGAGACAGGAACAAATAGTCCAGTACATACAACACATTAATCCAGTACATACAACCAATGAGGGTAGGAGTTGGGAGGTGGGCCTTCCTCTGAAAAGAAATTGTTGGGGCCTTTGCCCAAATAGCCTCCATGCTCCTATACCACTATGTATAGAACTCACAATCCAGTTACACACGTGTAAAACACATCAGTCAGAATACAAATAGTTGAGAAAGAGGGTTGTATAGTAGGCCGGTGAGAGCACTGTAACCGAAAGACATAGAAAAAAAGGTCAACTAGACAAAGCTTATGAGTGAATCCATGTAGCGCAAAACAATTTACAGGGTGTACAGCAAGGGGAAAAGAATAGTGGAAAGAGTGTGTATAAGTGTGACGTTAGACTGTGTATGTGTTGGTTCACTGGTGTGAGTGTGCCAGCCATGCAGATAAAATGAAAAACGGTGCCAGCAGAACGCAAATCCCGACAATAAGGAAGGGTTACATGTGTTCCAGCCTAGCTGCGCTGCATGTGTCTTTAACTCGACCACGCCTCTCCCATGCCATAGCCTAGCTGATACACCGTGCATTATATATATCATGGCTCTGACGTATAGGTTGTAAGCCTATGAATGGCCACGCAATGAGTGGCACCCAAAGAGTATGACCGAATCGACAGGGACACGATTTCTACATAATGTTGTGCACGCGTATCGGTACTGGTAGTACGTACCGTGTTTATTGTATGGGGACAGTAGCTGAATCCCACACATTTCGATCGCTTAACAAATCTTGTCCATTATAGAAGAGAACCACTGACGTTTGTAAGAACGGTGGTACTTCAGTTGTACAGGTTAATACAGTGGCATGGGCACGGGAGGTTATTGTATATTCATGTACTCGGAGTAGCGGGAACCAGGTTGTAGTAGGTTAATGGCGCGGAATGAACGAAAAATGTGCAATTACTTTGCACAGCTGGATCTTAGTAACGGATCAAGTAAATATTAACGAACAGGGCACATCGATAGGTACAGGACCCCTCTGCGTATAATCCGAATTTGAAGTTAATTGAGACGTCCTGCCAAAATATATGGTCAGTTTGAACCCCAAGGGGTATCGGACATTGCAACGAAGCTAATGCAAGACTCCAAAATCTATTTTACCTTATAGAAATGGTGTAGTATGAAGTGTTGAAAATAGGAAGTGAATGGCGTGTACCGTTCCGAAGTTATAGCGATTCAAACGTGAGTCATTTTTATAACTTTAAAATTATATAGCGAAGGGCCATTTTCTCTGAGACTGTCCCATATATATATAAATGGGACAGTGTCCAGCTAAATCACCCTTATGGCACTTTTTCAAAATATCCAGAACAAGCAAAAGAAAAGTAACGCTCGCATTGAAATGTATGGCTAATTTTAAATTCAGCGCCTAATAACTTTGTGAGGGATAGTCCGATTTGGGATGCGTAAGGACCATTCGACATAAGCTCATAGGTGTTCAAGGAAAATTTGAAAACTTGAAAAACTAGCCAGAAGAGTGATTCTGCTGGACACTGTTCCATATATATATATATATGGGACAGTTCACGCGAAAATGTCGTTTCGCATATATATATAATAATGTTATAAAAATGCATCTCGTTTGAATCGCTATATCTTCCTAACGGTTAACGCTATCAACTTTCTATTCTCAACACTTCATACCACACCATTTTTCTATGGTAAAATACATTTTGTGGTCTTTCACTTGCTCCGTGTCAGTATTGCAACGCTCGACACCCCACCGGGTTCAAACCCGCCATAACGTTCTGTATGAGTAATCAAAGCGCTTCAAATTCGGTTTACAGGTAGAGAAGTCCTATACCTATCGATTTGTTCTGTTCATTAATTTTTGTGCAATCCGTTACAGAGATACAGCCGTGCAAAGTTGTTTCAAGTTTCATGCTCGAATCGCGTCGTTGTACCTACGCGAACTGCTTTCCATTCACCGGGACATGAATAATCAATTACATCCTGTGGGCTGGGACATTTATAACAACCACCACACATCACTGTGAGCAATGTTTATTGAGTAATGTAGTCTGGGGACCTGAATTGTTTACTGCAGATGAAGCTTTTGAAAGTTCGCTTTAAGTTTTAGATGTTGACTTGCACGTATGATTTCAAACGGTGCGAAGACAACAAGATATAAGATCAATCTGATGAAGAAGTTTGAGAGTGGTTGCGATCGGTGGCAAATAGCTGTGGAGCAAGCAGACGAGTAGTTGACCCATAGTACGTGGACAGCTGTGAGTATGGCACAGGGGTTTGGGGACATAAGTGGAATTAATCGTTTTGTGACGTTTTGCAAATGCAGTTTAATATTGTCAGACGCCATTAATTGATGTGGTGTGTACACATGTACTACACATGCTCGGCTCCTGTGTCAACATGTGACATTTCACAATAGACCGCTTTAATCTTGCTCGTTTGATTGCTGCTATCCAGGTTTTGTACTATTCCTTTTGTATCCAACTTATAAAGAATACACACTTACCCATCCAACGCTTCGTCATCAGTAGATAACACCTGAAATAATTATCTCTGATAACACGCACGTGCATGAAACCCCTCCTACCGAACTCATACGGTTTCACAGTATCGAACGAGAAGCAATCGTGGTTGCAATTTATAGTTCTAGTGCATAGCTTTTACGCTAATGCAATTTTCCATACTTTTTCATGATTTTTGACCATTTCAAGACTTTTTCCAGGTCTGGAATTCGGTACAGTCATTTAAAAGATTTTTCATAAATTCCAAACTGCGTACGAACCCTGTAAATGACACCAGTTGCTCTGATCTGAATTTGTGTATGAATGTGAGTGTGTGCGTGTCCGTGTGACTTATGGATATTATTTTGTAGAACCAATGGTTCACCAATGAATATAAATTAAACAAGAAAGAGGTTTTAGTAGGTCAATGAGAGTACTACATGTTGGTAAATATATGTAGTCACAAGGGGGTGCATGTTTGATATACATTTGCATGTGCAGAAGTCAAAAAGGAAGCCTTAGGGTTGTGTTTCAGATTAAGCTAGCCCTAGACACCGTGCACTTTAATGCTCTGTAGTGTTGTGTACGCATATAATGTCTATTTGCATCCTAAAATGTGTATAGTTGTACACAAATAACTTCTTTCATTTAGCTGCATTATATCTCATACCACCAGTGAGCATTTTACACAACTTGTGAAAATCTATACCCCCTATGGTGGAGTTCAGTGGTTAAATGTGTCAAGACTATTGTTGGCTAATTGCAATAACAACTCTTAATCCTGTTATCTATAGCACTGCAGAACACTGTAAAAGTTAGTAATTAAAACAAACATGATGGGAACATTCTCAATAAGACAAATTTTATCCACATACATGTACAAGTAGTTTTTTTATGTACATCAAACAAATGCTGCTTCTTTTGGTAATCACTTTTATAGTCATATGCTCTAATTTGTGTACACCTGTACACATATAACATTGCTTCACTATAGTAGTATATTGATTCAAATGAGTATTGAAAGTGATAGTGGGCATGATATACTGTAGTAACTATATAATATGAAATTATTTATGTGGTTGTATCAGGATTGTTTTGCTGTAAAATGTGTACAGGTGTACACAAATTAGTCCTATGTAAGAAAATGATGTTCATTGCAAAGGAATCATGCCAATTCCACCACTTGTGTACCAAAAACAGCAACAATGCAAGTTGATTCCTAGCAGTCGATTCCTATGGGGCTTGGGGAAAAGAGGTTTAGTTTTTTCTTGCACAAGTTGCAGCTAGGCTTGCAATCCACAAGTCCCTGCCAAAGTCACGGGCGTCTTTCGACCTGTTCTCTATAGAACTTAAACGTTTGCTTAATCAGAGCGAATGCCAGAGCCATTCTCCAAAGAGTATAAAACCAAACCTGTCTGTTACTGTAGACGTGTATATCATTTTTTTGCTTTAAAAAGTTTTTAAAAAAGGATACTAACTTTAGTAAACAAACAGTAAATAGGACTGGTATTAATGACGTCATAAATTTATACAGCAATGGATTGCATGCGAAAATGTTAGCATTATAACCACATTTAATTAAACATGGCGATAAGTACTGCGTTGTATTGTCTAACACGTTCAATTCAGCTATGATAATAATTTACCTCAAATAATCACGGTACGGGTTACCATTCATAATTACCAATGCATCTTAGCATCGACAGTTGTGCCGCATCAGAACATGTTACATCACAATATTAGGACATTTATTTTCTACAGGTGGTGTTGTGATTATTAAAATTATCTATGTTATGATATATGCATTGAGAGAAAATATATTTCCTTTAATGCAATAATGTCACCTTAGCATGCCCAGATCGTCTTGCTGATTTTGATCCTTCAATAATGATCTAAGGAGATAAGGAAGTGTCACATGATCCTACATGTATACATAATGTGCACAATGAAATAACAGGTCCATCTCTATACTGCAGCGGAACGTGTATACATGTAATCAGGCACTTGGCAAGACGGCACAAATTGTACATGTATATATTGCTGATCTCCAATAAGGCTACTATAAGACAGAACATTAATTTACCACATCAAGAAGGCTATGGTAACAATTATGATAGTACAGCCATATCCAACCCACAAGTTTAGATTTGCAGGGTGGCTATACAGCATACTCCCTCAACAGGCCTTTTTTGACGATCCACTATTGTACATATTATTATCAGACTTGTGATATCCCAGCAAGCCTGATACTTTACCTTTGCCAAGGAGCTCTTGCCAGCACCTGTGTCCCCACACAGGATAACTTTACTGAAGGTGTGTACAGGATAGTCCTTATAACAGGTAGTGTACTTTTGAAGTAATGAGATGACATCATACTTTCTAGACATCATCAGTGGAGTAAGACCATCCTAGAGTGGGTATAGAGCATCATACATGTAAGTCATACAGACTGATGTATGAACTGAGTAGTACTTCACTTCAAAAAGAGCAGGTGTGGTCATGCAGCAGGCTATGTATGGGGTGGAATGAGGACCCATGGAGGCACATGATGGCAGAGGGTAAGAACACCAAGAGTTCTGAGTACTATCAAGCAGACCCACCTCCCAGGAAACATGTATGCCTCATTTTCCATCAAACTAAATGAATGAATCACAATTCAAATACACATGAGATGGGAACACACTCCCTGGGCATACCAATAGTCATGATTTCCACACCAAGATGTTACACTCACAGCAATTCAGGCGTCGGATTGTATATGACTACATATAATGTATTGCATGAGACCAATGGGGAATTCATGTAATGAATGTTTACGGGTATCGCAAACCAATATGTGTCTCCAAGTGTGTATGTAACACCCATACCTCTGCCTTGGTCTGGGTATCAATCCTCTAATTTTTCTAAATGCTCGCAAAGTGCCCTGGTGATTCTGTAATATTTTTTGTTTCCACCAGTAGGTGACTTGTTTGGCAAAATGGCTGTTTTGAGACTCAATTCGTTAATCCTGCGTTCCATACATGTCTATGGTGAAATAGAAAACTCATCATACGTATTCTGCCTTTTAGCATTGAATTGCAGCCCTCCTCTGGTGGGGTATGATCACGTGTACGAAATTAAGGATATTAATCGTACTTTGTATTTAGTCACATGAGTATCAATAAGATAATTATTGGAAAAGAGTGAGTTGCCGGGTAGCAAGCAAGACAGAATTCATATCTAAGGAGAATTCTTGTGCATGGTCCTTCGAATGCTTGGGAATAGTAAATAGAAGGATATAGGTTCTGAAATGGCTGAAAAGCTTACTTGGAAACGACGCGTGCGAGCGGGACACAAAGCTTCAGTACCCAGAATCCGAACGCAAGTAAGCGAAGCGAAGGATGCTCAGGAAATGAACATTCCCGCACTGTAACGACACATGCGAACGCTGGAAGACAAGAAAAAGATCATCATGCAACTTGATGAAGAGATACTCCAATTAACGCTCGAGGAAGGGGAGATGAAATTCTTAATACTGCGTCCGTGAAATTCAAGTGTTTTTTTTAGCATTTTTTGTCGAACTCACTTTTTCTAAAATTAGTCGGAGGGATTGCAATTGCTATTTATACATGTGTGCCTATTAGATCAACCCTCTGTACGTAGTTTGGCGTTATAAATACATAGTAACTCGTTATGTTTCGGAAACTATTTGTTTAAAGTGTAGAGGGTACGACAGTCTCCGCAAAAGGTACACATTTTTCTGAGGTGTCTTCAATGCTCAAAAACAGCATCCTTATACTCACCTCGATCGAATAGGAAGGGTTTGCAACAAATTTGGCGGCATGCATTCATGCTACAATGGAAGCTAACACTCAGACAGTTCAACCTCGTTTCCAGACTTATTTATTATTACTAACCATTACAATAATTCACGTGTGTGTAAAAAAATTTCAATAATTTTATCAAGCTACGTGTAAGCTTACGTATACGAAGTTAAGGCGTTTCCGCACTAGCAGGGGCAAACCGGATCGATCCGCATTGAGGCCAATGAATTTAATCAGTGAGTACACACTGATTAAATTCATTGGCCGCAATGCGGATCGATCCGGTTTGCCCTTGCTGGTGCGGAAATGCCTTTATACATCCATCGATGTATACCTTCTCTCACACTTTAGAACATCTTGGATGGTTGTGGGTATAGTGGAGAGGATGTCAACAGGGATGCTGACAAATGATGCCTCGTTTTGAGATTAGGGAGCAGCATGCTAATCCATGCCTTAATGCCTTTCAAGAACACATTCTCAATGCGCTTCATACTATCAGCGTCGATATCATTTGCATCGTGTAATTGGTATACCGGATGTCGATGTGTGGGAGTCGCCGCACGCTATGTTCTTGCTCATCAGTACACCCCATCAGCTCGAGTACTTGAAGCACATGCACTTGCGATGCATATTTGCTATCATCCTCAACTAAATCTGGCTTAGTTTCAACAACAGAGTCAAGAGAGGCGTCCGCAAAAGAACAAGTATCGATTCGCGCTGACCTTGCAGGATTTACCCGATGCGGTTCGGACCAATCACAACACAAGTCTTTCTTGAACAACCAAGCATACGCGGTTGGCACAATCAACATTAAGTACATTTTGTTCCAGCCATTCACTTGTCACACACTGGCGTAGCTGAACAAGCGAGAGACATTTTGTGTGTAACAATAGTCTGGGCACGAGAGATATTAATCTTGGAACGAGGTAAATTAAGTTTAGGTACCCCACAAGAGAAATGAAACAGTCATGGTGCAATAACCAGGCCACTTATGAGTCTAAAACTTTCTCGGTCTTTATTTTGTATCTACAGAAGCCTACTTATGCAATCAGACTTGTTTGAACTTATGCGAGAAAAAAGTGTACCGAACTACCCTTGACGACCAAAAACGGGCAAACTGGTTGACTTAAAATCAATACAGGTACGTCTCCATACAACCTATTGCATTAAAATTCGCATCGTACATCTTAGAAAGAGTTGGGATACATGAAAATGTAGTTTGTATTGCAAATAGACATTTTCTGACTAATTTTCCAAAAACGATGTTCAACCAAAAAACATTCAAATTTCACGGACGCAATGTTAAAGACAACGAATTCAGAGAAACGATCAAAATGACAGTTCAAGAGATTGAAAAGCTGTTAGCCAGGGTCAGAAAGAACAAGAAGCAGTCATAACCGATCGAGCGTCATCATCTACACCTGTTGAAAATCCACCGCAAGGGACGGCCAGTGCAAAAAACAATGCATCTGAAAGAGAAGTTCATGAACAGCAGCACTCGGTGGACTCACCATGTATTCTACAGGCAGAACAGAATCATTAAAGTGGGGTTAGAGTGAAATTGCCTAAGTTGACCCAAAATAAATTTAAGGGCAAAATGACATCTTGGGCACCTTTCTGGGATTCCTATGAATCTTCAGTTCATACAAATTCTGGACTTTCTGCTGTTGATAAGTTTGTCTATCTGCGGTCCCTGCTAGAGGACTCAGCAGCTGATGCCATTTCTGGTCTTACTCTCATCGCTGCTACCTACGATGCAGCGATTGATCAATAAGCATATGAAATCACTACTGGGCATTGAGCAAGTCACCTTAATACGTGATGTCAAGGGTCTTAGACAGGTATTTGACAAAATTGAGTCCCATGTTCGTTCCTTGTCATCACTTGGTGTAGACCGTGTGGCTTATGGGAGCTTATTAGCACCTGTTGTGATGAAAAGGATTCCACAAGAAATAGCCTTGATAGTGAGTCGTGACGTGAAGGAAGACAGCTGGAACTTGGATGACTTGCTGAAGATCATAGAGAGGGAAATCCAAGCTAGAGAAAGGACAACGCAGGATGCAAATGGAGCAGCAAGAAGACCAAATAGGGAACCTGTGAAAGGGAAGACTCTGTACCAAAAGAATGTCGATGCAAGATGAAGATTAAGTATCACTCTTTGCTACTGGCATCAACCACCGAGTGTAATTTCCCAGTATTGAATTGTGAGGTGTACAGCAATTTGGAGCATCTCTTAGAGTAACAGCACTAGTAATGAACTTTCTCATGGTTCTGAAGGCAAGAAAGCAAAGAGAAGCAGGAACCAGCAGAGCATTGACTGCAACTGATGGTTCAGAAGCAGAGAAGTACTGGATCAAGGTCATACAAACATCCTTGACACAAAATCCCAAGTTTTCATCATGAAGGCAACAACTAAGCTTGTACCCAGATGGCTCAGGCTTATGGAGGTGTGGTGGCAGATTGAACAACACATACCTGGCGGAGTGTGCAAAACATCTAATACTTGATGCAAGTCCTCATATCACAAAACTGATTGTTCAGTTGTCATAAAAACATGGTGGTGTAAGAGTAACCCTATCATTTCTGAGGTCACAATACTGCATAGTAAAGGGAAGGAGTGTTTTTGGTTACTTCACAACTGTGTATAGTGCAAGAAACTGAATGCAAAGGCTTTCGGTGTTCCTCAGACCCCATCATAAGTGACAGAATCTCCGCAATTTGCATATGTTGGAGTTGATTATGCGGGACCATTGTATACGAGGAATTCTGAATGTGAAACATAGATCTGTCTATTTACCTGTTGTGTAACATCGCGGAGAGGTGTTCCTCGAAAAATCATTTCCGACAACAGCAAGACATTTATGAGCTCAAGCTAAATGTTGGCAGATCTATTGAACCAGCCAGAAGTTGAAACCTTCCTGGCTGATCACAGTAGTATGGTCGTTTAACCTGGAGAAGGCTCCTTGGTGGGGAGGCTTTTTCGAGAGGCTGATAGGTATGACGAAGAGGTGTTTGAAAAAAGTTATTGGACAAGCCAAACTCACTCACATGTATGATGAACTTTTAACCGTGGTAACTGAGATAGAAGCAAATCTAAATTCCAGGCCACTCACTTAATAATGTATCCTCAGAAGATCCAGAGGAGCCACTTTCACCTGTACATTTGCATACTGGTCATCGTTTAAAGGTACTACCGGACCCCTTTATTCAAGATGATGATGACAATTATGATGCTCCTACTTTACATGAAGAGATCACTCGACGAGTAAGGCATGTCAGCCTTACTATGTCTAAATTTTGGAAACATTGGAGAAATGAATATCTTACTGGTTTAAGAAAAAGTCATCGTCTAATGCAAGTTCCTGGCAGCAATAGGACGTTTGCAGCCATCGGTGATCTCGTTCTAGTGCATGATGAGAAGCGACCTAGGTTAATACATAGAATGGGCAAGGTGGAAGATTTGATAAAGGGGGAAGATAATATAATAAGAGGAGCTGTAGTCCGTGTAACGTCAGGTGGGGGAACTCCTATTTTATGGCAACCTGTACAGAAACTATACACACTGGAGCTGAACTTCAATACTAAGACCACTAGAAATGAAGATGATGAAGTTCAGCATTCTGAGTCACAGGTTGGGGATTCTGGTCAACCTAAAAAGCGTCCAAAACCAAAACGAGTTGCAGTTCAGGTACCAGTAGAGAGAGTGGATGGATGATGATGAGGACAGTTCATTGCAAGTTGACTAGAAATAAAACTAGTCAACTGGCGGAGTGTACAGAATTAATTGATATGAATTGTATTTCGTATTTAGTCATGTGAGATCGATAAAATAATTATTGGTATTAAGGAGTGAGTTGCTGGGTAGCAAGCAAGACAGAATTTATATCTTAGGAATTCTCATATAACATGCGACGGTATGTTAGTTGGTAGACATTCATTCCACGACGGTACTGGTACATGAACATGTAACATTCTTCGTTTCAAGGATACATGTCAAGTCCATTTGTCTCCATAAGAGCAACAATAGCACCCTCAGTAGTTTCCGCTGTACCATCAGCAATGTCATGTACGGGAATAAATGGTGTTTCAATTTTCCCGGATGGAAGGATGTACATTGTATTTCGCTACAATAACTAGCTGCTTCAATGCAGATGTCAGTAGATTCATCTGTCATTAGGGAAAAGAATGGACTGCACCCTAAGGTATCCAGTTTCTCACTTTCAATGACTGATGAAAGGCACTGCAAAAACTCTGCAACAATCTGTAACTGGCACTTCTTCCTATAGAAAGATGAGCATCCAAGACTCTTCACTAAATGGAATAATGATTCATACTTCGTTGTGATAGCAATGACCTCCTTTGCCAACCAGTAAACAATCTTCAATGCAACTATGAGTGCATCTCTGTAAACCAACGGTTCATCTGTGCTTTAAGTCAAAATGCTGAAACATGCATCTTTGATTTTTTGTGTCGCTCAATGCAATCCTTGCGGAGGGATGTGCATGGTACAGTTGTCCAGATACCAGAACTGCTGCTGCTCTCCTGGCATTTGCATAATTCACAAAGAAGTCCTGTCACAATGCCTGCTGTATCTTCAGTTGGAACTAGCCAGGGATAGCCTTCTTTCCACGATGAACAGTACCATATTTTATGACCTTCTTTGCATTTGTTACGTATAATTGCAATCTCTACTGCACTTGACCTCTTCACCATTGCTATAACACCTGAGCAATTATGCTCTATTGTGTGATATGCTGCTGATATAGTACTAAAAATGTGCTGAGGGGTTTTGCCAGAATTAGGATAATTAGAAACCATTAATGACATAAGATTAATATTTAAAAGAAACCACATATGACAAATCAACCAAGTCCTAATTAAATTCATAACCCACACTTTTATCACCTGGAATGCACCACGCAATAGCATGGCGATGGGGGAAACACTGGGATAAATATTGCGTTCAACATAGGCATGTGTCCTAGTAACGCTCTGGAACAAGCAAGATAAACGAAGTATGAAACCACATTTTATATTTCACGGAGTCATTCACCTTGCAGGTAAATAGGTTGCCTGCAGTAGTGTCAACCCAGTTGAGGAAAACTGGATTCGTGAAGGTTAGCAGTTTCTTCATATGCAGATTTTACAGCGCCCATCTATGGTGGATTGCTTTTTCATTCATACCAGCATCACCTAATCAAGCAGCGTCTCTTAGCAAGATTGAATAGAAGAACTTTGATAAAGTAGAGGCTTGTAGTGGAGTTGGTGAATTATTAAATTTAACCATATCGACTCTAATAGTGAAGATTCAGCTAAGCGATCCCTAAACATGATAAGATCTCCAGCGTGCATGCAGGCAGTGGGATCAAGCATTATGAAGTAGTATTCAATATACCAGGTACAGCAGATCGTTCAGCATGCATGTTTTATTCATATTCTATTTAGGCTAGGGTAGGTGTCTCCCAAGCATATGTAGCCCAGGTGGAAGAGGCTTCTGCCGTCACCTCTTCAATTGGTTTTACTTGTAACATTGCTGTATTCCCCTCTTTATATGCATATGTAAAATGATTATTAAAATGTATTTGAAAGAAATTGCCGGGCAAATTTATTAAAGCACGTTACTACTGGGAACAAGTCATTATTCGACAATCAGCGTGGGTATAAGATGAAATCATGGTGTAATAACGTAGTCCTGTGGTATATTTCTCACGTAAATATGCGCAAACACACGGATGAATATTACGGCTGCAATCCTATCCCCATGAGCAATCAGTCCGAACGTGGGTACGTAGGCCTGATGTCAACGTAAACTGTCACGCCAGGGTTACACATAAATTTACACGACATTACGAGCCCACGGCAGAATAATCAAATCGTTGTGACACCGGGGGGTGGATGTAAGAGGAGCGTGGCAGGGGGATTGAATTATGGGATTGCCTTATTTAGTCTGCTAAGCATAATATTATAAATGAGCTAAGAGGGGGGCCTGATGCACAATGCACATCACTCCTTTCCCTAACCTAATTCCTTCACTAATGCTAATCAGATTGTTAACAGAAGATTTTCAACCATCCTGTTCCTTCATGGACACTCCACATATACATGTACTACATGTATGTATAACATTTTAACATCCAGTATAACAACTCACCTGTTTTCCAATGTTCACATCAATACCAGGAGTGGAAAGGAGACGTTCCACACAAGTAGTATGACCTCCCATTGCAGCAAAGTGTAACGGAGTATAACCATACTAAAGTAGGTACAATGGTTCAGTCAACATGGTGAGTACAATGTACACATGTACATGTAGTATATGGTTATGTGAACAGGAAAGGTCATTGAAACATTGCAGGTGATGGGGATAAAAGTGGGTGGGGAGGGTAGAGAAGGAACAAAGGGGAGGAGGAGAAGGGGCGAGGTAGGAGGATGACATAAAGAAGATAGGAGGAAGGGAGGAGGGGTGGGTGTAGGAAGAGGGGGAATGTCATATTAAAAGGGTATGGGAGGGTCACAGTGTTTCTATAACGCATGGCTACAGCAACCTTTCAGGTGCTCCTCCATATCTCCTTGCTGGATAGGAGAGGTGACCTCCCTTACTGCATACATGTAATATCATTTCCTATAACATTCTCACGCAGATCATATACATGTAATACTGTAATCAATACCCACTCCACACCAGTTGCCCTATTAAAATCGCTATCCTTTAATGTACAGTGCCCTCAATTTTATTATTAGGAATTACATCATCCATTCCTAGAGTGAGTATAGAGAGAACATCATAAGTCATATAGACTGCCAATACATTGCTGTATGAAACTAGTAGTACCTTTACTTCAGAAGGGTCATACAGCAGGCTATGTGTGGGTGGTGGTAAGAGGACCCATGGAGGCACATGATGGCAGAAGGTAACAATGTAAAACTACAACTCCAAGAGCTCTGAGTACTATTGAGCAATCCCAGCTCCCAGGAGTCATGCACATGCCTCATTAACAAAATACTATAAAATTCAAATAAATGAATCAAAATTCAAATGCACATGTATGGGATGGGAACATGCTCCCTGGGCATACCAATAGTCATGACTTCCACACAAGATGCTACACACATCAGAGGCAGGTGTACAAGGGGGTGTGGCAGGGGGATTGAAATCATGGAATTGCCTTCTTTAGTCAGCTAAGTATAATATCATAAATGGGCTGAGTGGGGGTTTAACCCCCAAACTCCCAGACCCACACTGCACACCACTGTTCTCTCTACAGTGCTCAAATTATGCGATATCGCATTGCAAATTGCAATGCGTTTTTGTCATTTGCGATACAAATTAGATATTGCGTAGCATCATTTTCGACGCACATTATTTCTTCAATATACAGGCTTTTCTAATGAAAATATGCACGTACATGTGTAACTTGAACGTATTGCAGGTTTTGTGTAACTACAGGCTTATACTAATACGACTTAAACTATCTAAATCAATTATTGGTTTTGCTGTTATTTTTGCTGCACAAAGCTTACATGTACCTTTAGCTAATAAAATCCACTTTAAGCAACTATGCTAATCAACCATTACGAAGAATATTGAGCCATGCTCTAATCGAATTCCTACACTACCACTATTCAGTTTAATAACCATAGCTTGTAACCATCCCGTTACATCATGGGAACTCCACACATACATGTACATGTATCAATGTTTTTTACATCCAGTATAACAGCTCACCTTATTTCCAATGTTCACTTCAATAGAAGTAGTGGAAAGGAGACGTTCCACACAAGTAGTATAACCTCCCCTTGCAGCAAGGTGTAAGGGAGTATCACCATCCTGGTGTAGGTACAAAAGTGCAGTCAACATGGTGAGTACAATGTACACAAAATCAGGGGAAGGTGCACAATCGTTTGCCCTTCATCAAAACATTAATACACCAAACAAAACATCCCAGGGGGGAAAAGATTATGAATGGGAAACAGCCTCAAATGTGGGGTCTTCAAAAAGTTGCATCTCCTTGTTTGTGCATAGCAGTGGAGTCGCATATTTACGAAGACATTCATTTTTAAGTAAGAGCTTGATTTTGAGAGAGCTCACTTACAAGATGTGAAATAATTGGAACAATACTTTTGACCTTTACAGATTCATGCAAGATGCATCATAATACACAATTAAGTGTTTCGGAAACTGCGCAATTTAGCATGTTTCAGTTAACAATCATTATTTGTTTCCCCGTTCCAACTCTCCCGAATACATGTCAAATGAAAATCATTGAAATACTGTACAGCAGATGGTGTGGGAGGTGAGAAGGTGGAGGTGGGGAAAGATAGGGGCAAGTGTATTACCTAATTTTCACAGGTGATACCTTCCTCTCCCCCTATCTCACTTTCTCTCCCATCCCCTCACCCGCTGTTTTCCCCATCACCTGCAATATTTAAATGACCTTTCCTGTTTGCATAGCCATGTACATGGATACATTGTGCCCACCATGTTGACTGAACTATTGAACCCACTCCAGGATCAAGGGTGGATCCAGCGAGGGATCTAGGCGGTCAGTACCCCCCCCCCCTCTGAATAATGATAAATGTTCATATTCACTCTGTCGGTGTTCCGAATTTTTAAAAGTTCAGCGCTTTTCCTCTACATTGAATTCTTCATATACACTTACACCTTGCTGCAACGGACAGTCATACTACTTGTATGGAATGTCTCCTTTACAGAGGAGGGTGAAAGGCAGAATTGGGGTGGGGTGGAATGGTCACAGTGTTTCTCTGACGCATCACAAAAAACCTTCTGCAGCAACCTTTCAGTAGTCCTCCATACCTCCTTGCTGGATCCACACTGATTGCCCATTAAATCACCAACCCACTGCTCCATTAATGTTATAAAGAAGGGAGAGAAGAGGGACAGGAGGAGGGGGATTGACTGAATCAAGGGTGGAGGGGGTGGTCACAGTGTTACTTTAATGACAAAATTAACCTTCTGCATTAACCTTTCCAGTGCTCCTCCATACATCCTTGCTGGATAGGAAAGGTGACCACCCTTACTGCATTAACATTCTCACCTGGTATGTACAATACTCTAATCAATGCCCACTCCGCACCAGTTGCCACACAAAAATCACCAACCCACTGTTCCTTTAATGTTCATATCAATTTTATTATTAGGCATTACATCATATATAACTCTAATCACCAATTATATTTCCAGCATCATGTGTGTGAAAAACATCAAGGGAATAACATTGTGATGAATCACGCGGAAACGTGCTTAATCGCATACAATAATGATTTAGCGCTACAATTATTATTGAGTCACGTTACTATGCATTATAATTTAGGGTGACACAATTAAGCGGCATACACACCCAACGGATACCAAATTTGTATCGAAAATGGCAACTTTTTTTCTATGTATCAAATATGCACTCAAATATGTCACAGATATGGTTCTGTACAATATCTGACTGCATATTTGATCAGTGTCTGATTGGCACTGATTCTCGGAGTATGGAACAAACATTACGTTTTCAGTTAGGAAACAAGGAGTAGCAAATGGGTTATTGTACGTCGTATACAGGCCAGGACTCAGAAGTAGAGCCAGGGGTGGTGGTACATTTTTCCTCTCTATTTACATACAACTGCGAAGGTTTATGACAAATGTGTGTATCTGGTTAAATGGCTCCATACAAGCAGCAGGTAGTACAATTTGACTGCCTAAACCTTATCTCACCATCTGGAAAAATTGGTTGAGTTTGGTCATTCTCAGATAGAGTTCCACCAAACAGTCCCAATCTACAGTAGTGGTCAAAAAACTTGACTTTTTTATAATGCCTTTGCAGTCGCAGGGTGTGAGTACTACCGTGACGTTTTATAGAACATTTAAAAACTTATTGACACTTTATGTGTCAACAAAATTCATGTTGCGTCACCGTGCCGTTTAAAAAAACTACTATAGTAGCGGTCATAAAAACGTTTACGTACATGTTATTATTTATGCCGTGATGTTGTACGGTATAACAGTAAGCATAATGCACATCATAATAGGCGTAGCGTATAAATCCCGTATGTGAATTAATTGCATGGTAGCCGTTGTGTGGTACGTGTTTAATATAATAATGCTGCACGCACTAACTAATTAAAACCATTTAACCCAGCACAATTTTGTCATGTGAAATGGTGTTCGCATTTTGCTTGTGAAGTGTCAAAAACGTGTTCTGACCAATACATATACGTTAGGTCATAAACTAGTTATGCCTAGTTAGATACGCTAGTACTACGGCAGTAATTATACCGTATGACTGTAATACATGTAGCCTACAGTACATACGGCAGACCATACAATGGCCACGGCGTAAATTATTACATAACTTTTTTATGACCGCTACTGTAATACACCTGATGTGCACCTGTAGCTGTATGCAAGATAAAATGGATACATTATAGTTCATAGTAACGACATGAGCAGCCAAACTCAGACTCTTGTTGGGCTTGCATATGAGTTTTTTTTTCAGGCTGTTACATCACTCCCTCCATACACAGACATGTCTACATGTCATCCAGCCCCTATTTGTTGTCCTCCTGAATGCCTACACATGTCCTCTTCAACATTCTCCTCTGGTACTAAATCATGCCTACCCAGATATCCTCGTCTTAAGGTATGTCCTGCTCTGCTACATGTACCTTTGGTACACATGAGTAAAAGTTAGTTTAATAAATGAGGGTTGATCATAAGATTAGAGCAGCCACCCCCCCCCCCCCCCCCCTTGCCTACATGTAGTTGCGACCTGCCAGGCAGTCACTGGTATGACTAAATGCAGCATCATTTTTATGGTCCCATGTGTATTAGCCTGTGATTTCCCAGGCATTGTGTTGTTCTTTGGGTGGGAAGCTTACACTGGAGATACAGCCAGCTATAGCTGTTTAACCTGCCTGACCTTTAAGAGGACAACAGCCTCAGTGTTCTTTCTGTGTGATGGATTGGGATTTTAAGTGACACGACCTAGGTCAAAGTGTGTACATTGTAAAGGTACAAAAGACTTAGTCTAATAAAAAAGCAGCACTATGGATCTTACACATAGGGTACCATTTTATAGTAATCTTGTACAACACTGCAATAGAATTGAGTTTGCATTTCTGTTCAGTAGTTATGAAGTTCTGAACTGATCCCAGTCGCTGTTGGTTAGAGAGCACCTAACCTATGTTGTCTCAAGAGGTCGCTATGGACCAAGCAATTTACGGTGGTAACTATATAGTCAGTGGTAAAAAGTACATGTATATGAAACTTTGATTATAACTGACTTACTGTACATACATGTAGCTGTAGTCCTGCTATCCATGAACTGTTTAAAACTACTGTACACACCCAAGACTCACAGACATGAAGAATCTAGGAAACTTGAGGTATGAATATATCATGCATTGATATGGTATACAATGGTCATCTCCTGAAGGCATCACAGAAGCTCCAAAAGCTATCTGATGTGCTCATACATGTATGTTGTAAGTGTGAGCAGAGCTATGCACTAGCTGCCTAATAGATGGGGGCATTATCAGCTGCAGCACCATGGAGCAGAAATTATGGAAAGAAGAAGTGTTAAGTATTGCACCATTCAGCTGTTTGAAGAAATGGTGGGCTCATTTGGGGAAGCCATATTGAACGATAGACTGTCCTCTTTTGACACTGACCAAACAGCTTCTACTTGTACCACCTTCTACCCTTGTATGTGCTGCTTCCATTTGTCAGCTCCTGCACCCTGGAAGAACAGTCCAATGGACAGCTTTTATGATTGGAACAATGACCTGTATGCCTACAACATCTACTGTATGTCAAATGATTAATGTGGTTAACTTATAATTTCTAATTATACGACCACAAAAGTATAAGCGTGTGCATGTGCTGTAAAAAAATAATAATAAGGGAATGACAAGAGTTCTCCTCCTGGGTAAAAGAAGAATGTCCTGAGGTACATATTCGTGCATGTAGCTGCACTCTTCATAATGATAGAATTGAATCTAGCTAAAGAGAGGAAGCTGGCTATTGTGCGCTTTGATGGTACAAGGTATAGCAAGCTACAGTCATGAAGCAATCAGCATTGGTGAATGACAAAGAGGCACCAGTTTGCGTAGTATTGTTATGATTTTTGTCTCTTATAAAGAAAAAGTAAGAGAACATGTGCCTTTTTCCCAGGGACGCTGTGTGCAAATGAGTGTGGCTTCGTCAAGTAAGTGACAGCTAAAATTTTAAAAACCATTCGACGGAATTGCGAGTAGAAGTAGACAGTTTTTAGACTGACAGACACAACCTGTAGAGGAAACTTCGTCTTCAGAGGAGATCGTGTTCAAATGTTCCATCACTTGAGTCATGTGTAGTGGATTAATTTACTCGTGCAGCATGAGAACTTTGAATGAGATGGTGAGTAGACTCTAAGACTGACACAACCTGAGGTGGACAGTCGTCTTCAGGGGAGGGCGTGTTCAAACGGGCGTGGTTCCTTCACGTAAGTCATGTGTAGTCGATTAATTTTGAAATTTTACTCGTGCAGCAGCAGAACCTTGGTTGTGATGCTGAGTAGACTCTAAGACTGGCAAAAACTGTTGTGGAGAGTCGTCTTCAGGGGGCGTGTTCAAATGGGCGTGGCTCCATCACGTGAGTCATGTGTGGTTGATTAAATTTTTACTCATGCAGCATCAAAACTTTGGATGAGATGGTGATCGAGTCGCTTGAGGGGAGGGCATGTTCAAATGGGTGTGGCAGAGTGTTGTTTTAACTGTTGTACTATTTTGTTGAATATTCATATTAAAGAAATTATTACTGCAGAACACTTAATTGTGCACGCGAGATACATTGCGCTACAAACCAAATGGTGTTATTGTTGTGAATGAACATATATAACTATTTTAGCGCACTTAATTTTATGTATATGCGCATGCGTGTATGTGCTGGCACCAGCCGGGCTGTAACTCATGTGATCTCTGGTGCATATATATGTAACTGTATGCATTGTAAGAATGACTTCTTTTTGGCTACTCATAACACTTGGCGTAGTCGGCAGGATAGGATACTGTAGCTATGTCAAAGATCGGCCAAGAAGGGGCGACTCCGAGCGAGGACTCTGCCGGAGCGACCCCGAGAGAGGAGGGCTCTGCGCTCGCAGCGAGGACCAGCCGACCCTTGGTTTCACCGGACATGTATTCTGGCGTACAGAGCTGGAGCGACTGGGTAGAGCATTTTGAGGCCACAGCTAGTGTCAACGGGTGGAGCGAGGCGACCAAGCTGCTATGGCTACCAGTTAGACTTTCAGGAAAGGCGCAGACTGCCTGGAAGAGACTCACACCAGATGCGAAGAGTTCCTATGCCGCAGCAAAAGAAGCTCTTCAGAAACGTTTTGAACCGGAAAGTAAGCAAAAATTATATCTAGTTGAATTTCAGACGAGGCGACGGCGACCCACTGAACAGTGGAACGACTTTGGTGATGAATTGCGCGTACTCGCTGATAAGGCTTTCCCGGAACTGGACGACAAGGCAAAGGAGCTACTTTCGCTTGAACGGTATCTCGGTGAGTTAGATAACCCCCAAATTGCTTTTACTGTCAGGCAGAAACAGCCAAAGACACTGGACGAAGCTGTCATGTGTACCTTGGAGACGGAAATATATCTTCGTGACTCCAGAGGGGCGAAAAGTGCAGTTTCAGCAGTAGAAGTTCCAGTGGCGGCAACCAGGACTATACCCGCTGAGCAAGAGAGTCTCGTGAAAATGATGCAGTCACTTGTGGAAAGGTTAGGAAGATTGGAAGCGTCGGAGGGTAGAGGAGGACGAACAAGAAATAGGAGTGGGCGCGATAGAGATTCAAAAGAGCCAGTTATCTGTTATAAGTGTGGAAAGGAAGGTCACTTTGCTAGGGGCTGTGCTTCAGGCGAGCAAAGACGGCAAACAGGGAAACTAGATACCCTCGACGCTAAGGACCAGGCGTGTGAGGGTAAACAAGTGGTCCAGTTAGAGCGAGATTTGTACAGTATGGCTGTTAATCCTACTTTGTCACATTATGTTACAGCTATTGTTCGTGATTTACCAATACAATTGATGCTAGACACTGGGGCAGCTGTTAGCCTGGTAAGAAAGGATGTTTGGGACAGACTGGGAGGCGCTGGAATTTTTGGACTGGAACCTTGGACAGGAAGACACCTTGTTGGAGTGGAGGGCAGTACAGTTCCTGTGCATGGTGCAACCACCTTGGAAATACAGTTGCATGCAGATAAGGTGGTCAGAGTTGACTTTGTGGTGGTTCACTCACTCAGGGTAGAGTCCATTCTTGGCTTAGACTTTCTGGAAGAGCATAACTGCGTTATTGATTTACCTCAAAAGGTGCTGTATGTAGCAGGGACTGCTGTTCAGTTGCAGCAATATGCTGAAGGCAGAGAGGAATGCATTGCAGATGGGTGCAATGAGGTAAGTGTTAGTCTTACTGAAACAATCAGCATTCCAGCATATAGTGAAGTGTGTACACTGGCACATTTTTCTGCTGCATGCAATGGGGTGTGGTTAGTTGAAGGTTATCGACCTGACTTACCTATACTTGTGGCTGGGGCAGTAGTGAGTCCATCAGAAGTAGAGCCTGTGAGTTGTGTTCCAGTTCTAGTTTGCAATCCCTCTTCGACCATGGCAACTATCCACAAGGGAACCCGGATAGGCAGAGCAACTCATTTGGATGCAACACTAGTAGCCTCTGTGGCTGATACTGCTTTTGAGAGCCAAGAAGGGGACGGACCTGTGGTTCCTGAAGGTAAAGCCAAAATGTTGTGGAAAATGGTGGAGGATTGTACTGCTGATCTGGGCGAGGAAGAAAGGGACATACTGTACCATTTGTTAATGCTGTATGCAGATGTCTTTGCAGAATCGAACGATCTATTGGGGCGCACTGGCCTGGTGAAACATTCCATTGATACAGGAGACAGCCCCCCAGTCAGACAGCCACATAGAAGAATGCCACCTTTCCGAAGGGAACAAGCCCGCCAAATGATTGAAGATGTGCTCAAAAGAGGCGTCATACAGCCCTCTTCAAGCCCATGGGCGTCGCCCGTGGTTATTGCACCGAAAAAGGACGGCTCACTTCGGTTCTGTGTAGATTTTCGCAAGGTAAATTTACTTACCCGTAAAGATGCATACCCTCTCCCCAGGATTGACGATTCACTGGATGCCTTAAGCGGCTCGCGGTGGTTCTCAACTCTCGATCTTCTGTGTGGGTTCTGGCAAGTGGAAACGGACGAAAAGGACAGACACAAAACAGCATTTTGCACACAAGACGGACTGTTCGAGTTCAAGGTCATGCCCTTTGGGCTCTGTAATGCCCCAGCGACGTTTCAGAGGCTAATGGACCTGGTTCTGGCGGGGATCCAATGGAAAAGCTGCTTGGTGTACATAGACGACATCGTAATCGTAGGCAAGTCCTTTGAACAGCATTTGCACAATTTGAAATTGGTTCTGGAGAGATTAAAGCAAGCAGGTCTAAGATTGAAACCCTCCAAGTGCCAGCTGTTTCGGGATGAAGTGGTATTTCTTGGTCATATCATTTCAAGAGAGGGAATTCGTACCGATCACAGCAAAGTTGCTGCGGTGCAGAACTGGAAAACACCAACTACAGCCCAGGAAGTGCGGCAATTTCTTGGACTAGTAGGATACTACAGGAATTATATCCCAAAGTTTGCCGCTATTGCTAGGCCACTGCACCAGCTTACGGAGCGAGGTCGTGAGTTTAAATGGACAACAGAATGCATTCAGGCTTTTGATGAGCTTAAGTCGCGCTTACTAACCGCACCCATATTAGCGTTTCCTGACTTTACCAAACCTTTCATCCTAGACACAGATGCTTGCCAGTATGGCATTGGAGCTGTGCTGTCCCAGGAGCATGATGGGGAGGAAAAGGTGGTTGTGTATGGAAGCCGGGTACTTAGTAAGGCGGAGAGGAGGTATTGCGTTACGAGAAAGGAATTGTTGGCAGTCGTATGTTTCACAAAACATTTTAGATCGTACCTTTTAGGTCGCCGTTTCACACTCCGTACTGACCACAGTTCGTTGCAGTGGTTGTATAACATGAAGGAGCCTGAAGGACAGCTTGCCAGATGGCTGGAACAGCTACAGGAATACGATTTTGTGGTGATTCACCGAAGGGGGTCCTCCCATGGAAATGCTGATGCCCTGTCACGTGCTGGTTCAGTCAGTGGGAATAGTGATGGCGAACCCGAGTTGGATAACAAATCCTGCAGCAATGATGTGATGGTATCAACTGTCGAGCACCAGCAAGATGCAAAGACTCTTCATCAGCTGCAGGTGGAGGACGAAAATGTTGTAGTGGTGTTCAAGGCCGTAAGTAGTGAAAAAAAGGTGAGTCCGCAAGAGTTAGAAGGGAAATGTAAAGAACTGAGCATTTTAGTACAGCACTGGGAACAATTAGTACTAAAAGATGGTATACTGTGTAGGCGCTATGAAAACAACCAGGGTAAAATTCATTTGCAGGTGGTAGCTCCAGCAGCTATCAGAAAAGATATATTGCGGCAGTTGCATGAGGGAGTAATGGGTGGACATTTGGGAGAAGCTAAAACACTAAGTCGTCTCAAAGAACGGTTCTATTGGCCGGGACATGCTAAGGATGTGCAGGAGTGGTGTAGTACGTGCCCTAAATGTGCCGGAAGGAAAACACCATCACAAAGAAACAGAGCCCCTCTTCGTGGGGTTAGTACCGGGTACCCGATGCAAATAGTAGCCGTAGATATAGTGGGACCTATATCTCCCGGGGAGACCACCAATCGGTACATACTTGTGGCTTCAGATTACTTCACCAGGTGGGTGGAGGCTTACACAATACCCAACCAGGAGGCGGTAACGTTTGCAGATAAATTAATTGACAAGTTCTTTTGTAGATTTTCTATTCCTCTACAGCTCCATTCCGATCAAGGACGTCAGTTTGAAGCTGACGTTATGAGAGAAGTGTGTCGTCTGTTGCAGATTAAAAAGACCCGCACAACGCCATATCAACCGCAGTCGGACGGTCTGGTTGAACGCTTCAACCGTACGTTGATTAATATGCTGGCCGCAACTGTTCATGACCACCCCACGCAATGGGAATCGCATTTAAAGAAGATGTGTATGGCGTATAATACCTCAGTTCATCCTTCTACAGGATTCTCGCCCTTTTACCTGATGTTTGGTCGTGACGCAAAGCTCCCAGTAGATATCGCGTATGGTTGTGTACCCGAGGAACCTTTGCCTCAACATGAATATGCAAGGAGATTGAAAGACACCCTGCAAAAGGCTTTTGATGTTGCTCGAAGAAACCTGAACACTAATACAGAAAGGATGAAGGATTTCTACGACCAAAAGATCCACGGAAAACCCTATGACCCAGGTGACTTGGTGTGGTTACATAACCCTGCTGTTCCCAAAGGACAATCCAGGAAGCTTCATTCTCCCTGGTCGGGACCTTATAAGGTGGTAAAACGACTCTCTACAGCGGTGTACCGGATTCAGGATCAACGAGGGAGTAGATCCAGAAGAAGAAGACGTAGGCTGGTGGTGCATTTTGATCGTCTTAAACCCTGCCCTAAGGGTATTCGTTCTGATGACGTTGATTCCAATGACATCAATCGTCAAGAACCAGAGCCGAATGCAACTCGAGAAAACTCCAGAGGTCCAAGACGTCCGGGAACGACTTTGCAGCTATTTGATGTGGATGATGAGGAGGAACTGGAGGAACCGGCAGTTCACCGAAACACGGAACAGCAACCGATCGAGGCACCAACCCAAGTTGAGCAGCCAGTTTTACCTACTGTGGCTGCTGAGGAGCCTCCGCCCCGAAGATATCCGGCGCGGATCCGACGCCCACCCGACCGCTTATAATGCATTCAGACCGGTGGCCTCCTCTTTCAACGAAGGGGGTAGTGTTGTGAATGAACATATATAACTATTTTAGCGCACTTAATTTTATGTATATGCGCATGCGTGTATGTGCTGGCACCAGCCGGGCTGTAACTCATGTGATCTCTGGTGCATATATATGTAACTGTATGCATTGTAAGAATGACTTCTTTTTGGCTACTCATAACATTATGAACAGTGCGATAAATGGCAGCATGATTAATCGTGCAACGCGCTGCCAGAGGCCATTCTGACATGCAACAGCGCAATTAAATTCTGTTAAGCGCGCTAGCGATGAATAGAATGTTAATGTAAATCGCACTTAAACGTTAGCGCTCGTTGCGCGTTTATGTGCAGTTGATCACCCTCGGGAAGAAATGTGCAACAATGGATCATGAAGGTTATCAATGTCAGTTATTGATCACCAACTCACCCTGCCTTCAATGTTCACATCAATACCAGGAGTTGAAAGGAGACGTTCCACACAAGTAGTATGACCTTCCACAGTAGCAAGGTGTAATGGAGTATCACCATCCTAGAGTGGGTACAATAGTTCAGCCAACATAATGGGTACAATGCACACATGTACATGTAGTACATGGCTATGAGAAAAGAAACGGTCATTGAAATATTGCAGGTGATGGGGACAAAAGCACATGTGAGGTGGGGAGGAAGAGAGAAGGAGCAAAGAGGGAGTAGGAGAAGGGGTGGAGGATTAGGAGGGAGGGGTAAGAGGAGGGGGAATGGTGGTATGAGAGGGAATGTGGGGGGCTACAGTGTTTCATGAACGCATGCAAAAAACCCTTCTGCAGCAACCTTTCAGGTGGTCCTCCATACCTCATAGATGGATAGGAGAGGTGACCTCCCCTATTGCATTAATATTCTCACCTGGTACATTGTATGTACAATATTCTAATCAATGCCCACTCCACACCAGTTGCCACATTAAAATCACCCATTACATCATATATAACTGTAATTATCAATTAATTTTACAGCATCATGAATGTGACAAGAAATGTGCAACAATGGATTATGAAGGTCCATCAATGTCAGTTTTATACCGATCACCAACTCACCATATGTTTAATGTTCACATCAATACCAGGAGTTGAAAGGATATGTTCCACACAAGTAGTACGACCTCCCCATGCAGCAAGGTGTAATGGAGTAATACCGTTCTGGAGTGGATACAATAGATCAGTCAACATGGTGGGTACAATGCACACCTGTACATGTATACATGGCTATGAGAACAGGAAAGGTCAATGAAATATTGCAGGTGATGATGACAACATCACATGGGGGATAGGGAGGAGGAGTGGAGACGGAACAAAGAGGAGGATTAGGAGGAGAAGAGGTAGGGGAGGTGGAGGGAGGGGTAAGAGGAGGTGGAGGGAGGGGTAGAGGGAGTGGGAATGGGGGTATGAGGAGTGGGAATGTGGGGAGGGAGCTACAGTGATTTCTTTGATGCATGCAACAAAAAAAACCTTCTGCAGCAACCTTTCAGGTGGTCCTCCATAACTCCTTGCTGGATAGGAGAGGTGACCTACTCTACTGCACAATCTCACCTGGTATGTACATTATTCTAATCAATGCCCACTCCACACCAGTTGCCACATTAAAATCACCACCTTTAATTTTCACATCAATTTTATTATTACATCATTATAACTCTAATTATCAATCAGATTTTCAGCACAAGAAATGTGCAACAATGGATTATGAAGGTCCATCAATATTTATAGTGATCACCAACTCACATTATTCTTAATGTTTGCATCAATACCAGGAGTGGAAAGGAGACGTTCCACACAAGTAGTATGGCATTCCCTTGCAGCAAGGTGTAATGGAGCATAACCATCCTGGAGTGGATAATGACAGAATCAATGGGGGAACTGTGGTCACAGTGGAGATGGAGCAAAGGGTGGAGAAGGAGAGGGGAGAAGGGATGGAGGAAGAGGGAGGGTTTTGAGGAGAATAATGGAGCAATCAAACGTTTCACACAAGTAGTATAACCTTTCTCTGCAGCACGGTGTAATGAAGTAATAGTAATACAGTACTGGAGTACATGTAGGTACAATACATGTAGTTCAGTCAACATGGTGGGTACAATGTACACATGTACATGTAGTATATGGTCATGCAAATACTGGGTAAGGTCATTGAAATATTGTAAGTCATGGGAATAACAGCGGGTGAGGGGATGGGCGAGGAGGTATGGAGGAGGAAGAGTTGAGGAAGAGGAGGAGATGTGGTGAAGAGGAGTGGGGAGGTGGTAGGGTGGAGAAGGAGGGCGGGGAGGAGTGGGGAGGAGGGTTCATGTATGCAACAAGAAACGTGCAATCATGGATCATGAAGGTGAAGGTCCATCAATGTCAGTTATCATTTTTATTAATCCCCAACTCACCTTGTCTTTAATGTTCACATCAACACCAGGAGTGAAAAGGAGATGTTCCACACAAGTAGTATGACCTCCCATTGCAGCAAGGTGTAATGGAGTACCACCATCCTGGAGTGAATACAATAGTTCAGTCAACATGGTGGGTACAATGTACACATGTACATGGTCATGCAAATACCGGGTAGGGTCATTGAAATATTGCAATATTGAAATATTGCAAGTCTTCCTCCTCCACACTTCCTCTCCCATCCCCTCACCTGCTGTTATTAAACAGCTAGTGAGGGGATGGGAGAGGAAGTGTGGAGGAGGAAGAGTTTAGGAGTAGGAGGGGTGGGGAGAGGAGGGGTGGTGAAGAGGAGTGGAGAGGTGGAGGGGTGGAGGAGGACGGGTGGGGAGGAGGGTTCATGTGTGCAACATGAAACGTGCAATAATGGATCATGAAGGTGAAGGTCCATCAATGTCAGTTATCATTTTTATTAATCGCCAACTCACCTTGTCTTTAATGTTCACATCAACACCAGGAGTGGAAAGGAGATGTTCCACACAAGTAGTATGACCTCCCATTGCAGCAAAGCGTAATGGAGTACCACCATCCTGGAGTGAGTACAATAGTTCAGTCAACATGGTGGGTACAATGTACACATGTACATGTAGTATATGGTCATGCAAATACTGGGTAAGGTCATTGAATTATTGCAAGTCATGGGAATAACAGCGGGTGAGGGGATGGGAGAGGAAGTGTGGAGGAGGAAGAGTTGAGGAGGAGGGGTGGGGAGAGGAAGGGTGGTGAAGAGTGGAGAGGTGGAGGGGTGGAGGAGGAGGGGTGGGGAGGAGGGTTCATGTGTGCAACAAGAAACATGCAATAATGGATCATGAAGGTGAAGGTCCATCAATGTCAGACATCATTTTTATTAACCACCAACTCACCTTGTCTTTAATGTTTACATCAACACCAGGAGTGGAAAGGAGATGTTCCACACAAGTAGTATGACCTCCCATTGCAGCAAGGTGTAATGGAGTACCACCATCCTGGAGTGAGTACAATAGTTCAGTCAACATGGTGGGTACAATGTACACATATACATGTAGTATATGGTCATGCAAATACCGAGTAGGGTCACTGAATTATTGCAAGTCATGGGAATAACAGCGGGTGAGGGGATGGAAGAGGAAGTGTGGAGGAGGAAGTATTTAGGAGGAGGAGGGGTGGGGAGAGGAGGGGTGGTGAAGAGGAGTGGAGAAGTGGAGGGGTGGAGGAGGAGGGGTGGGTTCATGTGTGCAACAAGAAACGTGTAATAATGGATCATGAAGGTGAAGGTCCATCAATGTCAGATATCATCACCAACTCACCTTGTCTTTAATGCTCGCATCAACACCAGAAGTGGAAAGGAGGTGTTGCACACAGATAGTATGACCTCCCATTGCAGCAAGGTGTAATGGAGTACCACCATCCTGGAGTGGGTACAATAGTTCAGCCAACATGGTGGGTACAATGTACACATGTACATGTAGGACAGGTCATTCAAATATTGCAGGTGATGGGGATAACAACGGTTGAGGGGATGGGAAAGGAATGGAGGGGTTGGGGAGGAGAAGAGGTGGGGAAGAGTGGGGGAGGGGATGGAGGAGAAGGATGGGTGGGAGGAGGAGGGGCCATATGTGTGACAAGAAATGTGCAACGAAGGATCATGAAGGTTCATTAACGTTAGTTATTATTGATACAGATCACCAACTCACCTTGTCTTTAATGTTCACATCAACACCAGGAGTGGAAAGGAGATGTTCCACACAAGTAGTATGACCTCCCATTGCAGCAAAGTGTAATGGAGTATTACCATCCTGGAGTGGGTACAATAGTTCAGTCTACATGTACATGGTATGGCTATGCAAACAGGAAAGGTAATTGAAATATTTTAGGTGATGGGGATAACAGCAGGTGAGGCGATGGGAGAGGAGTGGAGGAGGGGGTGGGGAGGAGGGGGTGGGGAGGAGGGGGTGGGAGGAGTGGGGGTGGGGGAGGAGTCGAGGGGTGGGTGAGGAGGAGAGGGATGGGGAGGGGTGGGGGAGGAGGAGGAGTGGGGGAGGAGGGGTGGGGGAGGAGTGGTGGGGGAGGAGTGGTGGGGGAGGAGGGTGATCGAGGAGGGTTGGGAGGAGGGGTGGGGGAGGAGGGGTGGGGGAGGAGGGGTGGGGGAGAAGGAGGGTTGGGGGAGGAGGAGCGGTGGGGAGGAGGGGTGGGGGAGGAGGGGTGGGGAGGAGGGTGGAGGAGGAGGAGGGTGGGGAGGAGTGGTGGGGGAGGAGGAGGGGTGGGGGAGGAGGGGTGGGGGAGGAGGAGGGGTGTGGAAGAAGGGGTGGGGAGGAGGAGGGGTGGGGAGGAGGGGTGGGCGAGGAGATGGGAGGGGAGGAGGGTAGAGAGGAGGGTCATGTGTGTGACAAGAAATGTGCAACAATGGATCATGAAGGTCCATCAATGTCAGTTATCATTTATATTGATCACCAGCACACCTTATCGCTCATGTTCACATCAACACGAGGAGTAGAAAGGAGACGTTCCACACAAGTAGTATGACCCCACATCGCTGCAAGGTGTAATGGAGTATTACCGACCTTGAGTGGGTACAATAGTTCAGTCAACTTCGTGGGTACAAAGTACACATGTATATGTAGTATATGGCTATACAAAAAGGAAAGGTCATTGAAATATTGGGGATAACAGCGAGTGAGGGGTGGGGGAGGAGGGGTATGGGAGGAGAGGGTGTGGGTGGATGAAAGGTGGGGGGAGGAGGAGGGTTGGAAAGGGGTGGGGAAGGAGGGGTACGAGGAGGATGGGATGGCACAATCATGGGGGCTTGTAGTAACACAGCAATAAGAGTATTAATAACCATGCAGCACAAAGACGACACACCCGCAGCCTAACCAGCTCGCTATGCACTGTGTACTGGTGTCCTGCGCATGCGCTCTCTAATTCATGCGCAACATATGTTTCATACACTACACAGCCATAAAGCTACATAAATGTAACCGGTATGATAAATGTATCAATCCGTACCAAATATTTGTATGTATATCAGTCTGTAACAAGTAAGATAGCAAGCCACAATCTGATACAGTTTGTTCTGACAACGTGAATCAGATTGTAGCTACATTCTGGTTTATGTATTGAAACATATGTAACAAAATGATATACATACTTGTGCCAGATTGAATACATCTTGTACCAGTGATGAGTTCTATATGAAAAATGCGTATAAAAGGATATAACTTTGGTCGCGCGACGTCATGTACGAGAAAACCCGAGCGCAACACGTACGTTCTGTCCGCAATCAAACCAGGATTACAAGTGTAAAGTGAGTGCAACGCTCACAACTTTCTTTCCGTTCGTTAAGAAAGCTGAAGTTACCCCGCCCACCACACACCTGCTCATGAAAATGCCGCTATACGAACAGACATTAACAGCGATGTGGCCAATATCACATATGGCAGTCAGCGAACATGGAAAGAGCAAAGTGGAGAGTAGCCCGACTGGTGTTGTATGTACAGGTGTGGTGTATGTACTGGTCAGGTGTGTTGTATGTGCTGGACTGGTGTGTTGTATGTACTGGACTGGTGTGTTGCATATACTGGACTAGTGTGTGTTGTATGTACTGGACTGGTGTGTTGTATGTACTGGACTGGTGTGTCGTACACTGTATGTACTGGACTGGTGTGTTGCATGTACTGGACTGATGTGTTGTATGTACTGGACTGGTGTGTTGTATGTACTGGACTGGTGTGTTGTATGAACTGGACTGGTGTGTTGTATGTACTGGACTGGTGTGTTGTATGTACTGGACTGGTGTGTTGTATGAACTGGACTGGTGTGTTGTATGTACTGAACTGGTGTGTTGTATGTACTGGACTGGTGTGTTGTATGTACTGGACTGACTTATGTTTTTCTTTTTCTTTGTCAAAGGAAGGGCTTACCAGTGGAAGTGTTGCACACAATAGTACTTGGCGCATGCAAGTATTTGCTCAAGGAAATAATGTCAGTACTTTCAGCAAGGCAGAAAGAGGAAGTCCTTGCACGATTGAGAGCTTTTAATACGTCTGGATTCAAAGTGAAGATGTATGGAAATGTCTGCCGTCACTACAAATCGTTTGTTGGAAGGGATTTTAAAGATGGCTCTATTTTTAATGGAACCATACTTAAATGATAGACAAAGACTAGTATTTTTAACTTTATCTAAGGTAAAAACTATACTAAATGTCATGCATTTAACTTTTTTTATGCCACAGATATTTAAGATTGCATATTGTGACTTCTTTGCCACGTCACTGTATGAGGAGTGGTCTAAAATTTGTGTTGCATTTGTTGAAGCCCACACATGCCTGAGCTACTTCAGAAGCAGAAAACCCACCTAATGCTTCATCTTGTGGATTGCATGAGGGAGTGGGGACCTTCCTCTGCATTCTCTGCAGAAAGGTAATATACAAAGCAATCCAATTCATTTAGTTTTACTTCATGTGTACGATGTGTAAGACTCAAGTTTGAGTCTTTCAATGCTAAATGTACAGGCACACAACATCTATGGAAATAGAAGGCAAGTCGTGACATTGCCCATTGCTTCTGTATTCTGCAACATCTTCGGTACATCTGCAACAAAAAGGATCTCAGCAGCACTGAGAGGTACATGATTTTCACCCAGTACATGCACGTACTTTCATGGCCATTTCAAAGGTGCGGAGATGCAGAGAAAGAGATCTACCATTCAGCATTCATGCAGCATGTAGTGTTTGGCATTCCAATGCAAGATGTTCTGAAACAAAAGACTCTCTAAAAACCTGGAGCACCACGGAAGGTATTTTATGTGTTTTTTTTTCCATATCTTTTATTAAAATAATTCTATCACTTAGGCATCAACACATTCTAACATCATTTCCAAACTTCCACTTGTAGTGAATGGGAACTACACAACAACCTTGGATCGGCTTCGAAGTAATTTTGATTATGATCTGATGCTAGGGGACCTTGTACTTGAAGATAAAGTGTTAGAACACCGAGCCATAGTATCCCAGGAGTCCAGTCTTGTTAATTCTGGAGATTACATTGAGCTTGTATCTCCACACAATCAGGTAAACAAGATTGTATTTTTTGTTTATGAAATGATCATTTTCCTTTTTTTAATAGATGATCTATGTACTACTGAGTACTTTCAAGACAGCTGCTGGCAGTGTATTGTGTCTCGTTCAAGGCTTCCATTCATTAAAGTTCTTTGATGATCAACTTATCCTCAATAACTATGATTGCCCTTTATTGGAGTTATTTAAGGCAGTCTTCAGTACACCTGGAAGCAATGTAAGAAGAGCCGTGTCGGTAGTACATGAGTGCACAACTTCATGTCACATTCAAGAGGAAAGGACCAGTCGAAACATTGAAAGAGAGAACATTACCTGTAATAGACTTGAATTCCAGCATGATTTTACCAACCTAATGTACTCCTATAATGTGTACTGTAAATGCTTTAGATTTTTGTTGCTTATATACTGACATTTAATTTCTTACATGTAGTTTGAAGTGCACCAATTAGAAATACTGGCATTGCACGTGATATCAAATACCACCGTGTGTTTGTGGTAGGTCGAAAGTGGATGACATTACTCACATAGAAAGTAGTCTCGTACCCACATAGAAAGTAGTCTCGTACCCAGACCATCAAACCCACAGCTGCGGATGGATTACATCACCGCTACGTGGACATCTATCCACGTAGCGGTGATGTAATCCATCCGCAGCTGTGGTTTGATGGTCTGGGTACGAGACTACATAGAAAGGTAGCGTGTTGTCATGTATGTTATCTTTTGTTCAAGGTACTAGTATGATGTCAATCTGCTGGAGGCCGGTGTATAATTACAGTTAAGGTTAGCGGCTATAATTTTGTTAATCGTATTGATCTCCAGCTCTCACAGCACACTAGCAGTTCAGTGACAAGTAAGTTGCGCATAAGCGCGTTTTCTTTATTTCAGCTTTGCTAACAGGTAAGCGTGCTCTCGAGTATTTTGTTGTTGTTGTTTTGTTTTAGGTTAGACATGAACTGGAAAACCCAGTAGACAAAAAATACAGTCTGTAGAGGTAAGTATGACCATGAGCCATATTGTTATCATGTTGCTCGTCTTCATCAGATTGCTTATATCGGAAGTCTCGCTCGAGACTTCCATATAGGTGTTGACCCCGACTATGAATTTAATTAAAATCCCGCAACCCTACCGTAGCTTCACTCCCAATGATCGGATCGTCTACGGCAATCGATTTAGAAGTCAAAACTGAGTAGTTTTGTTTTTGCTTTACATCGTAGAACTGTGTGTTGTCGAGAATGAAAAATACTGCTGTCCTCGTTCCCCTTCCAAAAATAATGGGCGGGTTGTTATCTGCTTCTTCTTGGGAACTCATAACTCAGGACAGGAACACTTTTAAGCAATGAAAATTGCACCAATAGCTTTAGAATTTGCTGGAAGACTCGCTTTTAGGCTTTGATACACAAAAACCTAAAAGCCTATAAACGGTCTTATCAAGTCTAATTAACCAATTACCGGCCAATTTATCAATACGTAGGGTCACGGCTGTAGAATATTTTTGTAGCTGCTCATAATTGCGTTAGAAATAGGTATTGTCTTAAAAATGCGAACAAAAGCAGAAGAAAGCAAAATATGTGTAGGCAAGTTTCTTTCTACCGTTAGTAAAGTCTCTATTGCATACCGGCCAATTTATCAATACGTAGGGTCACGGCTGTAGAATATTATTGTAGCTGCTCATAATTGCGTTAGAAATAGGTATTGTCTTAAAAATGCGAACAAAAGCAGAAGAAAGCAAAATATGTGTAGGCAAGTTTCTTTCTACCGTTAGTAAAGTCTCTATTGCATATTATAAAACCTATGCTTTGTTGCGATCATTTCTTTCTCCGTCGGCGTTTCTTTCTCCGTCTAGGCGCTCGTGTTCAATATACGTAAGGCAGTGAAATCGGTTCATATTCGGCAATGACACGAATGTTCGCATTTTCGGTGGAAATACCAAGAGGACTATTCTTATGTATTTTCTTTTAAAATGTTGTTGTCTTAAGCTAAAGTTCGAAATATGATGGACAGCCGCTAACCCATGTTGAAGTGAGTTCTAATTATTGTGCGCATGCTATGCTCTGTTTGAATACCCCTCTTTCTATAGGAACAGTGCAAGCCTAGTTGATTTTTAACGCATTTACCATTGTAGGCCACTAATGGCACAATGTAAAGCTTTACTGCGTTTGAAGGTATGTTTGTTCACACAAGCTTCCCACTCATGTGGTGGTAAGGTGCAATGGTGATATGGGGGTGTAGTGGTGATGTGCAAGTGTAGTGGTGATGTAGTTGTGCAGTGGTGATGTGGGGTGCACTGGGTGTAGGGTTGCAGTGGTGATGTGTTCAGTACTGATGTGGGGTGAAGTGCGGATATGGGGTGAGATGGCAATGTGGGGGTGATGTGGGGTGAAGTGGTGCTGTGGGGGAAAGTGGTGATGTGGGCTGAAGTGGTGATGTGGGATTCAGTGGTGATGTGTTGGGCACTGGGGACATACGAGTTCAGTGGTGTGAGAGTTCAGTGGAAATGTGGGTGATGTGGGTACCCGGAACCAGTGATGTGGGGTGCAGTGGTGATGTGGGGGTGCAGTGGTGATGTGTTAAGCAATGGTGATGTGGGTGCAATGGTGAGGTGTGGGTGCAGTGGTGATGTGGGGCAATGTGTGGGTGCAGTGGTGATGTGGGGTGATGTGGGAGTGCAATGGTGATGTGGGGTGAAGTGTGGATGCAGTGGTGATGTGGGAGTGTAGTGGTGATGTGGGGTGCAGTGGTGATGTGGGGTTCACTGGTGATGTGGGGTGCAGTGGTGATATGGGGTGCAGTGGTGATGTGGGGTTCAGTGGTGATGTAGGATTGTAGTCTGCTTCATTCTCGTCCTCTTCCACTTCTACCCCTCTGTCCTCGTCACTTCCAGCTGCCCAGCCCCATCCATGTTGTCATCATCACTACTGGCATTGTTGAAGTCGATATTTCCAACACAGATGTCTTCATCCCTGTTCATGGAGTCAAAGACCTCACCCAGTTTCAACCGTTTCGTCATTTCTAATGCCATTCATTGATTGTGTTTTGTGTCGATGGTGAGCGTAAGACTTACGCGATTCTGACGGTAGGTTATTGGATATGAGTATGTGGTTGAGTCACATTTATGCCATCCTTAATTATTATGCGTCTATGGCCGTTAAACATCCTTAATTACGAGACGCGTTTATGCGCCTACGGCTGGTAATCGGTTAAGCAAAAGTACCTATTTGGGTGTTAAAAAAATTAAGGAAACAAGTAAATAAAAACATTCTCTCTAAGAAAGTTGGTGGGATATAGGTTTTGCAGGCAAATAGTATACTGGTGTAGAAAGCAAGGAAACAAGAAGGGAAAATGTAATAGTCCTATATTTAACACAGAAACAGCATATGCCTTAGTCGAAGTGTGCTATATATAAGACTATTACATTTTTCCTTCCGATAAAACTTGTTTCCCTGCTTTTTACACCAGTATACTATTTGCCTGCAAAACCTATATCCCACCAACTTTCTCAGAGAGAATGTTTTTATTTACTTATATCAAATACGGAGAGCTGATGTATCGGGACTATGGAAACGCATGCTGTTGGCATCGCCATTTGTTGTATTTGTGCTTGCATTGTAATACATGTATGTATGACATTAAAAAACAAATATATTTTTTAACCAGGCCCGAAACGAAAAGGGGGAGGGAGGGGAGAGGGAAGGAGATATACGGAAGGCCGAAGACAAAAATTACGATAGTATGCAGTTGACCTAAGCAGCATGTGCTTGTCCATATAAAGATACATGTATTAGCTACTGGTACGTATATGATTACATAACTGACATCAGGTATGATCAAAAAAATGTAACAGATTGTAGCTACATGTACAATATGTACCAAATCACTTGTTGACAGAGTATGCACCAAATATGATATCAAATATTGTAGACATATATGATAACAGTTTTGATACATTTATGTAACATATCCGTACCAGAAAATCGTTTTTGGCTGTGTGCTCTACAATCCTTCCCACTTACAGTATCGGCCAATCACAGTTCGTCTTCGTACTACGAAGGTTGCACTATGCAGTACGATCGAATAAAACTATTCAAAAACTAATCCTAAGACGTAGCTGACCATCGGCACCTTCATGTGTTAATAGTAGTGTAACAGTTTAGCGGAACGTCATCGTGCAAGCAACTTCGTTTTAATAAGCACGTTTCGAGAAGATGATGCTCGAGAAAGCAACAGTGCACTGTAGTTTCATCGTCAGTGCGCATTTGTTCTTTGACATTAATATCCATTGGTCGAAAACAAGGTTCTGGACGAATATCCAAAGTGACGGCTGAAATCGAAGCGCTTGTCACAGGTACTTCAATTTTAGCCGTCATTTTGGATAATCGACCGGAACCTTGTTTTTGACCAATCAATTGTGTTTCATCATACCTGTACCTCTTAAGAAAGAGGTACATGTACACATTTTCCCGCGTACAAAAAAGTTTCTCCTCTTTCAGCATTTCGCTAATTGTCGGCGCCTTGTATACTTAGCGGGCAAGAAATATAAGCCAAAGCTTCAAATAGTCACTGTAAACCATGAAATTTAAGCAGTTTAAATTAGAGCGCATGTGCAAGAACGCTAAAAAGATCATGACGCAGGGATTATTTTTACACTATCGATGCGATAACCAGTTTTAATATAACCAACATGGAGCTTAATGAGGGAAGCCATATCTTCATCGTACCATCGTAGTACGAAGATGAAATGTTTATTTTGACCGATACTGTAAGTCTGTTTTCCCCTTCCATAGTAGTCAGCATGTTTCCTTTGCCTCAGCAGGTAACAAGGTTGCTCAGAGTGCATTTCAGGGACTGTCTTTCAAGTAGTTGTGGTCAACTTGTTCGATCCTGCCTTTCCATCATCAGGTTTCCACTGTAAATGGTCCTACCGGTTCATCTGACAGCCTGATGTGATGGTTGCAGCATTGAGTCAGGAGATAGTTATAACTTCTCTGCAATTTTTTTTTCATTACTGATGTCCCCAGCACTATTTTCTGGAAGTGTGTCTTCAAGAGTGACACTGCGATCATTCTCTGTGGGTAGTAATGACTGTCTCATGGCGATGTTTGATATGATTATCATGACGCCAACAAAACACACGAGGAGGTTCCACTTCAACCAAGTAAGCTAAGGGGCCCTTACACTCAGAGATAACTGAGGCCACCAATGGTGGCCCCTGCAGGAAATTCTTCGCCATCACTTTCTGTCCAATTTCAAATTTCTTGCTCTTTGCGTGCAACTGCTTCTGTAGAGCTTGTTTGTCACACTGTGCCTGAATAATTTCGATGGATTGCATCTAACCGGGTCCAGACATTACGTTTAAGGAATAGTTCACAAGGAGCAACTTGAGTAGTAGTTGCATGAGGAGTACTACGGTTAAGTCAACAAGAAATGGCAAATTTCTGACTCAATGAAGCTCCATCATTCCTTGCTGCTGAAATTGCTTTCTTGAACGTCTGTAAAAACCATTCTGCCAATCCATTCGAAGCTGGATGATATGGTACCGCACAAATATGATTCACAGCATTCCCGGCCATGAACTCCTTTGAGACAAATTGTGGAGCGTTGTCAGAGACCAAGAACATCTACCAAAATCGTGTATTCCTTGTCAAGAAATCAAGTTAACTCCACCTGCAGTTCCATTCAATCTGTGGGTGTGGCCATTATTACCCTGGCAACGTATTCATGTTGATTTTGCAGGCCCAATCCTTGGCCAGCAGTTCTTGATAGTGGTAGATGCACATTCAAAATGCCTGAGGTTATACCAATGGCCTCATCCACAACCAAGAACATTGAGGTATGCTATTTGCATCTATGGTGTACCAAACCACAATAGTATACTGAAATGTGGCAAAAATGCCCACCTTTGAAGTCGAGCAGCAGCAAGGGTAGGAATACCTGACTTTGATCCCAAAATGGTAGTTTACAACTTACATGTGTATCATCTGTATAGAGAGTAAATGGACGTCCATAAATATATATGTGGAAATTACGAACACCGAATATTAAGGAAGGAGCTTTTCTTTTTCCAGGTGGGGATAATTTCTCTAGCAAGAAGAAACTGTTCTAGACGCAAATGCAACCGGCCTCTCTGGCCCATCAGGACACGTGTGAGAGTACAGCTCCGACTCCATACTCCGATGCAACACCAGTTTTAGTGGCAGAGTTGGATCATTAGTGAGCCAGAACTCGACTAGATGCCAGGCTTTGCTTCGCTAACTTAAATGTACATGTATCTTCACACTTTTCATTCCATTCCCAAGAGACATCTAGTCTCAACAATCTATTCAGTGGATGAAGCACTGTTGAGAAGTTTGGTATAGTAATTAACCAAACCCAAGAATGATCGCATCTGATCTAGATCCTTTTGTGCAGGGATCTCAAGAATAGCCTTCAACTTTCTGGTGTTGCATGTAATCCTTCTGTGTCAACAACATGGCCGAAATATTCAACAGACTTTGCAATAAATATATACTTGTTTATCGAGCCTGCTTTCTGTAATCTGCATAACACCTGCTCCAAAGCCTGCAGATGTTGAGCATCATCCTTTCCTGTCACTAAGATGTCATCAATATAGTAGATCACTCCCACTATGCATTGCAAAATGGAGTCCATTCTAATTGATGCACACCATATGGTTCACACACTACTCTACAAGGCTACAGCGTTTCTTTAACAAAAAAAATTCTGCAACAACCTTTCAGGTGTTACTCCATACCTCCCTGCTGGATAGAGGTTATCTGCCCCACTACATGTACATTAACATTCTCACCTGGTATGCACAATACTCTAATCAATGCCCACTCAGTGCTCAAAATAAGGACCAAATTTTGATCGGACATTTGGAGACCAATATTAACTTTGGGCGGACATGGTCAAAATTGTTCCACATCCTAATACATGTATGTATATGCATGTACTGTATATACATGTATGTTTGTAGAACAAGTGCGTAAGTTGAATCAGGTTGAGAGCTAGATCTACTGTAGATACAATTAATCATTGTCACTATCTGAAGGTAAATGAGCCTTCCAGTCATTCCAGTTTTTGAACATATCCATTTCCTCTTCACCTTCTCCCTCTGTAATGTCTTTTTCAGAAGATATTGTCCTACATGTAGCTGCATAATCTTATATGCTGATGTGGTCTAATTAATGTGTGCTTTTTTTTTACAACCAATTGGTTAGATGTTATCATGCATATCACAATCACTATCATAACTACAATGTAATTAATACTACAGTACAAATCACCAAAGGAATTGTCGAATCAATTGACCGGCTCTAATGCAAGTTGTATGCGCAAATTGATCGGAAATTGACAAATGTCCGCCTGTTTTTTTGAGCACTGCCCACTCCACACCAATTGCCACATTAAAATCACCAACTCACTATTCCTTTAATGTACAGTATATCAATACTATATGGCTGTAATTAGCATCAAGAAATGTGTAACAATGGATCATGAAGGTCCATCAATGTCAATTTATCCTTTATATTGATCACTAACTCACCATGTCTTTAATGTTCACATCAATACCAGGAGTGGAGAGGAGGTGTTCCAAACACATAGTATGACCTTCACTTGCAGCAAGGTGTAATGTAGTGTAACCATTCTGGAGTGGGTAATGACAGAATCAAGGGGGCAGGTGGTGGTCAAAGTATTTCTTTAACACATGAATAACATGAGATAAAACGGTGTGAGAGGATGGAGAGGGTGAGTGGAGGAGAGAAGGGTAGTTGAAGGGATGGAGGAGTGTCTTTTTTGAGGAGGGGAATGGCACAATCAGGGGGAGTGGAGGAGGAGGAGAGGGATAGAGGGGGAGGGTGGTCACAGTGTTTCTTTAACGCAAGCAAAAAAAAGTCTTCTGCAGCAACCTTTCAGGTGCTTCTCCCTACATCCTTGCTGGATAGGAGAGGTGACCACTCCTACTGCATTAACATTCTCATCCTAATCATTGTCCACTCCCCACCAATTGCCACATTAAAATCACCCACCCACTGTTCCTTTAATGTTAACAAGTAAATAAAAAACCTTCTCAATGAGAAAATTGGTGGGATATAGGATTTGAAGGCAATGATGGTGTAAAAAGCAAGGAAACAAGGGTCTGTATATCAAGGGAAAATGTCATAGTCCTATATTTAGCGGCCCGATTGTAGCATATACTATGTCCGTGGGCTAAATATAGGACTATGACATTTTCCCTTACTAATAGAGACTCTTGTTTCCTTGCTTTTTACACCACCATTGCCTTCAAATCCTATATCCCACCAACTTTCTCATTGAGAAGGTTTTTTATTTACTTGTTTCATTCATTTTTATTCATGCACATTATTCCGATGCATATTTGATGTAGTTGATGATCGTAATAATTTTTACTCATTTCTCTTCTTGATACCGCTCGCGTTCAGCGAACCATTTCTAATTTTGGGTCTCACGTCTTACAAGTTATCTAATAACATGTATGTGTTTTACATGTATCGTACAGTCCATTGTTTACCAAAACATAACCTCAGCTATTTTTATATGAATACGGCTCTTCCAGTCTATTCAGAAGCTATTGGCGAATTTCATACTAACACAACCACCAATATATGTCATGTAGCCTCGAGACGTTTGACCACAGAAAAGACAATGCCAACGAATTCTGAAGCCATTGGTGTGATTTTCATTTCTTAAAGGTGTTACTATCCCAAGTTATGCGTGGTCAAGAACAAGAGCAAGAACAAGAAAAAGAACAAGAAGAAGGAGAAATACGTGGGACTGGGTACGAGTTTGGAAAATACTTTTGTTCTCTACAACCACGCAGTTTTGTGACATCAAACAAACACGAAACTGCTTGTACGTTGCCTTCTTGGATGATAACAACAACAAGGTAAGCTATCTGTTCGTCAGGAGTCTTGGTAGAAGCAGGTCACATTTTTTAAATGACATTCATCATCGGGGTCAAATCCTATATAAGAGTTACTAATAACGTAACTCGAGAGAGAGAGTTACCAACGTAACTCTCGATGTAAGGACCCTACTGTAATATATCATCCCCACCTGGTATGAACAATCTAATCAATGCCCACTCCACACAAGTTGCCACATTAAAATCACCAACCCATTACTCCTTTAATGTATATCAATACTATTACATTATATATGAATTAGCATCAAAAAATGAACAACAATGGATCATGAAGGTCCATCAATGTCAGTTATCATTTAGATTGATCACCAACTCACCATGCCTTTAATGTTCACATCAATACCAGGAGTGGAAAGGAGGTGTTCCAAACAAGTAGTATGACCTTCACTTGCAGCAAGGTGTAATGTAGTGTAACCATTCTGGAGTGGGTAATGACAGAATCAAGAGGGGAAGGGGTGGTCAAAGTGTTCCTTTAACACATGAATAACATTGGGTGAGGAGATGGAGAGGGGGAGTGGATATGGAGCAAAGGGTGGAGGAGTAGAGGAGAAGAGGAGAAGGAATGGAGGAGGGAGGGTTTTGAGAAGTGGAATGGCAATATCAGGGGGAGATGGTCACAGTGCTTCTTTAACACATGGAAAAAACCTTCTGCAGCAACCTTTCAGGTGCTCCTCCATACCTCCTTGCTGAAAAGGCGAGGTGACCTCCCCTACAGCTATTTATCATTCTCACCACAATACTCTAATCAATGCCCATTCCACACCAGTTGCCATTTACATGTACATCAAATATTAGGCATGACATTATGCATATATAACTCTAGTTATTAATTAGATTTCCACCATCATGTGTGTGACAAGAAATGTGCAACATGAAGGTCCATCAATGTCAGTTTTATCATTATATTGATCACCAACTCACCATGTCTTTAATGTTTACATCAATGCCAGGAGTGGAAAGGAGACGCTCCACACAAGTAGTATGACGTTCCCTTGCAGCAAGGTGTAATGGAGCATAACCATCCTGGAGTGGATAATGACAGAATCAATGGGGGAACTGTGGTCACAGTGGAGATGGAGCAAAGGGTTGAGGAGGGGAGGGGAGAAGGGAGGAGGAGGGTTTTGAGGAGGGGAATGGTGCAATCAAGGGAGAGAGTGGTCACAATGTTTCTTTAATGTTAAATCTCCCGCAATCCTTATTTAAGGATGGCCATCCTTAAATAAGGATGATGACCACTTTCTAAAATAATGATGTAAACTTGGTGCTTTGTTTTATATTAGTGATTCACTAGATTCAAGATCATGCAGATCAGTGATACTGCCGCGATTAAAACAAGTTTGGCTTGCTCAAAAACCGGTATTACAGGCGAAACCGCCATTTGCCGCTGACGGTATAGTAGTGAGCAAATTAACTCAAAGCAACGTATGACAAGGAGGGACAGGTTTCTGGTAGCTCTAGGAGTAGAATGTACACTGACAGATGGATCTGTGGAACAATATCCACGGCTTCAACAATCTACGCTCGCGTACCGGCCAGTATACTTCCAAAGATCGAAGCGATTGCGTACACTCGAAAGCTCGAAAGCGTCAAGCTAAGCAACCCCGTTTAGATGCCGAGGGAGCCACAGAAAGCAACAGATGTAGTTCCTCACTACGGATGGATGACATACATGTAGGCCCATACGTGAAAGTGGCAGCACTGCATGATTCGTCAAATGACATGCAGTGACAGCGACAGCAACAGTAGGCTTAGGCGATGGCGTGGTTCCTTCGAGTCTAATTGATTGGGGCTAAGCTACATGTACACTAAGCTCGAACACATATCGTATGCCAATTGGCAAATGGCAATGCTTCCTATATCTCCGGCCCCCCCCCCCCACCCCCACCCCAATGCACCATTGTATATGGTACTGTTCTCAATGGTAGAACTAGAAAGCACACCGTTCGATGGAGCGACGGCAGAGCACTCACATGCAGTGCACGTGATTTCAGTGAGGCTAGGGTACGTCCATGCTGGCGTTTGAGCAGAAGCAAGCATCTACATCAGTACACGTCATTATACAAATGCTTGATATTAATTTTTAAGCGTTATAGTATAAATAAGCATAACTTATTAACCACAAGTTATTTCTTTGACGAATCAGGTTGTGAGTATAGCTGGATCAACTGGCTATCAGAGAAAATCAAGAGTTTTAAAACTATTGTGGTTTTTATGGTCAGTAATCTCTACTGTTGTGATCCTTATTTAAGGATGGTGTCAATCCTTAAATAAGGATGTGCCACTTCCTCCCTGTTTTACCACATGGACATTGATCATATTGACATCATTTTAGATTTGTTATGGAGGCTAATCAGTATACAATTGACCAATAGCATTTATTTTATCTTGCTTGCTTGGTTAGCAAATATATGCAATGCAAAAGATGATCTTATTTAAGGATAATGACATCCTTAAATAAGGATTTTTACCTGGAGATTAAACATTAACACAAGCAAAAACAAATCTTCTGCAGCAACCTTTCAGGTGCTCCTCCATACCTCCTCGCAGAATAGGAGAGATAACCTCCCCTACTGCATGACAACATTTCCTATAACATTTTCATCTAATCACAAGGGCTGCGGAAACCTATCATATTTGCGGGGGAGGGGGGGGGGGGGGGGAGGGGGTTAAACTGAACAAACGATAATTATATTCATGACCACATGAATTTCGTTCCAAAGCACCAGTAAAAACTACAGTACCTACGTATCTGGTGCATTTGTCGTTAGTAGTGGAAAATTCAACAGCAACATCAGTGGTGTTAGTGTCCAATGTACCGGGACCTCCTCTCAGGGGTACATTTGTACTCCCGGGAGGACGCCAGGTACATTAGACATATTAATGGAGTACATGTACATATTAATGGAGTACATGTCCTTCCAAATACATTTTGGGGGGGGGGGGGGGGGCTAAAGCCCCCCTTGCCCCACCTCTTCCGCCGCCCCTGAATCAATGCCCACTCTAATCACTAATCCATTGATCATTAATGTCCAAATCAAACACAGTGTGTCAATTTTATTATTAGGCATTACATCATATTATCAATTAGATTTCCAGCATCATGTGTGTGACAAGAAATGTGCAACAATGGATCATGAAGGTCCATCAATGTCAGTTATCCTTAATATTGATCACCAACTCACCAAGCCTTTAATGTTTCCATCAATACCAGGAATGCAAAGGAGATGTTCCACACAAATAGAATGACCTCCCATTGCAGCAAGGTGTAATGGAGTATAACCATACTGGAGTGGGTACAATAGTTCAGTCTACATACTGTAGTACACATGTACATGTAGTATATGGCTATGAGAACAGGAAAGGTCATTGAAATATTGCAGGTTATGGGGATAACAGCACGTGGGGGGTGGGGAGGAGTGGAGATGGAGCAAGGGGAGGAGGAGAAGAGGAGGGGAGGAGGAGAAGGGGAGGAGAAGGAAAAGGGAGTGGAGGAGGAAGTAGGGGTATGAGGAGTATGAATGACTGAATCAAGGGAGGAGGGGAGGGTCACAGTGTTTCGCGAACGCATGCGGAAAAAAAACCTCTGCAGCGACCTTTCAGGTGCTCTTCCATTACTCTTTGCTGGATAAAAGAGCTAGCCCGGGAGAAAAAAACGGCGTAATCGTGCGTTATTGTGCGTGAAAAACAGCCATGAACACGCCAAATTACGCGGTCTTCAAAATGCTGTATCTTCTTGATTGTGCAATATAATAGAGCTACATTTTGCATATTTACAAAGCGGTCCTGTGTCTATAGAAGTCCAAAGATGGTTTAGTTTGCGATGCATCATTCCGAAGACATTCACAATCAACTTAGAGCAAGATTTCGCGGGCTTAAAGTACAAAACCTCGCGAAATAAAGTCTCTTACTTGTATGTGAATATCTTCGGAACGATGCATCGCAAACTAAACCATCTTTGGACTTCAATAAACTCAGGACCTCTTTGTAAATATGCAAAATGTAGCTCTACTATATTGCACAATCAAGAAGATACAGCGTTTTGATGACCGCGCAATTTGGCACATTTATGGCCGTTTTCTCGCACAATAATTCGTGATTACACCGTTTTTTTCTCACGGGTAGGTGACCTCTCCTACTGCATTATATCATTTCCTATAACGTCCTCAGTCAGTATTCTAATCAATGCCCATTAATCACTAACCCATTGATCATTAATGTCCGAATCGAACACAGTGTGTCAATTTTATAATTAGGCATTACATCATATATAACTATAATTATCAACTAGATCTCCAGCATCATGTGTGTGACAAGAAATGTGCATGGAGTGGGCATTAATCATGCAGGTCTATCAATGTCAGTTATCATTTATATTGATCACCAACTCACCCAGCCTTTAATGTTCACATCAATACCAGGAGTGGAAAGGAGATGTTCCACACAAGTAGTATGACCTCCCATTGCAGCAAAGTGTAATGGAGTATAACAATCTGCACTCCCTGTTATCCCCATCACCTGCAGTATATCAATGACCTTTCCTGTTTGCATAGCCATATAAAATACATGTACATGGATACATTGTACCCACCATAAACTATTTTACCAGGGGATGGGAGAGGAGTGGAGATGGAGCAAAGGGAGGAGGAAATGGGGAGGGGAGAATGGAAGGGAAATGAAGTGGCTGAGGAGGAGGGATAGGAGGAGGGGAAATAACTGAATTGATGGGAGAGGGAGGGTTCTTTAAATGCATGGAAAATAAACCTTCTGCAGAAACCTTTCAGGTGCTCATCCACATCTCTTTGCTGGATAGGAGAGGTGACCTACCCTACAACTTTTTATCATTTCCTATAACATCCTCACTCAGTATACTAATCAATGCCCACTCCATGCCAGTAATCACTAACCCATTGATCATTAATGTCCAAATCAAACAAGTGCTCTCAATATTATAATTAGGCATTACATCATATATAACTCTAATAATCAAATAGATTTCCAGCATCATGTGTGTGACAGGAAATGTGCAATTATGGATCATGAAGGTCCATCAATGTCAGTTATCATTTATATTGATCACCAACTCACCCTGCCTTCAATGTTCACATCAATACCAGGAGTGGAAAGGAGATGTTCCACACAAGTAGTATGACCTCCCATTGCAGCAAGGTGTAATGGAGTATCACCATCCTGGAGTGAGTCAACATGGTGGGTACAATATATGGTCATGCAAACTGCATGGAAAGGTCATTGAAATACTGCAGGAAATGGGGATAACAGTGGGTGAGGGGATGGGAGAGAAGGAGTGGTGAGGAGGAAGAGTGGGGAGGAGGAGGACGCCTATGTTTAGTGCATATGCCAATGGTAAAGACATAAAATAATACACCACTCCAACCTTCTCTCAAACCTACATGTAATTCATACACTATTCAGTTTATTATCTACCATCCTGTTCCATCATGCTCTGAATGCTGACCACAAACCAGGTGACCTGTGTACCAATGTATACACATGTACATGTAGTATATGGCTATGTGAACAGGAAAGGTCACTGAAATATTGCAGGTTATGGGGATAACAGCAGGTGGGAGTCATGGGAGTGGAGTGGAGATGGAGCATAGGGGAGGTCAGGGGAGAAGAGAGAGGAGGGGAAGGGGAGGAGAAGGGAGGGGGAGGAGAAGGGAGGGGGAGGAGAAGGGAGGGGAGGAGAAGGGAGGGGAGGAGGAGAAGGGAGGGGGAGGAGGAGAAGGGAGGAGAAGAGATGGGAGCGGGAGGAGATGGGAGGAGTAGGGAAGGGGATGAAGTGGAGTAGGTGGGAGCGAGGGAAAGAGGAGGGGAATGACAGAATCGAGGTGCAGGAGGGGAGGGTCACAGTGTCTCACCTCGCCTGGAATGTTCACATCAATGCCAGGAGTGGAAAGGAGTTGTTCCACGCATGTAGTATGACCTCCACTTGCTGCAAGGTGTAATGGGGTATTACCATCCTGGAGTGGGTACAATAGCTCAGTCTACATGATGGGTACAATGTACACGTATACGTGAATGGCTATGAGAACAGGAGAGGTCATTTAAATATTGCAGGTGATGGGGATAACAGCGGGTGGGGGGACAGGAGAGGAGTAGCTGGGAGGAGTGGGGAGGAGGAAGAGTTGAGGAGGAGAAGGGGGGGTGAGGGAGGTAGAAGGGGGAATGACAGATTTGAGGGAGGATGAAAGGGTCAAATAGTTCAGTCAACGTGGAGGAGTAGTGAATATAATGGGGTAGAGGAGGAGTGGTGAGGAGAAGGGGAGAGGAGGAGGAGAAGGGAGGGAAGGGAAGGGGAGGAGAATGAAGTGGAGGAGGAGGGCACCATTGTTTAGTACATGCCAATGGTCAAGTCATCCATAAAAAGACATCACATACATGTACACCACTCCAACCCTCCCTAACCAAACTCCTACACTAACACTATTCAATTTATTAACTAAAGATTTTCAACCATCCTGTTCCCTCATGTATACCACTCTAGCATGAATATCAATATAATAATTCCCCTGTTTGTAGGCTGGTTGACTGATTGGCTACAACTGAGGGGTGGGGCAAGGGGCAGGAGTATCCAACAAGCCTGTGTTACATTCCCAACCCCTAGATGTGGTTGAGTGCTGTCGACCACAAACCAGGTGACCTCTGTACATGTACCAGTGCTAAACATGGCCATGACCACCATGAGATATGGTGCACTGTTTGATCGATGTAATAACAAAGGCACAAAGTCTTTGGTCTAATACTGCTCATCCTACATGTGCCGTTTGTACATTGACAACAGCTGCTATGAGATCATGCACCTACCCGCTATATATGCCTACAATGCCTCACCTTGTTAGTCGAATTAACAGGTACTCCACTTTGGATCATTCTCCTCACTTCATCAATATCATTTCTCTTTGCAGCATCTGTAAGTTGTTTTATCTGCAAGCAAACGAAACATTCAATTCACGCATTTTAGAGTAACCCCCCTCCGCTACCATTTTTTAAATCACTGTAGCAGTGAAAACTGTTATCTATTTCTCCAGAATATGTTAAATGTTAATATAGGTAGTGATCACCATATGGCCACTATTTGGGGATCCTTTGTTTCTGGTCATCCTACATGTAGCTGTGGTTTGTGGTAGAGACAGGACAGTTGTTATCTGGCCATTATCACAAATGAATGTTTCTTCACAGGCAAGAAGAAAACATTCATATTGTGATAATAACACCTGTGCAGTAATTAATTTAAGGTGTTTCTTCATCACAAACCAGACCGATCCAGATTGGGGACTAGGTAATTAGCATTCATTGCCTACCAATGCATGTACACACACACACACACACACACACACACACACACATGCACACACACACACTGACACAACGCAAACAAGAGTGGGCACACACACACACATAGTAAAGGGTGGGAGCCAGTTGATTATGTCACATCAGAATTATGATTATGCTGAGACGACTAAATATAAGCATAAGGCGGAGCAAGAATGAATTATATATGCAAAAATGGCCAGGTGCATGCCTAGAAAATCGTGAAATGTAACCATGCAGCCGTTATATGCCTCCGCTACAAGCCATGCATCCTCTTTTGAGACAACCCACACAAGGGTACCAGTAGGCAGTAGCAGATCTGGGGGGGGGGGGGGGGGGGGACAACTAAACCTCATCGTTATAAATGCTATACGATTTTTTAATGCCGAAACGCAGAGCTTATGGGGCGGAGTTTACAGAGCTCCCCCATACCCCTAGCTGGGCGGGAGGGGGGCAGCCTCCCCGATGCGGCGCCGCTCACTACTCTGCCCCACCTGTGCACAGTGGTTTAAGATGTAGGCATGGGGTTAGGGTATGACCTTAATGTTTTTTTTTTACATACAGTTGCTCAAAATAGCTCTAAGTATCACATTTCACTAAAAACAATGTCGAATTGTTTGGATTTGGTTAGATTGTTAATGTTGAAGCTAAAAAAAAGATGAATATTTTGAGCTGTTCCATTTCCGTCATTATATGCAACTGCAAATTTAATGGAGCAAATGGGAAACAAAATGAATACATATTTAGATAGCGGTTTCTCTTATCTATAGAAGATACAAAATATATAGTGCTTTAAGCCTTTAGATTATATCTTTTTTTTGGAACAAAAAGCTTGCGTAATGGCAAAATATTGGATTGTAATGTCTAACATTCATCCGATAGGACAAACTAGAGCCCATTTTTAAAAATTGATCATAAAAATTGCTGCTGATATCAGCTGGCATCCCGAAAATATGCATCGCCAACACACTGCTGTCTGTTTAATGTCACTAATAAGGCCAGAACTAAACGCTACCCACTTACGCAAGCGTATGAAAAATTAATAACTCACAATAATTCATGCACGCGCACGCACGACAGAACAAAATTACGATCGTGGAAGCTTACAAGTATGTCTAGAAGTACATCAAATAGGTTCTGCAAGACAATTTCAGGCTGACGAAGGTGTTCAATCTATAGAAGGTATGGAGGTGCGCGTTTCGTTTCCTTTTGTTACAAACAAACTCCAAGATGAAGATCCAAAGAAGTGCAGCTTGTATAATTGCTTTCGAGGCTTTCCAACATATCTATAGAAGCAGTGTTTAAGCAGCAATGTTTGCCTACCATCAGCAGGTACATCTGTACCACAATCCAGTGATTGTGGTACAGATTGCTCATGTGCTGGAAGGTCGGAGTGAAGGAGTAAAACATTACATTACATTAGCTCAGCCCATGTGAAAGAAGCAGGAAAACACAGGTACTATTTCAAGAGGAAGCAGAAGAAAATAGTGCCAATGGTTGCAGAATGACAGCAGAATGAAATAAAATAACTAATATTCTTATGGTTAAATATTGTGAGATCTCACATTTCTAAATATCTTGATTAATATGACTCGATTATATCTATTAAATGTAATTAATAACTCATAAATGGTTATGGAAATGATATTGGCCTATATAATTACAGTAGAATTAAATAAAATTACTGTTTATGTATTGTTTTATACAGTAAAAATAATAATAATAATAAAATAAAATAAAGCTCGCCTCCTTGCAGCAACCTGTAAGGAGTCCGGAGCATGGCTAAATGCCCTACCAATTACATCGCTGGGGCTACGCATGGATGACACTACCATCAGAATATCCATGGGCCTTCGTCTGGGAATACCACTGTGTAGAAACCATCTCTGTCAACAATGTGGAGCTGAAGTGTCTCAATTTGCCACACATGGCTTAAGCTGCAAGAGGAGTGCTGGTCGTCATTACCGCCATTCAGCTATCAACGACATAATACACAGAGCTTTAGTGGCAGCACATGTTCCATCACGTCTTGAGCCTTCAGGTCTCTATCGCTCAGATGGAAAGCGACCAGATGGAATTACAATGGTTCCATGGAAATGCGGCCAACTTCTTGTGTGGGATGCGACTTGCCCAGATACGTTTGCACCTTCTTACTCCACAATCGCGGCACAACAAGTTGGAGCAGTTGCCCAACAAGCAGAGGATAAGAAGACTCAGAAGTACAAACACCTTAGCTCACACCTTTTCTTCACTCCTGTGGCAATAGAAACATCAGGAGTGTATGGCCAAAAAACAACCGATTTCATAAAAGAGCTGGGACATCGGTTGAGGCAAGTGTCAGGAGAAGCAAACTCTTTCCAATATCTTGCCCAAAGGCTATCTGTTGCCATTCAGAGAGGCAATTCAGCTTCAGTAATAGGGACAATGAATGGGGATGATGAAGAGTATTTTTTGTATGATTTAGTTTAATCGTATACATGTATTATAATAATAATTATTTGGGACAAATTTAAAATAAAATAAAATAACTAATATTATTATGATTAAATATTGTGAGATCTCAAATATTTGATATCTTCATTACTATGACTTGATTATATCTATTAAAATTAAATAATAACTCATAAATGGTTATGGAAATGATATTGGCTTATATAATGGAAATTGTAATATGTATATAACATGCACGAAATAAAAACTGTCTACATCACCCCTATATCTAAACCACTGTGCTGTGCCCCCCCCCCCCCCCCCTCGTCTTGTCCTCAGACCCAGATACCCAACAGCTGCGGGTGGATTACATCACCGCTACGTGGAAAGTGGGTCTGGGAAATAAGAACGACGCACTTGTTCCGAGCATCCCTCAATGTTTACTGTATGTCCAAAAATAGTACGGCAATCTAAATTTGGAACAAATCTCGCACAATTAGAAAGCAATAAGTGCTATCATTTCTGCATGATATTACTACGCGTGTTATGTATATGTATTAAACAGATCTCTAAATTTACAAAGCACAATTATCTGAGTGTATAGCAACTTTTATTCTTTATACCTTATAAGAGGTTGCTCCTAATCTCAACTACCATGCCAGGGTAGGGGAATAGTCAGCCATGAATGATATGCTCATGGAGTCTAGTATCTACATACTCTATACATAAGCAGCTGCAGCTGGTTGGTGCAATGGATATGATCTATACAGATGACCCAGTGACTACGTATATAATGCAGCTGCATCTGTAGATTGTCTATAGATAAGGCCTGTGAACCACAAGGCAAACTACAAGGCAAACTACATGCACCTAATATACTATGCTTCCTCTACAGCCAAGCAATTCGTCCTACGCGTATGGAAGCACTGAATATATCAGCGATTTGCCGTATTCAGTTGGCAAACTGACGGAGACATATTTTCCTTGCATGAAGGTCGTAATTGCCACCATTTGTTGCGGACGTGGGTCAGCAAATCCTGAATAGTGGTACGCTCGGAACAAGTGCGTCGTTCTTATTTCCCAGACCCACTTTCACGTAGCGGTGATGTAATCCAGCTGATGTAATCCACCCGCAGCTGTGGGGAATCTGGTCCCAAATCCTGGATCCGCCACTTCGCAGGGGCGTATTTAGGGGGCGGGGCTGAAAGGGCTCGGGCACGCCCTCCGTCTCAAGAATGAATACAAGAATGGGCGTGGTTGCCCAAAATTTCGCGCGCGCTAGCTTCTCAGCACTCCCCTCCAGCACATTCTAGATACGCGCCTGCTTCGGTACTATCGTACATGGGAGCAATTCCGCCATAAAACCTATGGAAAAACCTTGTGGAGAAGTAGAAAATGGTTGATAAGCATAAAGCTTGACTACGTTAGACCAAATCTCCTTCAACGTGCCAATGTGCGCGTTACCAATATAAGTCAGCCATATTGGTCATCGATACGCCCCCAAATGTTAACAGTCCGGTTGCAATGAATGCTAATTACCTAGTGTGGACGCACCCCCATTCCGGATCGATGCGGTTGCTAGTGAAGAAACGCCTTAAGAATCGCCGAATAGGTGCCTAAGTAATAACATCGGCATTCATGTAGTTTAGCTTCCCCATCATTATTCATAACCGCTGTAAGGATTCTGGTCAGAATCGACTAGGGCATATGTTATGAATATAATTAAAGCGAATCCGTTGAATTCTGGTCTAGTATTCTACGGTCGAACCACATAACGTGCAAACCAGCTCGCGGGCATACCCAAAGTCGACCACAGCCACAGCCCCTTCCCGCTAGCGGTATTATAGGCAGCCCCGGGATTACACAAAACACGTGTATCCCATCATGGCGACCGTGTACGACACACGCTTCAACAAAGAATTAATACTAATTGGGCTCACCTCTAGAACTCGCTTTGGATTTCTTGGACTATCTAGCTATTGATCAAGCTGCCGACAGCCGCACGCAGCCTCAGTATCACACGCGATAGCACAATCACGTGACTGCTAACCACGCCTCTTCATTACCCGTAAATTACATTTTTACGAATCTGAGAGCAATCTTCGACCAATCAATTTTAAGGCGCTCTTTTTATCTACTTAGTACCGATATAGTAATATGTAATTGCATGCTGCGGCTATACCACTTACTGATAGCCATTGATTCCAGCGTATTTTATCCAAAGCATATCTTTGTTACAACCCGAGCATGTTTGAGATGATGCTAGCAAGCCGTAATGCTTGCACCCCACAATGGTAGTTTCATGGTCGGAGAGAACTCGCTGCAGCCTCGTTGGTGACTAAAACTCTGCAGGCAAACCATGAGAACCAAAAAACTGCATTATCAACACGTTTCCAATGCTTTTTAACACTTAGAACCTTGCGTTTATATTATACATCCAGGGCTGCCGTAGGCCGGCCGACCTGCCAATCCGGCCTGACAGATCAAGATCGGCTTGGCAGGCCAAATTAGTAGAAATTATAGTGTATAAATGTCAATCATTTATTCTATTAATGTCAATCAACGAAGCGTGTCCGTCGGTTTCTGTACCATCTGCTCAGCGGCTCAAACCTGGTTCAAACCCGGATCTGTGGCAACACAATCCCGAGGAACTCGTGAGATTCACGCCATTGCGAAGGTTTAGTAGTACTGTAGTAGTGCAAACACATCCGCTGTCTGGTCTCATTGTACTTCAAGGTTTATACATCAAAGGAGTACGCAGATAAAGCGTGGTGTGCTTACTGCCACAGGCCGTTCTCCAGGGAACACTGCACTTTGTCTAGACACATTGAACGGCATCACAAGGATAAACAACAATGTATGTAAAGCAGTCTTCGCAACACAGTTAAGGAGGAATATGATGCTTGGCTTCGACTCTCGGAGATCTGATCAGTAGATGTCATGGCCTATTTAGACCCTTTGGTTAATGGTGTAAAATGCATAACACACAATTTACCACTATTGCAAAGCTCGCTCGAAAGTACCTGGCTATTCCAGCGTCATCCGCTCCATCAGAGGGCGGAATGTTTCAAGAGCCAAGTAGTTGTACTTCCCCAACGGCTGGAGGCATCAATCATGCTAAAGCACAATGAATGGATATTCGATGCTTCGAAAGAAATAAGCCAATGCTATTGCTCAATGCGGAGCTATAAATAATAAACTGTTCCATATTTATTCGCATCTCAATCTCAGTATGATTTATTATTATTGCACAATCGATGTATCATCTTCATGCACGATTACATTAATATTTGAATTCTGAACAAGAAGTAAGCTTGATCTGTACATGTACAAAACTTTAAGCACGTATTCGCACGAGGGGCGTGGTCCGGCCTGGCAGGCCGGCTGGCCTTTCGCAGCCCTGACAACCAATAAACTAGAAGCCCGCCTTTTCATGCACTTAGACACGAACTGATCCGGTACTCGTAAGTACATTTTTTAAAAAAGGGCGCCCTAAAATTGATTGGTCGAAGATCGTAATTTACGGGTAATGAGAGGCGTGGTTAGCAGTCACGTGATTGTGCTATCGCGTGTGATACTGAGGCTGCGTGCGGCTGTCGGCAGCTTGATCAATAGCTAGATAGTCCAAGAAATCCAAAGCGAGTTCAAGAGGTGAGCCCAATTAGTATTAATTCTTTGTTGAAGCGTGTGTCGTACACGGTCGCCATAATGGGATACACGTGTTTTGTGTAATCCCGGGGCTGCCTATAATACCGCTAGCGGGAAGGGGCTGTGGCTGTGGTCGACTTTGGGTATGCCCGCGAGCTGGTTTGCACGTTATGTGGTTCGACCGTAGAATACTAGACCAGAATTCAACGGATTCGCTTTAATTATATTCATAACATATGCCCTAGTCGATTCTGACCAGAATCCTTACAGCGGTTATGAATAATGATGGGGAAGCTAAACTACATGAATGCCCACACACACACACACACACACGCCCAGACAGCACAACTGACAAGCGGCTAGAGGTATTTAACCCATTCTTGCCCAGGGTACTGGCCACACCCAGGCAACTCAACTAGATAACCAATCCTGCCCAAAGTACAGACCACACCCAGACGACACAACCGACTAGCGGCTAGAGATATTTAACCCATTCTTGTCCTCAAACCAAACATTTAATCAGCATCAGCTAAAGTGATTCTTCCTAATGTGCACCCCAGGAAAAAAAGCTACGAGTATGTAGGAATGTGTGTGCGCGCGCGTGCGCGTGGTGTGTCATTGCGCATATCGGGATGAGGTCTGAAGGAACGGACCGTTAACTTACGCAGTCGTAGTAAACATGTAGATACACGCCGAGCGCACGTTCGTCTATCCACGAAAATATTCAAATGTATTGAACCAAGGGCACATTTCGAGCATTTAGATAACCACACGCTCCTCCCACTCACACACGCACCAGCACTTAAAATGTGCACTATTAGGGCGCGCCCACCATTTGAGGTTTATTAAACATTTTCATTATTGCTAAAGAAAATGATTACGTAATAACGAAAGTAATTAATTTTGTTCTTGATTCTCCTGCTCGCAAAATGATAGCGAAAAATAAAATAATGCATTACTAATCCTACTGCGTTAATGTTTGAAAACAATCAAATACTTTACATGCGTTTTCAATGCATAGACGTGTATGGATGTCCGAAATTGCTGGACATGTCATGGCTGAAGCCTCTTCCACCCAGGCAACATATGCCTAGCCAAATAAAACACACGCGTGCTGAACGATCTGCTCTACCTGGTATCATAGATATTCCAGCTAGTCTAATATTTATGCTGGTATAATGAATACTCCTTCATGATGTGCTTGATCCCGCCGCCTGCATGCACGCAGCTAGAGAGGCCTTAACTTCTGTATACGTAGGGATCGTTTGGCACGCCTAGCTGAATCGTCACCTATTAGGGTTAAATTTTAAATTCACCAAAAGCACCACCTTTTTTACAAACCTCTTTATCGATGTTCATATATTCAATCCTGTTAAGAGACGCTAAGTGTAAAAGAAAAAGCAATCCACCGCAGAGGGGCGCTGTAAAAATCTGTCCGTGAAGAAAACGCTAACCTTCACGGATCAATGCAGCACAGCGACTCGGTAATGCGAATACGGTACTGCATGCTTACGTAAGTGCATCCGTATTCGGAAGAGTACGGGTATCGGCAGTCTTAAGCTTCCGATCCCCGTGTGTGGACTGATTGCATACGGATGTGAATACAGATCCCGGCAGTTAGTACGTCCGCTTACGTATTTCATTTGTATGCATTACGTCTTTCAATCCATTCTTACATTGTAGCTGTACGTATACATATTATACGATCAATGCCGCGCCTTTTAGTAGCTAGTATACCGACTCCGCTAAACATCGCAAATTTAATGACTGCAAACGATGTTTATTATTTTTAAAAACACAACAGGAGCATCAAAAAATCACTTGATCATGCAAGTCACTTCAGTTAACTCGGAAATCCACACTCTTGTGCTGTATGGGGAAAAAGCATACTAACACATGCAGTAACGTCGCGAATAGCTCTTACCTGAACATGTTGCGCTTCTGTGGCCACAATGAGGATTGTCTTGAACTAGTGTATTGCATGGGATGACGTGCGTTACAATCCCTACACATAAAGTATTAGGCACACACCAAGATTGGACTTCTGTCGTAGCCAATGACGCTCTCGAAGCTAGTAGCTGGCTCGATAACAATAATAACGCTAACTTACAGATTTTCCGTGAATGCGTTTTTAAACTCCTAGCATAAAAACAAGCAAAACACATTTGGTTATAAAAACAGACATGTAGCATGTTTCGAGATCGAAGCCATCCCTAAATAGAGGCACATGCATGTTGAATCTAGCGATAGCACGTTTCGCTTACCGCCTAGCTTGTCCGATTGGCGCTCGAACTGCCATAGCCATGCATGCGCTGTTATTAGAACTAAAGGCACATTGAACCAAATGACGGCACGTTTTTTTTTTTTCACATCAGTTGCTTACCTAACTTTCTCAGCGTTCGAGGCATCTTTTACGTTGCAAATATCGACAAGTAGCCCAATTCATCCAGAGCAGCGTGAGCATCGGACGGCGTTAGCATAATAGGCTCACATGGTGTAATTTGGATTCGCACACAACACAGATCATTCATTACCTTACTATCAGGTGAAGCTGCATGCCGTTGCCTCTCTAGTATGAAATAGAACATCGCTAATTCAGCTTCGCGGGATTCAGTCCAAAGTGACTCTAGTAATCCATTTAGCGTATCACAAAGAAATACGCCGGTGTCAGGTAGAAATGGGGACCCCGTAGAATTGGGGATCCCGCGTCCCCAATTCTACGTAGAACTGGGGACCCTTGCGTAGGTATGGGGACCTTTATATACACTTCTAGAAAGCACGGCGTGGCAACACACAAAATTTATTATGGCGAGTGACAAAGGGAAAAAAGACGGCGGTTTTCCTTTGAAGAGATACACCAATATCTTTTACAAGGCGTGTATCCTTCTACATTTTCGAAATCGGACAAGCAAGCGTTACAAAAGAGGGCCAGATTTTTCGCCGGAAAAGGCGCTGACTTATAGTTCACGCGTCGAGGCGGAGGTGAGAATCCGAATGAATTTTTGCAGTCTCAAGCATGTAACATCAGATTGCATGCTTCTCTTTTTGTGCATACAACAAGTAGATGATGGTTGTCAAAACGCTGCTCGACTTGTGGTAGAGAATATAGATCAGTGGCAGAGAATTGTCTCCTTAACCCATGACGATGGTCACTTCGGAGTGAGCTAAAATTACTACTTCGAGATTGTCTCATTTAAGGAAAAATAACATCATGGAGACAATTAGCCATGGTTAAAAATAGGGAAGATAAATCTGTCCAAAAAGCATGCACAAATAAATTCTTATATCAGAAACTGGATGGTTGATGACAGCATTGTTAATGCAGCACAGTATATATGCTCTACAGTATTCCTGAGCTGCAAAATACCTTATATTGGGCTACAGTTTGATGTATATTTCAACATGCCCGTTTTTTCTAATACAGTCTACCCTCGATATAGTCCGGGCTACGGGAACCCCCAAACTAGCGGACTGTAGGACAAACGGATAGTAGCGATGCGAAGTTTAGCTTACGAAGGGTTAGTAGTTGGCAAGAAAAATAGCGGACATTATCGCGGATGGACTGTATCGAAGCGGACACTATCGAGGGTAGACTGTAGCAATAGAATCAAATGCGGTAGGCTTGTGTAAACTGTGGTTTAACTATCAGATATTTCCTTGGTTACGCTATTTAGTAACAGCAATGCATCGTTCTTGTCACCTCGCAGATATACATTTCTATCCGGCAGCGGCGGCGGAAGGTATATAAGATTGGGGGGGCTCTAAAAGCGAGGATAATTAAATTCATGACTTCAAAGAGAGCATTTGCTCACAGTATTCCTTTTGTCTGCCGGGGGCGGGAGGGGTAAGAACTCCCAACCCATTACAATCTATCTGTACGGTTAGCATTTGGCATACAGCTAACAATCAATCGGGACAGCCTTCGCTTCACATTGTCAAGCACGCTAATGGGGGGGGGGGGGGGGGGGGGGGGGGAGGTGTGCCCTCCCGCGCGAATTTGTGGAAGCTTTCGATGCCCTAATTATATTATGCACGAAAAAACTCATACGATTCAAGAAAACTAGCTCTATAAATATTATTAGTTGAGAGGGGGGTCCCCTTTTCCCCATCGAGCGGTCGCCTACGGTGACTTTTCTGGATGTCATTATATAATGCGCGGGCACAGGCGAACGGTAACGGTATACGCGAGCAATCTCGCGGGCAACACAGGAAAGAAACGCGTGGAATCAAGTTCTGATTTTACTGAGGATTTTTAAATTATCTGAAAATCATTGCGTGATCTTACATAGAGAATCTGATGTGTGTGATTCTCTGTAATATCACACAATGATTCCTAAATGATTCCACGCGTTTTTTCCCTGTGCAAGGAATAACAATTGTACTATACCGGTTATTGTTTAGGAAGGGCTGAGCCCCCCCTATGTCATTATTGGGGGGGCTCGAGACCCTCCAGCCCCTCCACTTCCGCCGCCACTGTATCGCAACATACACTGTACGCTAGGTTAGATGCACGTGCGTGTGCTTGTGCATATATGCGCTTGCTTACCTTTTGCCAAAATCTTTCCAACATACTCCTTTCTGTGCACCTTCACCTTACAGTTCTCACCGATCTTATCGGACGACAACGTGTCTCCAGATACAACTGACACCGACTCTTCATCTGGCCAGTGAACTAAATAGTAATTGTCCATACATGGTGACAGGTGGGCATATTAAAACATCGGTAGACAATCCTTTTTCTCTTACCGGATTGAATTATCTTCAGCGATCTCCTAAGGCTGGTTGGGTTCATCTTGATGCGTCAATAATCAAAAAACCGTTCTCGAGCGTAAATATCAACGCCGTTACGATCACACGTCAAATGTAACGCCGTTGAAATATACGCCACGTGTGTGCGTGCGCATACAATAACGTAACGGGCGTTCAACGGTTTAAGAACTAATTAAAACGCCGTTCTAATACCGCGCGGTTTCTATAATTGCACAACGCCGTTTACGTGAAACTGCACGTTACGGAAACTTTATTCTGACCGCTACTGTATGAAATCATGAGAAAAGAATTTATACAAATACTAGCATAATAGTGATAACCATTGGGTGACAGTTTCAACAGTAGGATTAGAATCATCTCACATCAGTATTAATGACAGCCTCCACTCCCCTCTTTCTAATTTTACTAAGCACTTTATTGCACACAGATAAACTGTTTATTACTGTACAATTCATTAATACAGAAAGGCAATGTAATAGTTTTGACTGTGGTGCATATGCTTTAGCATTTGCTACATGCAAGTTTATGCTGCGGTGAGGATGTACATGTATCAAGCATTAAATACAACAAAAAAGAGATGAGAAAACAATTACTTAGTTCTTAGAAATGTGTAAGATTCACACATTTCCAAGCATGCAAAGAGACAAAAGAACCCCCCGAAACAATTCCAATCAGTATAATGCTCTGTCGAATGAGAGAAACAAGGGCTATGATAGAATGTTGTGCTTGTCAGATGAGGCTTCATATCGAATGCGACATATCAATATTAAAGAGAAGTTGGAAGAAGTTAAACTATATTTGGAAGTGCAAAAATTGTCAAGGCTGATTCAGAATGGGTGTATCGAACATTTACACTGTTCCATATCTATTGTTCTTGCGTTCAAGCTAGCAGATCAACTCATTTAAATGTTGAATTCAGTGAGAACATGTGTTTTTTTTTGCTTCATTTAGTTTTGTCGGTATTTTGTACTGGATGAATGTTAATACTGTGAAAGTTAAGTGTGTTTATTGTTTGAAAAACACGTAGCGTATATTCAGAGCTATAAATACCCAGAACCTACATAAACAATAACAGTGCGGAAGCAAATTCAGCTATGAGTCCATGCATGTGCCCACGTTGTTACAGATGAGTCACATCAAGAGACACACCTGCCCTAACATACACGCTTCAAATACCGACTATCATGCGCTTCAAACTCGTTGGGTGGAAGAGGGAGGGGGGGGCGTCCCTAATTCTACGAAGGGGTCCCCAATTTTCCAGAGATTTAGGGACGGGGGGACCCCATATCTCCGTAGATTTAGGACCGGGGGTCCCCAATTCTACGGAGATTTAGGGACGGGGGTCCCTAGTTCTATGGATCCCTAATTCTACGTGACACCGGCAATCCACGAGTAATGCAAACCTCATTAATTCGTCGTTTACTGTTAAATGATGAATCGAAGAGCTTTAAGGTCGCCATTTCAACCGCCAAAAGCTAGCCGATAAATTATATAGTCTCGAGACCAAAACGATAATAAGTAATAACTCGATATTTCTTGACATACAGCTTTGCAGATTTCTGCCGTCTTGCCCCTGAACTTTAAAGAGGTTGTGGGTTCACCTCAACAAAGGACAGAACACGTCCGACTGATGTGTTGGTGCCTAACTGGTCTCTTTCACGTTCAGCAGCATTTGACCTGAAGGTCATCAATCCACTCAAACTTTTTATTAGGAGCGAGCATGACCTCAGGTTATACTGCTGAGCTGGGAGAGAAGGACAAACACACTCCAATAATGACATTCCCTGTATAGAGAGGGGTTGGGTCTGTGTCCCATTGGTCATGGTGGTATTTGGTGGTTGGGGAAATGAGGTACAAGAAGCTCTCTCAAGGGTTGCCAAAAAGCTAGCCATCAAAATAAGTCGTTTCTGGCTGGAGATGTTAGCCTCAAAGTACTGCCACCTGGGCATTACACTGATGCACTTCGGTGTAAAACATTCGGAGAGCTAGAGTTCTTGCATCACTGTCTGACAAATTTGGCATGTGCACTGCAAGAGCATCAAGTTCCTTCCCTGCCCTTTCCAGAATAGTACTGCTGGTCCTTCTGCAGTGCTTTTTAGGATTGCTCGAAGACGACCACCGAGCCGTAGCGCCAGCGTAGGGGTCATCTCTCAGAGCCTTCCTGGCCTTCAGCCATGCCCATGTACACTCCGCCCCTTGCCTTGCTCTCCGCTGGGCTATAGAGCTCGATTGAGAGTGGTTCTGAAAAGAACCGTTTTCACTTTGTTTACCCACTACGTCTGCCATAAAACAATAACTGTTAATAATACCAGCTCGTAATGAAATTCATCAAATGGTGCGCTTTTTGGTCTAGAGCTTTGTAAACACGAATTCTGAAGTAAAACGTTGCAATTACATTAGGAAAAGGGGTTCGAAAGATGCATTAGGCATCCACTGATAGCCTCACCTACCTTAAACCTAGCATTTGGCAAAAATAAATAGATAACACTTTCAGTCCTCAAAAACTACGCATCATTCGAAAGTACGCAAACTGTTTCCCGGGTTCAGAATCTGACTCGGCCAAATTGTTTGCATATTTATGCTGAAGCTATCCAATAATTATCTCAATTCGTTGACCCAGAGTAAAGATATGAAGGAAAAATCGTGTAACAAGACTGAGGTGACAGAAAGCGAAAGTTATGGAGCGTGATAGTCACGTGACGCATATTTTCTGTTGTTGTATGTAGGTAAAAGCCTACCCCATGCAACTGTATTTTTAAATTCATGATATCGTATTTAGTTGTTGTTTTAAAATCAAGTGAACATAAACTTTATGTAAAAAAAAATTTCACAACAACTACCATGATCTCCACTGTACATCCCAGCAGTATCCATATAAGGCATAGAGCCGTAAGCGGAGAGACCCCCCGTCCTCCCACCCCCATGTATATGTACAAACTCCCGCCCCCAATAATCCTGCATTGGCGGTACATACCCTTGTGTGTGCTGTACAGTAAACGCAGGCTCTATTAGGACCTTAGTGTGTGCATTCAAATGTCCAACAATAACACTAACAGAAAGGCAACAGTTTGTCATCAGTGGCAGTGCTTTGAAGAAAGGTGCCACCAATCCGTTTGACAATATAAAAGTATCTGAACTGATCAAAGAGCTGAATGACACTAACAGAAAGGCAACAGTTTGTCATCAGTGGCAGTGCTTGGAACAAAGGTGCCACCAATCCCTTTGACAATATAAAAGTATCTGAACTGATCAAGGAGCTGAATGACAGATGGTATGAAAAAACCAGATCTTATGATATATCTTATGATATGAAAAAACCAGATCTTGATGAAATGTTAAAGTCAGTACAACAGGGTATTTCAAACCTGCCTCCACATTTGAAACAAAACCCAAAAGCAAAATTAGACTCCATTGGACTTGTTCATTATGAAGTATCGCCATGTGAACCCTTACATGACTGTGATGGCGCAAAGTTGTTGAATCCATGTTTGAACTGATTCAGAACTATTGTGCACAGTTATAATATAGAGTTGAGGTCTTACACCGTTTGTGACATGTTTACCCTTGAGTATATAAGGGTATTGCTGTAATATTTGCATAGGAAATCGAAGTGAACCAACTGTGGAGCCTATAGTTGTGGTCTGTCCGATAGGGGTCCGTCAGATTTGGTGGCAGCAGTGGGATCTGATTGCTAGCCGGTTGCCTAGCAAGTCTGCGCGGATAATAATTGTCGGGTGTCATTGCAATCAGGCAAAACTTACAAGAGTACGGAGAAGTATAAGAGTATCGTCAGTGTAGCAGAAAAAGGACCAAAGGAGCAATGGAAGAAGTCCAACGGTTGCTACAGCAGTTGGTGGAGGAATGAGTCCAACGGGGACAGGAGATAGACGAACAAAGGAAATGGCGTGAAGAAGAATGGGTGCAGCAGGGAGTAGATCGTGAGCGGCACAGAGATGAGGCTAAGGCATACCATGAGTTATTTGCCAAGTTGGTGGAGGCGCCGAAAGTAGATCCTGGAATACTCGCAGGTTTAAGCACCAAGTTGGTACCCCTGGGAGCCGAATATGATACAGAAGCTTATCTTGTCACGTTTGAACATTATTAACATTGTAGTAACAGCTCATGGTATTGATGAGAATCGTTGGTCACATTTCCTCGCCCCTCAACTGACAGGAAAGGCACAATAATATTGGCATTTGTGGTGCTTACTACAGAAAATTCAGGAGACTACAAAGCCATCAAGGCGGCGATCTTGGCGCACTACGAAATCAATGAGTAAGCCTATCACGTGAGGTTCCAAAGCTTGGTCTGAAGGGACGGAGAGACAAATAAGGAGACTGCTACAAGGATGATGGACTTGTTGCAGAAATGGACGAAAGAATACCAGACGGTAAACAATATATACAGCAGAGCAATTGTATACTAGATCAACACAGCACCCCTTCACTTTTTTTCAAATTCACATGTATAAAAGATCTTAATGTAACTATGTTTTATGCACATTTTCACTTTCAACTTCACTTTGGTTCATGAATAATAATTAATCAAAGTTGGGAATTTTGCAAATTTTGTGTTGGACAAGATATCTTTGCCATTGCAAATGCTTAATGTGATGGTGATTCAGTTGACATAAAGTTAAAGTATTTTCCATATAGATCACTCCCAATGCTAAACTTTTTCAATTAACTCCAGAGCCTTTCTGGTTAAACTGGAGAGTTCGTGATATCTCAAAAAAAGTGGTGTTTAAATTATTTGTGCATAATGATGGGGTATGTTATGATACACCTGCATACTACACATCACTTTGGGGATTGCATTATATGGAGAGGTGCAAGTTATTTAGTCTTTAAAAAGTCATGTTTCTTTGATGTACCGCTTGGCCACAAAGTTTACACAGCCATGTTGCATACACCACGTACCAGTATGGAATAATAATGAATAGTTTAAGTCGGGAGATTTGGTGTTAGTGTTATTACTCACGTCCACTAATAAGTTGCTAGCCCAATGGCAAGGTCCATATCAAGTAGCATCCTAAATGGGAAATTTAAACTACTTGCTAGACATGCATGATAGGAGGAAGTGCCAACACGTGTTTCACGTCAACATGTTGAAAGGCTACCAGGTGCAGGCTGCAGTGGAAGAAAATTGTTACGCTGAGGATGTGGAGGATATCCCAGTGAGGAATGAAGACAGTGAGAAAAAGGCTACTTTTGGAGAAGAATTGACCAGCATACAGATGAAAGAGCTACAGGTGCTATTGCACGACTTCAGCAGCGTCTTCAGTAATGAGCCAGGATGTACAAACTTAATGGAGCATCGTATAGTCACGGATCAGTCTCCTCCACTGAGGAGACCCCCTTACAGATTACCTCATGTGTACAGGAAGTTAGTGAAAAACTAAAAAAAAACAAGAGATGCGGGAAAATGGTATTATTAAGGCTACCAGTAGTGAGTGGGCATCACCTATTGTAATGGTGAGGAGAAAGGATGCTTCACCAAGGATGTGTGTGGATTACCGGCGGCTTAATGCAGTGTCCATAATAGATGCCTACCCCATGCCATGCATCGATGGTCTTATTGATGGTCTTGGAAATTCAAGGTTCATCAGCACCTTAGATCTGACGCGTGGATATTGGCAGATGCCAATGTCAAAGGAAGATCGCCATAAGACAGCATTCACCACCCCTTATGGCCAGTTCCAGTTCCGGAGGCTACCTTTTGGATTAAGCAGAGCACCATCTTCATTTCAGAGGTTAACAAGTAAATAAAAACATTCTCTACGAGAAAGTTGGTGGGATATAGGATTTGATTATGACATTGGTGGTGTAAAAAGCAAGGAAACAAGGTCTTATCAGAAGGGAAAATGTCATAGTCCTATATTTAGCACATTTCTAGGGCATGTGTTGTTTGTGTGCTAAATATAGGACTATGACATTTTCCCTTCTGATAAGACCTTGTTTCCTTGCTTTTTACACCACCAATGTCATAATCAAATCCTATATCCCACCAACTTTCTCGTAGAGAATGTTTTTATTTACTTGTTTTCTTTATTTTTTTTCATACCATTTAATTATACAAGACATTAGTCTCGTACCCAGACCGTCTATGACGTAAGCGATTATCGCTGTAAACAGTATAATCACTACGTCCATACGTATGGACGTAGTGTTTACAGCGATAATCGCTTACGTCATAGACGGTCTGGGTACGAGACTAACAAGACATAGGAGGCTGATAGTCGATTGTTTATCAAAGTATTATATTATATAAAAGCGAGTCCTCCAGCCGATTCTGAAGCTATTGGTGAAATTTTCATCGCTTAGAAATGTTCCTGTCCTGAGTTATGCGTTGCCAAGAAGAAGGAGAAGACGACCCGCCCCTTGTTCCGAGACTGGGTACGAGGACGGGCAGTACACTCTTGTTCTCAACAACCACGCGGTTCAGCGACATGAAACAAAAACGAAACTACTCATTTTTGACTTCTAGATCGATTGCTAAAACAAGCTACACGATCCGATCGTCGGGAGTGTTGTTACAGACGGGTCGCGTTTTTTTAATGACATTCATAGTCGTGGTCAAATCCTATATGGAAGTTTCTAACGAAACTTCCGATGGATAAGTTGATTAATGGCTTCGAGGCTTTTGCTTCGGCTTATCTGGATGACCTGTTGGTATTCAGTAATTCATGGGAAGATTACTTGTTACAGTTACGGAAGTGCTGGATCATATTATGCAAGCAGGTCTGACAGTAAAGGTTGGCAAGTGCCAATTTTTTTTTTAATTTTACTAGTAAATGTGTGTATCTTGGTCATGTAGTTGGTAATGGAAGTGTGGAACCCGAGTTGGGTAAACTGGAAAATGTCAGGACATTTACTCAGCCAACGACGAAACGTCAGGTGCGAGGGTTTCTTGGCCTTACTGGTTACTACAGACGGTTTATCCCAGATAATTCCAACCTGGCAACTCCTCTGACAGATCTTAACAAGAAAGTCGGCCATGAACACCATCAAGTGGTCATCCGAGTGTACCAAGGCATTTGAAGTCTTGAAACAATGCTTGTGTTCTGGACCCGTGTTGAAAAATCCAGATTTCAGCAAGACTTTTGTGCTACAAACAGATGCATCAGATAGAGGAGTTGGTGCGGTATTGAGTCAATGTGGGGAGGATGGGGAGGAACATCTGATTGGATACTATAGTCGAAAGTTGTTACCAAGAGAGGAACATTATGCTACAGTCGAGACAGAGTGTTTGGCCTCAGGTTGGGTGTTGCAGCTATTAGGGTTTACCTGTTAGGACGCACGCATGTGATTCATACAGATCACTGTTCCCTAGAGTGGTTGGAGCATCTCAAAGAAGGAAATCCTAGGCTCTGTAGGTGGAGTTTGGCTCTACAGCAGTACGAGTATACTGTCGAGCATCGAGTAGGTACGGTGAACATGAATGCGGATGCACTTTCAAGATCAACGAGTGACTTTGATGCCGGAGAAGGGAAGTGGAGTGTGACGGCGCAGAGTTGTTGAACCCATGTTAGGGTGACTTTGAACTGATCCAGAATTGTGCAAGGTTATAATATAGAGTTGAGGTCTTAGATCGTTTGTGACATGTTGCTTACCCTCGAGTATATAAGGGTATATAAGGCTATTGCTGTAATTTTTGTGAGGGAATCGAAATGAACCAACTGTGGAGACTATAGTTGCGGTCTGTCTGATAGGGGTCCGTCACAATGACATAAAAGTGTAATGACTCGCAATTAATATCAATCTCGTTACTGACAAAGTCTGATCATCATTTCAGCATACCAATTATGCACTTGTCAATGGTAACTGCAACCCCCCCCCCCCCCCCCTCCTCCCCCCCCCCCCCCTCCGGGACATATGGGGGATTGGTGGGGGATTTGACTTACTAATTAGATTATAGCTGGGCTGATTTGATCATACAGTTTGACAGTGGTGTAGTCAACCGCAGAGAATGAATTTTCATAAATCAACGTGCTTGCAAAATATGGTGGCAAGATATATCCTTGTTTCCTTACACCCCTATCAGCGTGTCCTAGTTTAAAATAGCTGACGACCTTGAACCTACAATCAGAGCATTGTACAGCACATTATCCAAAGTGATGAAAAAATTCTGATCCAAGTGGAGGAGAAATGGGGTGATCGACAATACTTCGTCGATGTTCAAGATCGAAGCATACCTGAAAACAGTGTGTTGCAGGTTTCACGTTTGCTTCAGGTAAGAGCGTGTTGCACACAGCGCAAGTGTCCTAGTCTATCATTATATATCCATATGTATAGGAAGAGTGCCATGATGGTGCTAGCCCATATATGGTGGTAGAAAACTCGACGGCGACACCTACACTCCAGGTATGTAACTTTGTATGCGAGCTGCTCGCTTCGTCGATTTATGATACGCATATATCTTCCACATTGCTGCCTTTCTTTATATAGCCATCTTTAACTTAGATACATACATGTACACTCTAACCTCGATATACATGTTTGTGCCCTGCGCTCTTACCGTAGAATGCGCTTATATCGAATGTGGTTAATGAATATAATTATTTATGACCACGACATTGTGTTACAGTACTTGGATTACAATAACAAGCCTGCTGTGTGCACGTGCAAGTTACAATAACAAGCCCTACTGTGCTAGCTTGGCTGGTGTTAAACAGTGCACCTTGTCTGCTAATTTAAGAATGAACCTGTACTCTTTCTCTGTGAATACTGGAATGGTATCCCCTAGGAATTGGCACAAGTTTGAGGCGCTCTGTTTTGCTATATCCAAAGAGATGGATTGTGGCTCCATGTGATTGGAGTCAGTCTCATCTTGTTCATCATCTTCTTCATTTGTCACAGATCGGCCCATCAGTCTCGCTGCAATATCTGATATAGTTTCCACACTTTCAGTTTCTATCTCTCCAGGAGGCATTACCCATTCTTCTGCAGTCATCCTTTCAACTCCACTATCTACAGGGAGCCTTTCAATAGCACTGGAGATTACCCTCAGATGAGCATCCTGTACAGCTTCCGCAGCTTGTACTGCAGCCCTATCAGGTCTAAGACGATGGCACCATTCAGCAGGTGAAATCCCTGTCTTGCACCAGCAGTTGACAATTGTGGAAACAGAAATGTCACACCAAACCCCATGTAACCATATGATGGCCTGTAACAGAGTTAACTGTAAATAACAAGTGCTACATTTCATAGCATGTCAAACCTGTTTGACATTTGTTGCTAGAGACAGTGCTCGTAAATCCCGAGATGGATTTATGTCATACTCCATGACCAGGTGTTGGGCCAGCTTGCTTTTGTAGCGAGCTTTCAGAGCAGCAATCATACCCTGATATAGTGGCTGAATTACAGAGGTACAGTTTGCTGGCAGGAAAAGCATTAGGAGATTGCTCATCTTGAAGCAGTCAAAACTCCCCACTTTGGTAGTAACCATGTCAGCTATGGTGTGGGATGCAGCATTGTCTACAAGTACCAGACAGCTTCGTTTCTGGTTCTTGAACTGTTCATTCACCTTTAATGACCAATCTGTGAAAATCTTCATACGAATATACAAGTACAAGTATTACTATAGATGCGCAGTGAAATTATGTTGCCCTTGCCTCACTGCGCATCCACGCTGTCTTATTGTTGTAAAAGCACACCAGGCTGTTAGGGTCAAAAGTCTTGCCAAAGCAACGTGGATATTTAAACTTGTGTATCACCAGTGGCTTGAGACGTTCAGTACCAGTAACATTGACTGCTAAAGCCAATGTGATGCAATCTTTTGACTTCTTGGCTCCACGGATGTCAGTAGTAGTGGTGAGGGTGCGATCAGGCTGAGATAAGTGAGTTATAATGAAGTACATGTGTGATGCCTTAACAAACTTACAGCTCGCCTGTAGTACAATCCTGTCTCATCTACATTAAATACATCTTCGGGCTTGTACCTTCCAATGATACCAGGCAACTCTGCTTGTGCTCTACGTACACCCTGTTGATCTGCACTTCCAGCTTCCCCGTGCAGACGTACACTAAAGACACCATGTCGGCCTTTCCATTTTGCCAGCCAACCATGGCTTAAGATCAGCTTGTCATCAGTAGTGGAATCGTCAGATTCATCAGATGGAGGTGTAACTGCCATGATGGTGGAAGGAGGCGTAACTGCGTCGGGTGGCAGCTGACTGACAGAAGGGGGTGTGATACCATTGGGTGTAACTTCGCTGCAGGAATGGGGCGTGGCTGCACTGGTCAATGGCTGGCTACAGGAAGAGGGAATGGCTGCACTGGGGGATGACTGGCTGCAGGAAGAGGGAGTGGCTGCACTGGGGGATGACTGGCTACAGGAAGAGGGAGTGGCTGCACTGGGGGATGACTGGCTGCAGGAAGAGGGAGTGGCTGCACTGGAGGATGACTGGCTGCAGGAAGAGGGAGTGGCTGCACTGGATATGAGTGCTACAGTAATATCCAGTTCTTGTGCCAATTCGGCTGCCTTGGACAGCAAGAGAGCATCGGACAATACACCATTGCGTTCACGCACGCTATATAAAGTAACCAATGATGGATTTATAGGCCTATAGGCCTACATACTGGTTATTGCCATAGACCTCTTCTTACCTGCAAAACCACTCATAGAGCCCCTTGTCTAAGAGAGGTCACATAGGGCTGCGTCTCTTTCTCGCCGTTTGGCTTCAGGTGTTCCGAGGTGCATGTCTTGAAAGCCAGCTCTAACAGCCTTACCAACAACAGATCGATGGATCTCCTTCCCGGTCTGTTGCTTGAACCATGCAGCCACTATTTCTTCTGAATGGCCAGTTTGAACCTTCCTTTTTGCAATTGCGCACTTTTCTTCACCTGTTAGCGAAACCCTTGTGACTTTGCGCGACAAGGACATTTCTATACACATGCTGCGTAATTGTGCTTGCATGTACCGTATAATGGAGCGCTAGCAGGCTAGGTTCATTGTTCGCTTATTGCATGCAACAATAAGGCTTTGTGTAGTGTAACAAAGCTACTTTGTCTTTTTTTGTGAATTTATAAGAGGTAAGATCCACGATTGGTGTTGGTGGTGAATTAACAAATATGCATGCTTTGCCCACATTTCAATGAATATTGATATTGTGGGTACATTTCAAAACGTTGCGCTTATATCGAGGGAGTGCGCCTATATCGTAGTGTGCTTATATCGAGGTTAGACTGTATATCAGTTTAAAACATCTGTTTTTCTTTATGTATTGCGTGTGCCCCTTCTATTAATCAATTCAACCTAAAAAGTAAAAACATTTATTTTCTATCGACTATTCTTGCATGTTTGAAAAATCATAGATAACTGTGCCATTTATTGTATTATATTAAAGGTTTTTTTTATCGTAGGCAGTGTATTATAACACAGAGTTTCACCTATTTCAGAGTGAAACTAGTCAGAGCTCAAGTACTTCCTTATTAGCTGAAAGTTCAAAAGTATACAAAAAGGTGTGGTATATGTGGTCACTTGTGATTACTTTTGTACTTAGCTTAGGGAGCATGCCCACTAGAACACAACAGTCATTGTTATGGACAATGCTCGCACCGTTAAGAGGCTAAGAGCAAGGCGCAGTAGCACCGGCCTTTTGTTGTATTGTGTACTATGTGTATATATACTGCTGTGTTCTTGTATGTGATATGTTCAACTTAAAATACAAGTTGGGTGACTGGAAATTGACAAACTCGGCATACATCACAAAAGGAGCCTCTTACTAAGTACAAGCAGCAAATCAATAAGGCAGCATTTGAATTGTCCATCGAAAAACCCAAACTTGTTGTGTGATCGGAACGCTCTACTAATCGAAAAAGGTACTTTTTTTTGCCCGGTTTCATCACTGCATAAAGCAGTCTTCCCAGATCTGATCTATGTATTTATCTGATCTATGAATCTGAGCATGCAAAACAAAAACTATAACAGATGCCAGTAGTTATAATTCGATCAGGCTCCATAAGCAGTGGCTGGTCTCAACTTTTTGTAATGAAGCACATAGATGGTGTAG